>CM052333.1:13973568-14107260 GCA_028455615.1 Lasioglossum zephyrum
TAAGGTCCTTTGGAAGATAAAATGGAATATTCCCTCAAGCAGTGCACAGAAAGTAATAGATATTCATACTTTCTAATTTTTGTTATAACTTTTTCTTACATTTGAATTTATATTTGTCAAATATTGGATTCACATTTACTTTATATTTGTTTAAATATCTAGTTTATATTCTCTGAATATTTAGCTTATATTTTTTAAACATTCAATTTATATTTCTTGTACATGTATACAATATTCAGATCCAATATTTTTCTCATATGGAAAATGTGGCTTAAAAAATATTTCTCCAATATTTGAAAAAAATATTTATCCAATATTTTTGTGCTACTAGGGGTTGAATGCATTTTTGAAACGACTGTTTGTAGAAATAATGTTGATATTTTTATGACATTTTTAGTCGTCCCGGATACTACAAAGTATCACGCCGTTATTTTAGGACGAGACTATATACTAAATCCTTCGTTAAAGATAACTCTAGGACAGCAATTTCGAATAGAGCGGGTCGACTATTTCGAAAAGCAAATTTTACAGATTCAATAAGTCGATAAGTCAACCGACCCAATAAAAACTTTAGATATAAACCCCGAAACGTCGGGTTTAACCGATGCTGTTAGAAATTTATTTTTCGAAGCGTTAGACTCTTGCGATAATAACAGCATTACTTCTACCAGTCTCGAGATGGCGATTGAATTAAAAAATACGCAACCCATTAGCTTTCGTCCCAGGAGACTCTCCTTCGCAGATAAAGAAAAATTGAAGGAACTTTTAGACTCTTTGCTTAGAAATAAGATTATCCAACTGAGTAATTCTCCGTACGCGAGTCCAATTGTGTTAGTGCGGAAGAAAACAGGTGATGTGAGGTTGCGCGTAGACTATCGGGCATTGAATACAATAACAATTAGAGGTAATTACCAAACTCCGCTCATTGATGATCATTTGGACCAATTGAAAGGAAAAAAATATTTTTCTAAACTCGATTTACGTAATAGCTTTCACCATGTTAAAATGGCTAACGAATCGGTGAAGTATACTTCCTTCGTAACGCCACTTGCTCAATATGAATATTTGAAAATGCCTTTTGGCTTAACAAATGCACCACTTGTGTTTCAACGTTATTTATCTAACGTTTTCCGTAATTTATTAAATGATCACAAAATATTGCTGTATTTTGACGACATATTGGTCGCAACAACCACAATAGACGATCACTTAAATATATTGTATAGTATTTTCAGTTTAGCTGCACAATATCAATTAGAGTTTCGTTGAGATAAATGCTTTTTTTTGTACACGCATGTGAAATATTTGGGTTATTTGGTAGATGAGAAGAATACCAAAGAATTAACGGTTTGTTTGCCTAGCCAGTTACTTCCATCGATTTATTAAACATTTCTCGATTTTAGCGAAATTCTTTATAATAGAATAAAAACGAACACAGAATTTCAATTTGGTCCAAACGAACTTCAAGCTTTCAAAATTTTGAAACATCGATTAGCAGCGGAACCTGTCTTAGCCATTTATAACCCGAAATTGATAACAGAATTGCATTGCGACGCCAGTGCTAGTGGATTCGGAGCTATTTTGCTTCAGAAACAGACAGACAGACTTTTTCGACCAGTATTTTATTTCAGAAAGCGCGCGTGCAAGTACTCCAGAATCTAAGTACCATATTTATTTACTTAAAAAACAGGTTTGATATTTATCTGTCTGGAATATATTTTAAAATAATTACAGATTGTGACAGTTTTCAATTGAATAAGCAAAATGTAAATCTACGTACTTACCGCTGGGCGTTATTTTTAGAAAATTATATCGTCTCTGGTCACCGGTATCGCGTCGGGGGAAGAGATTGGCGTGTTTCGAATGAAAAGAAAAAAAAACACTGAACGCACACCGTGATTTTTTTTATTAACTAGAATAATTTATTTTGTTTTTTATTTTCATGGTAGAAAAAGAAGAATATATCTTAATTCATGGACTGCATTGTACTCATATATATACAATTACATACAATCCTAGGTTGAATGTTACACGTAAATTCATTATAAATCGATTTCTCATTGTTTTCTCTGCCTTCTGCGTGTGTTCTGCATGGATGTTCCTGGCTTTGGACGTATGCGTGTAAACGTTCAAAACAACAAAAAAGAAGTTCTAATGAAAAACACAACTGTACTGGTTTCCTTCTTCTCTCTCTCTCTCTCTCTCTTTCTCTCTCTTTTTCTTTTTGTTCGTATACCGTCCGGAAGTGTTTCAAGAAAGAAAAAAGAAAAGCCTCGATCGCACTCACTGTGTCGCGCGACGGTCTCCCTCGCGGAGGAAAAGAAAGATCTGTGAGTGCGAAATCTCGGTTTCTCTATTTTTTCTTTTGCTTTCGACGGATTATGGCCTTTTCGGTTTGTTATGAGGTCTGCTTTATCCATACGTGGGCCAAGAGAAAGACAGAGAGATAAACTGGGATAGGAAGATGCGGAACTGGATGGTGTCGGGTGGTGGTAGAATGGTGTGTCGGTGATGATAGGAAACGGGGAAGACTAACACGAGAGATGAAAGGCAAAAAAAGCAATCGGCGGTAACGTGGAAAATAACGGGAGAAGCGTGGATTGTTCGGACGATAATTAGGAGACTCGAAACTGGGAATGAAAAATCACACGGAAATGAAGATGGAGACCAAGGGTTAGGTTAACTTAGGCTAACTATTTTTTACGTGGACATTCTTATTCTTGGACCATAGGAACCCTTTCGAAAATGTGCATGCAAGTCAAACAGAAAACTTCAAATTAATAATTAATATGCAGACGGTCGTCGTTTCTGTCTTTTCCTTTTCCTCAAACAAAAAATTTGATCTCTCTCTTATATATCTCTATGAAACAAAACAAACTAAAGAACAAATCCTCTACTTTTTTTGTCCGAACGAGTTTTACACCAAGAACTGTTCGATCTCTTTTTTTAATCTCCTCGCTTGTTCGAACCATAATCGAAAAAGCTTGCGCATATTTTACGGCCAAAATAAAAAAAAAAGGGACGAACAAAAAGTAAACGAATCGAGAAGAAGATGCTTTCTCGCCTGTTTGACAAACTTCTTCCATTCTTCGCTCCGTTTCAATAATTAGTATTCGATATATAATTGTTCTCCTTTAATAGCATTCTTTTCGTTATTTTTTTGTTTCAACGCGCTTACATCGAAATAGACTTCTTTATTTTTTAGAGTTACACAGTTTTAATAAAAATTCCTTCGGTTTCACGCTGCGTTTCGCTTTCGTTTTCACGTCTTTTCTTATTTTCCGTTTTCACAAATACTCACTTTCTCTCTCTCTCTTTCGCTCGCTCGCTCTCGCTCTCTCTTTTTCGCTCGCTCTCTCTCTGCACTCTATAATATTACATTTATTTACGTTTCTCATTCGCTTCGTTTACCAGTTTTAATTCATAATTTGTGAGGAATTGTTCTCGTCGAGCAAGTGTCGCTCTCTCGCTAGATGATCACGGTGCATCTCTCTCGCTCACGCGCTCGCCAGTCTGCGTCTATTTCACGCTCTTCGTTCCCCTTGTGTGTTTCACCTTAATAGTAAGAATTATCATAATAATAGTAGTGAATAATTAATATTAGTAGTAGTAATAATGAAGTTCCGACGAATTTTGCCGAGGTACGAAGGGAATGAAGCGGTTATACATCGAAAAATCTCTCTTACGGCGTGTCCGAAACAGTTCTCTATCCTCATGTAATTTCACAATGTTTTTAGCCAAACGAATTTTGAGGGGCGCGAACAACGAATATTTACCGTACGTTCGTCCGCGCCCGAATCACCGAAAAGCAAAAGTGACGCAGTGGACGGCGTGTGAGCGTTACAAAAATTCTGAGAAAGCCTGTATCGTTCACCATTTTCTTTTTTTCCAATTTTTGTTTACACGTTACTGTTTCATATTCTCCTATGCTCGCGCGCGAATCGAAATTCTCCCTTCTCTACTATGTGTATCTTTATATAATCGTTCCTTCTGACTCTACGCACGTACAATGACCATCACCTGCGTGTACGTGTTCCATGATGAATCTGTGTGAAATCGTCCGGCTTTTTTTCACCTTTTCTCATCGATTTTCCTACATCTTCGACTTTATCTTTACAAAAAAAAAGAGACAAAAACAACACAACGGCATTTCTACTATTCCCATTCTATTTTAACGCTAATATGTAGGACAAAAAACTAACAGATTTTCGGTATAATAACAAATCGTCGTTCGCCGAGCCCGAGATCTGTCCGGAGAGTCTCTGCCGACGGCGGGAGAGTCGAATCTCATTTGTTTCCGGAACGGCCGGTAAGAGGAAAGTCCTCTGCTGACATGGCCGTTCCACGATTCTCTCCTACCGTTGTCCTCGAGTCAGTCTCGAGCGAAATCGGCACGACGAAATATATAACAGGTTATCGGCTCTGGCGACCATCGCTCTTGATTTCTCACGGATCGCTTCCTAGATGGACTCTCTATAGCGCTCGCCATTATCCAGAGAACCGCGACGGTTTCTCTGGATCCTCTTCGTCGCTCGTAACATATACATACATCACTGCTCTGTCCAGCATCTAGCATTCATCGTTACGCATCGGGTAGACCAACGGGAACACGGTCACGAAGCAATACTTATTGCTGTTGTCGGGATTTACAGGGTCTGGCAGTGACGTTAATCAGTTAAAAGTTCGAACGACGATGAGGAACACTGTCTCGACGGTCTCCACCCGTGTCAGGATCTTTGATAAATCTTGAACATCGTTCGGCCGTCGACATAATGTCCCTCCTTCTCGTTCGCCTAACACGGTGTTCAGTCGCGTGGTCTTCGAGACGCCGTAATGGTTTACGATCTACATTGTCAATGGCGCAGACATGACAGCGGAGCGTAATCAGCTCCGACGCCGAAAACGATCTGTGAGAAATCATTAGCTCCGGCTACTTCACACTATATACATCGAAAAGAGAGAGTCACCGCGTTGGCGAGTGATCAACCAGGAAAAATCGATCGTCGATCGCCGCGACGCGACGGCTCTACCCCTTACAGAGCTCGCGAACACAATAATTCTATTTCAATAATTGTTTTATCATCACTATTTCACGTTCAACTATTTCCTATGGTGTAATGAAAGGGGAGTGGATTTTTCTTTCGGGCGGGGTTTTGGGGTCTCGGCATGATCAACTGTCATTCGTTACTACCTTGCTTGGTTCTATCTTTAACCAGCGATCACCCATCTATCATTGCCACAGAACCACGTCTCGTCGTCGAAATCATCGAGCGAAACCGAAATTCGGAAAAGAAAATTAACGGGCATCGATCGGATCGACTGATCGACGACGACCTTCAAAGCGGGAGAATAGTTTTCATGATGGAAAATGTCAAACAACCCGGTCGTCCTTGTCGATCTCGGTCGATCTCGAACGATATTTGCATTTCCTGTTCACTGAAACAGTGAACGATTTATGTCGACAATGTTGTATAGGGTATAAACAAAAAAGAAAGAAGTTAATGCGAGTTAATGTTCGATCAAGACCTTGCTGGAAACGCTATGATAGAATAATTAAAAACTATTCAACAGATTCCTGTAAATTCTCGGTGGTTCGAAAAATTCGTATCACAGCATTTTACAAGTTATTAGATCCATTCGCAGTACACCCTGTACATTCGAAATGCGTTCAAGAAAACGAAATGAAAGAAAATATGGAGAATTCCGACAATCGAAACGTGGTTCATCGTTTCTATTTCCATCGATCTTCCCTCCCACTCTCTCTCTCACTTTCTCTCTCTCACATGCCCTCTCTCTCTCTCTCTCTGTCTATCCTACCGTATCCCTGATGGTATCGCTTTCAGGAAACGATTCAACTCTGTTTCCCAATGACTGGATAGATTCTGCGCTCTAATAATGCGTGTAAAAATTGAGGTACGGTGTATCTGTTTAGCTTGCAGCTTTGAAATTTGCGAGGTAGTCTTGTGTGGGGGCGCGTCGCGACGGTCGTGGGCCGTTGGGCGTCGTCATCCTCGGGTTACGCGCTAATTGTTAAGGCCGTTCCGTTTCGGTCCGGTCCGGTCAGGCCTGGTCCGGCTCTCGTTTCTCGCATCTCTCGGTTAGAAAAGTATAAAAATGAAACACAACGCGGATTGTTCAAGGAACGATTATCGTGGCGACGTCGTTCAGCTCGACTCGAGACTCGATGCGAGAGATCGACCGCGAGACCGAACACGGGGGGGTACAAAAACGGTTTAGGGGTGTGGGTGGAGGAGGACGACGACACGGGGTTTGTGTGTGGCTGCGTCGAAGTTCGTGACGCGGACCCACCGTCGCGGCGACGCCCTTTTAAAAAACAAAATTCCCGTGGTCTATTGTAACAACTATTGCACTTATGATTTGTATCAATTATGTCACACGCTATTGTCGATGCAACGTCGGCACGTGTGTCGATTATGTTTACAGATAACTGTACTGCGTATATCGTTCAACAGCGGCATTTAAAAAAAAGAAAAGAAAAGAAAAATAGGCGGAGAAAAAGATTGGAGAAAGACTATTCTTTGCGTTCTCTCTTGGACACTATGCGGAATTACATTCGCCTGTTAAAATCCTTAGCGTATGTTTACTTTAATAATAGGTACGTTTAAATGCCATCAGGTTTCCATATTATTATAATATGTTATCTCGTATTCTATTATTATTATTAATATTATTATTATTAGTAATATTATTCTTCTTCGCTTCCAATAGTTCTTTCTGTCGCTCTATCTCTCTTTCTCGCTTGATCTCTCTAATCTATCCTCCCTTTTTCTCGCTTTATCTCTATTTTATCTCTTTTTTCCATCTCTTCTGCAAATATTATTTTCATCGGTTTAAAAAATAAAACAAAGAAAAAATTGACAAAATATATATGACGTATTATTACGGTGTAGATATACATATATATATAATATCTATATATAATATAGCTTTCTATGGTAAATCTGGTTTTTCGTTTAATAACACTCTTAAACGCTTATTACAGGCGGAGAGAATCGGTCTCTTTTTTTTCTTTTTCCTTCGTCTTCTTTCTACCTCTTGATTCCTTCAGGTTCACATATCATGCATTGTTTCCCGTTTTTGTTTTTTTTCTTTTTGTTCTTGCATGCGCGATGGTTCTTTTCACGTTACGTTTCGCGTGTGTAAATTGTGTATATATAAATATATATATGTATATATAACATCTATATATATATTTCTATTCAGAATACGTGTACACGTATGCAAGGTGCTGTATGTTTGCTGACGGACTTATTTGTTCGGAAGAAGATGTTGACAATTATCTGCACATTAAATGAAATCATTCAATGTTCCTTTCTTCACCACGATCCACTTTTGCCTATTCCGTTTACACGCACGGCTCTGCTTGCTTTTCTGTTCTTTATTCGATCAACTTCTATTTCATTTCCGTTTATCTTCGCTGTTACTTCCCTCGTAACGTTCTGCTTGTTCTTATCCCCCCTCTCTATCTATTTAGAAATCCATCCATCTCTATCTCTCTTTCTATATTCCGATCGGAGTCTCTCTACGATTTTTCGTGATCAATCGGCTGCTTTCCACTTTCGTTTTCATTCAAATGACACAGGGCAATTCCTCACGTTCATCTACTAATTTTATAAACCAAACGCGTTCCGTTTAGCGGGTGCTCTCCCTCCAGATGTGAAACGAGAGACAGTCTTTTCTTCTTGAATACTTTTGACAATTTACCGAAAACACACAACTTCGAATAATTCCTTCGAACAATTTAGACTTCAACAATTCCGAAAAATATTCCTAGACGCCGACGAGAACAACCTTTTTCTCGAAGCAGAAATTTAGCGTCTGGAGGGAAGCGGCCCGCTAAATGTAGTTTTTTTTCATATAGTTTTTTTCACTGCCTTACATGCCTATGTACTTTTAATCTCTATGTTTTCTGTACTTAATGATTATCCATATAGTTATGTAGTTTAAACTTTAAATATTAGCCACTAAAAACACCATAGAAATTTTGTTTTCTTTTATCTTTTACGGCTGAAAAAACTTTATGCGCCATATCTATACAATCGTGTTTACACGCGCGAGTCCGTGTGTGACTGTGTGTTACGCGTACAACCGGGAGTTTGTTCGCGCGTTTTTTTTTTTATTATGAATGTGTTGCCTGTGGATGTGATCGTGTGCTTGACGATGATGTACGAAAAAAAGGTTCACGAATCGATTTGAATTAAATCAAAGAACAAAAGAGAGTGCAGGCTAAAGAATTTGTCAATTCTCGCGAAAACGATAATTAGTAAGAGAAGTCAAAGAAAAATTTATGGAAGCAAAGAGCTTTAAAATCAAAGATAGGACAATAATACAATGATTCGATAAAACGTAAAACGATAGCGAAATTCTTGAGGAAAAGAACTGAAACGCAACGACGCATAGAAATCATTACTCCGAGTTACCAATCCAATTTATCGATCGTTCGCGAGCAGAAAACCGGGAGGTGAATGTTGTGTCCTTAATCTTGTACTTTTTTTTCATTTTTCTAATTTTTTTCCCATCTACCGAAAATCCCCGTTGATCGTGCTCGATCTTTCTTTCTTTTTACCGATGCTGTTGCGATCGTTAACTTTGTTCCATGCCACGAATTATTACGGATCTATTTCCACCGTGTTAGGGTTACACATATCCCTTCCCGTTTTTCGGATACACAAACAAAAGAATTAAAAAAAAATAAGAATAAGAAAAACACACTAGGTCTTGACGGTATCGAGTGGGAGTGTTGCGAGGAAAAACACTTGCGGAGGTTAACTAAAAAAGAAAGAAAAAATAAAATAAAAAGAGAAACGTATTTTGAATAGTAGGCTTTATTAGAAATTTACGAGTTCCTCGGACCAAGAAAAAAAAAGAACGAGCTTTCCTCTCTTTCTATCTACGCGTGTGTGTATACGTGTGTATAATGTGTGTGTGTGTGTGTGTTTGAATCCCTTTTTTGTCGTTTATGCCATCTTGTTCACGGAATTCACGAATGTAGCAAGAAAAAAAAAATCATTTTCATCATCATCATCAAATCATCGAAGACACAAAAGAATATATAGCGGTAATAGTAGTAATAGATAGTAGTAATAGTAGTGTAGTAGTAGTAATAGTATAGTAGTAAATAGTAAAGTATTCGATAGTGGTAAGTGATTATATAGTTGGAAGGTTTTTTCCTTTATAGTAGAATAGTAGCAATTAAAAGTAAACTAAAGTAGACAAAAAATGAATTAATTACGGTGAAATTATCGTAATCGTCGGAGGGGGCGTTTCCCCTTCGTCACGGCTCGTCCGGTCAGCCTCCATTTCACTTCTTTTTCTTCTTCCCTCATTTTTTTTTTCGTCTTTTCTTATTTTTATCTTTTCTGGTGGTTAGATGTTTAAACATTTCCGTACGTGCATATACGTCTCTATATGAATTCGTATAAATCGACTCAGAACGGTCGTGACGAAGGCTTGCGTGTCCCGCGCTAGCGCAAAAATTAAAACAAAAAAATCATTATACCCAACGTAGCGAGTGCGAAGCAAATGCAAGCGCGGAGGCTGTCTCCGTCGGCAATGCGCAACCTTTATATTATTTATTATGTTAATGACGGAATAGAGTGTTGTTTCCATTCAAGCATGTGTTATCAGCCAGGTAACAACTTTATCGCTTGTATATCTCTTTCATATTTTCTTATCTTTTTGTTCAAGCATTATTATTCTTTATTATGATCGTCGACGTTAATTGTGTGTCTTTATTTCGTATAGGTTCTTTTTTTGCGTGTCTCGGAAGGACCATTGTCCTCCGTTCGATCACCAGCGAATGATCGTGTTGTAGAATCGTACCTTCGCGGTTTTTTTTATTCGTGGTTTCGTTCTGACAGCAAAATTTGCGAGTGGTTTCTTTTTTTGCGCGCAAAAACGGCGTCGTGCCGTTTCTATTTCCCATTGTGATCGGTTTCCCATAATGATTCGGGTTTCATTATATGCATGCAACCATCTTTTACAAATATGGATCTCCTACTATATCACTCTCCTCTCTCGGTGACCCACTCTTTGCGTTTCCTCTTCATCTATCAACTCCCCTCTGCTCACCTGTTCCTCACTCTTTCTCTCAACTCTTCTGCTAACAGTCCCTCGATTATAAATTCTGTATGATAGATCGGCGTGCGTATAATAATGTTTACGTACATCACTAGATCTCTATATTTATATATAACGTTATGTATAATATAGTATGCGTGTGAGTTGTTGCAAGTATGCGCGTAAATAGGATACATTTTCGATTTCCCATTGTCTTCTCACCTTTTTTACTTTTTTGAATGAAGTAGAGTTTTGGTTCAGCGGTTTGCTTAAAGGTCGCCCAGGCGCTGTGCACAGGGTCGTACCCGGATTCTCTCTTAATAATTATTCGGGCCCTTTCGTCGGTTCTCTTCCATCTCCATTGCTATCATCGTCTATGCTCTAAAAACGTATACAATGTACATACACATCTATTCGGAAAAACGAAAGCCGTCCACACTCTCTGACAATTCGGATTAGATGATTTCGGTATAGCGTTCAGTTTTTCTATTCTAACGCAGAATTCTCGTTCGATCATGTGCGCGTTGACCACTCGTTACAGCACATTTCTCTTCCGCGTTTCTCTCTCTCTTTCTCTCGGTCTCTCACTCACTCACTCAATATTCCGCAGCATCGTTCTCTCGCGAGCGATTCTTCCCTTTTTCTTTCTCTCAGCAAAATCCATTTTCCTCCCCCCCTAAAAAAACAAAAACCAGAAAGAAAGCAAGAAGAAACGTAAAAACGAAAGCATTCGTTGCCCCATTCTTTTTCGGGAGCGGAGGAAAATCTCTCGACTTTCGGCGAAAAAAGGTCGACACCGTAGGATCGTCGATGTGTTCTATTCTTTCGTTGGCAATTCCAATCTCCCATGCAGATAGACCAGGCTCCGACTTTGTCCAGCATTGCTTCTCTGAGATGCGTGATCGATTACGGTTGCCTCATTCGATCGAGAATACATGGAGCCTCAAGTGTCCTGAATAACCCATTACGAGCTTCGAACGATTCGCTGTCAATCTAAAAGACAATAATACGTGTTTCATTTGTGTTGTTTTAGAATTTGATCCTTCAACGCGTGTTACCCACATCATCGCTGAGTAGTCTAAACAGTCTTAAGAAATGATGGTCTGTTCCGCAAGTGGTAAATTAAATGGTCCCGTGATCATTCGGTCTCTGATGTTTCTTTGCGTCGAATTTTTCCCTGAATCGTGTCACCTTTTCTCACTTCTGCATCCTCTTCTGTTGCTAATGTTCAGCTGATCGAAAAAAATCTCTCGCGAAAAAGAACGATCGGACCGATCGGCTATGAAGATCGATTAGTTCTCTAATCGTTTCTCACTGTTTCCTAACCATGTACCTGCTCTCTATCTCGTGTGCGTGTAACCAAGTGTTTAACAGTGTTCGTCTATGCCTGTATACATGTGTTCGGCTGAAAAATCTATGGAGAGAAAAAAAAAGATTGAATTGGCGAACGGATTAACAGAACGACATATCATAATATCGTGTTGAGGGAACAAACGTGTAAACCGAACAGGAAAACGGTGAACATGTATAAAATATCTGTAGAATTAAATAAAAAATAAAAAAAGAAGTAAATAGATCGCGCCAACAAAGGAACGCGAAACGAATGAATCTTAACGATCGCTATTGCTATTATTATTGTTAGGGTTATCATTGAAAACAAAAAAAAGAAAAGAGGAGAACCGAAAAACCGAGCTTCACAGTACCTGACAAACTGTTCGAGGGACAATTAAAAAGGCTAAAACGAAAGACGCGCAAACTATACACGTGTATCGAGCCTCTCTATTTTTGTGTTTCCTTCTATTCCCTCTTTTTTTGATGTGCCACGCAGCATCGATTTTCTCAAGTTTATCTTTTCTCGTCCCTTTTCATTCTCCTGTTTTGCTTTTCCCCTGCTCTTGTATCTGTAACACTAATGTGTATAACTTACGAGGCAGCGAATGAATGTGAAGCCGACCTTGCGTCCGAGCTGTCCCGATTGGCAAAAAGAATTCTCTCTGTATAAATCTGTGTTTATCGATGCGAGTATGGTGAGCTCGGAAGGGTGTTGCGAATTCTTTTTGAACACAGTCTTCATAATCATCTTCGTCTTGCCGCTCTGCGGAAAATGCACTGATATGACGGTACACCGAGGATCCTCATAAGTAGGGCATATCACTAAATCCCCATGTAATAATCATTGTTTCCTCTGTGTGTACATCATCTGTTGCATCGATGGCAGTGAATCTTCTTCAAGTCGATCACGAGTTGCAGATGTCTCTGTGCCAACACTTTGTTTAGACCTTGGGTGTTGTTTGTATCCATCGATAAGTATTGGGTGCTGTAAATAATTTTGCTGATGTCGATGTGAGAGCGAGGGCGACGATGACGACGACGCTCAGCGTTAATAAGCTGGGACATGGCTCCCTTAGATTCGGTCTCGTCGATGATCAACGGACATATCGAAACAAGAAAGACTCGTCTTCATTCGCTTCGAGCCGCGCAATGGCGGCCAATGGATCTCCTATTTACCACGGATTCGTTTCCTTTGCAAGTTCGGTTATTATTACTCTCATATATAATACTACTTCTATTTGTTGTGAGGTGTCATTGTCCCATATTTCGGATATTGTGTGTAGCTTTACAAATCTACAAATAGATCTATTTACAACAAGTGTATAATGTATATAAGTGTTCACTATATGCATACAAGGTTCTTTCTCGTGGGATCTGTGGGTGGGGTGGTGGGCAAGGGTTTCTCGGGAAGGGGCTAGGGGCTCTAGGGAAGGGGTGGTAAATGTAAATGTAGTGTAGAGAATAAGTTAGATACCCGCGCGGTTTTCTCATAATGCCCATTATTGGCAACAATAGGATAATAATAGATAATATATTAAGACTCCGTTGAAACGCGTCTCACTCCATATCTCTGTTTAAAGCCATCCTGTCTCTCTCACTCTCTCTTTCTCTCCCTCACATTCACACGAACGCACACCCTCTAACCTGGAGAGCTATGCATAGATAACCTTACGATTAGATTATGTTTCGTTCATCCTCCGTTTCACGGATACGTCTCGCGTCTCATTCGCTCGATCATTCGTACAGTTACACACATTCATCCCTTCATCAACCTTAACGTCTCCACTGACACAACACGCTTAAACTTATCCGATATATTATCTGTTTAGCGATATCACTTGAACCTGTCACATTAACAATGCCCAACTGTATACAATAAGGCCCTCGTTTACCGCCGCCGTCAATACCGTTCAGAACCGTTTCGCGATCCAGACTCGATCAACCCTGATCGAGACACTTGGGCTCGTCCCGTCGACGAACCTCGAACAAGAAGAGAGAACATCCTCGGGACGAGTCGTGGTTTCGTCTCGCTCATTTCTAGCAATTGCATCGGAGTCGTTCGATACCGGTCAATCGACAGACGAAATCGTAATCTCGAGCAACGCCTAGAAATGAACGGCGTCTGGACCACGGGGTATCGTCATCGCCTATCGTCGGCGGCTTTATCGCAATCCTAAGAAATCCGGCTGCCGCTCAAGCCCGAAATAATACATCACCGTTGGTTTCCCGGTGGTACATTATTTTGGGCTTCGGCGGGTGCTTCTTCTCTCTCTATCCCTCTTTCCTACTCTTGAAAAAATCGACCCTCCCTTGTCATCTCCGCGAACGACAAAAATAGTAATCGCCGCGTGCACGCGCGCAACGCGATTAGTGATCGAGTCGTGTATCTGATAATAATTATCCCTTACCACTATTTACTAGTCGTATATCACTATTAAATATTTATAAAGAAATGAGTTAGAAGTGCTATGGTTTAACCTGCTGAATGGTCGCCGGCCAGAGGGGATGGCGGACACTGATCCGCCACACCCGCCTGACCCGTTCTGTTTCTCGTATAATGCTTCGTTTTGCTATTGTTAAGTTGCACGCGAAACGATCCGAATACCAGTGTGTAGCGCAATTCAGTATCCTTAGATCATCCGTCTGTTTTGCTACGTGTACTATATAACAGAACCATCCTGGACATCGTTTCAAGATGGCAGAATGGTGTGTAACGAGGTTACAGTTTCTAGCAGCGCTCATAAAGAGAATGGAGTTTTACTGATTGCTGTATCTCTATCAATTGTACGATCATTGTTAAATCGACTGGTATAATCGTTTCGCGTAGACACCGACAACGGTTGATAGCATTCTTGAGTAGCGGTGATGATGTCGGTTTGTCTCTTATCTGTCTGTATTCTTCACAGTATGTATTCTTCGTAAATTGTCGTTCGATCGGTGACTGGTCCAACGTACGATCGAACTCGTCGATGAAATTTAGTTTGATTTGTTTCTCAAGATTGTCAGGAAAAGAGGGCCGAAATTTGGGATGTGGATGTTTGCCATCGAGAGCGTACCATGTGCGCGTGGCGCGAGTGTGTTTCCATTCAAATGTTCGTTTAGGTCAAGCGAATTTGCTGATCGAACTATATGAGAGACTTATTTGTTCGACTGAGGTCGTCTACAAACGTGTGCGCGGAAATGGAAGATCCTGCTTTCTTTTTCGTTTCATTTTCCACTTCTGTTCTCCTGGCTGGCCCCCAGCAAAGATCGTGTATGTTTCTGCATCCTTCTGTGCAATGTTTACCCATCGAAAATGTTGCTGCGAATCGCGTAGCTGTTACGCGTTAGACGCGCTCTTCTCTTTCGCGTTTGGCGAAATTCGTTTGTGCTTGCGTGGTTTTCCTGGATTGAGAACGGTCTGTCTCTGTTCTCTCTGTCTTTCTCTTTCTCTCGGCTCTTAGTTCATTCATCGTCGAGCCGGTTTTCTTCTGTGAACGATGATTTTTATGTGTTCTTCCGATTTTTGTTTCTCTGTTGTTCCGTCGGCCGTGGTAGCTGTGAATCTCGCTTCTCCGTCGCGGATCCAAGCGAGTCCTTGAGAAATGGATATCGTAAAAAACCGTACAAAAGATCGCGTTACTCTACGTAGTAAGAACATGTTAAAAAGGTCGATAAAAGTTTTAACAACAGTCGTCGGAGATACGTTGACGATATTCTGGACGTTCGTAGGAAAAGAAAGAAGCTTTCCCCTTTTATGTTTCTTTTATTTTTCTCTCGTCGCATGCTCGTCGAGGCTCGCATACGATCGAATTCCAACACGTTGTGCACGGTTTTCAAACTTCCGATAAAAAAGATATTTTGCGGTCTGTTTACTTCGTCAGAAAAATTTTAATACTCTGGTCTTCAATGATGAAATTTTAATTTACGTTATTTTTTTTTTTGGCGTTTTTCTTTTTTAGAAGTTTATTTCGTTTTTGTTTTATAAATTCATCTCCTCGTTTCGCCGGATATATTTTGTGTTTATTCTTAAATTAAGCCCCGAGCTTACTTTAATTTCCTCAATTCTAAATCGATAAACACGATTTTCTTTTCCTCGGTAAAATATTCTAGAATACTAACATTTAGATTTAGCGATAAATCGATTTTGTACATTTGTTTGTTGGTATTTTGTTTTCCTTACCCAAGTAGATTAAGTTAATATCCCCGTCTCATCTTAATTCACGCGCGTAATAATTTATAACGTTAAAAATCTTCGTTTTGTCTCTTCAAATAAGTTATTCATTATTATATTAATAATTTCTACTTAGATCATCAATTTTCCTCAATCTCTTTATTTTTTTCTTTTCTTTGTTACTTTGATTTGTACATTCATCGAGAACGAGGGTACTTGCCCCTCGCCCGCCTTCAAAATCTGACGTATCTTTTCTTCTTCTTCTCTACCTTTCCTTTATTTGGCGTTAGAAGTGCTGTGCTTGAGGAATCGTCCGAAAAAAGTAGTTTCTTTTTGTTTTCGTTTTCGTATTTGTCGCGACGGCTGTGCTTTCTCTTCCGTGTAGACAGATTTTGCTGTTGTCGTTGTTGTTTTTATTGATGATAATTTTCGAATTCATATCCGAAATTTGCCTTCGTTATCCTCCTTTCGTGATAGGGGTGCAAGAAGTGTGAGCGAGCAATGAAGTCTTTGAGGGTGTCTTGAGTTTCTCTTCGTTCTATGCTACAAACTCCAAATGTATCTTCCAATTTTTCTCCTTTTGTCCAGTTCCGTTTGAAGTGTCGGCTCGAACATTGTCGCGCAACGAAAATAATCAATCAAAGACCGATGAACCAGCGAAAGGTATACAATGTTTTCACATACCGCGGGGCAGATTACGGATTGCAAACTTTTTTTTGTTTCTTTTTATTTTTCATATTTTCTTTTTTTCTCGTTTTTTCGTACGTACATGTTTATCTTTCTACCAAAAAGAGATGTTCCGAAAAAGGGGTGGTGCGATGATTTCTCGTTGTCGGGTACGAAGTGTGTTTCGCCCGCGACAACGACACATTCTGCTGAAAAGAGCGATTGCGTTGTTTCGTACTCGCGTCGTGCTTTCTCTCTGACTTTTCTTACTGAACAATTTTGACTAGGTTCGGCCGAAATAAACAATTCAATTTCAAAACGTATATTCACGTGTGTGTGTGCATCGTTTCAGGAAAAAGGAGCGTCAAGTGATCTCGAAATAGCGTAAATGATTTTTTAGTTTTTTCTTTATCGTTTGTATGATTAATGCAAATCTGTTCTTCTATTGTTGTTGCTGTAGTTGCCGGCAAGTTGTTGTTGTTGGTAACGGTGACAATGATAGTGGCAGATGTTCCCTTCCGTGTTATCTTTGTTTTCTAGCCTGTTCTTTTGTTTCTTCTTAATCTGGTAGTTCTGTATGGAAACGGCTACTGGGTTTTTGTTCTGCTTGGTCTTTTGACGTTACTGTGTGCGTTACTGTGTGTTTGTCTCTTGGCACTTTCATCGTTTCACATTGTTTCCTTTTCTATAAATTGTTACTTTATTTTATTCCTTTTCTTTTATGTTTCGTTCTTTTTTTTCCTCTTTCATTAAATATTTACGCTTGATAAATAAACACGGTGGCGAAAGGCTGCGGGCGGGGAAGGCTTTTCAGGCAGCGACAAAGACGAGAAAAGAAAAAATCGTGTCGCATAAAACTGCGAGCCCGATCGTCCTGTCGCTCGCCATCGAAGATGACACGTCCTCGCCGAGCGAACCCGGCGCCACCGTTTTCTCCAAATATATTAAATATATTATACAATTTATCCGACTAAAATCTCCTTTATTCCCCCCTGTGACGAGCAACAGACTCGCACAGCGCAAAAAGCTGCGCGCCGTCTCATTCACTTTTAAATATTCGTCTCTTTCTCCCTCCGTTCTTTTTATTTTTCACTTTTTATCTTTTTTTCTCATATTTTTTACGAAAAACACTTCGCTTCGCTTCTTCTCTTTCCTCCTCCTCCTCTTCGTCTCTCTCTCTCTCTCTCTCTTATCTCTATTTAAAAACATCGTTCTCTCCTTTTCTCTCCCCTCCCCCAGTATACCCGCTTTTCCTTCGTCTCGCCTCGTTTTCAACATCGTTAAAATTCATACAGTTATCGTAAAACATAATGGACATTAGCGATATCGAAATCGAGGCGGGAAGGAAGAAAAAAAGAGAGAACGATAAGTTAAACGAAAAGTCATTATAAAACATTTAACAAAAAAGTTGAATAAGAAAGATTCTGTTGGATCCCACCAACAATGTATCAAAAATAAATTCAGTATCTAAGATTGAGTTGAATGCCACAATCCAGTCCTGGCTTGTTCTTTATCACGTTCCTATCTCTTTCTCGCATGTAGCTTTTCCGTAGTTTTGATGTTGTCCCTCGTTGACCTTCTGATCCATTTCCATAACAATTATCGCGCCTCTTTCTTTCCGTTCCTTTCCGCATTGTCGATCGTAGCTCTCATTCGGCGATCGTCCATGATAAGCAGCGAAAAACAGAAAACTAGGGGACTCTGCGCTCGAGCCCCCTAGAGTCACGTTCATATCTTTACTTTCACCTGTACATCGCCTCTTCCGACGGTTTAGCCAACGATACGATTCAGTGTGCGGACATAGCGCGATAAATCAGCTTCTTACCCTTCTCTGGTACCTTTTCTATCATTCTCTTCTTCTCAACTAACGGAAGTTTTACACGTGATATAACCGTCTAACCTACACACTCCTCTTACAAATGAGGATTTAACAATCCATCAGACTCATTTCTTAAACACCTCTATTTTTGAATTAAACGTATACCGATGTCATGCATTACAACGACGGTCGGTCCTCCGTTAAATCCGGGGATCGGAAGTGCCACGAGTAAACCCCAAAAATTGCAATCTTTGGAATCAAATGATTCGACTGATCGCGAATACTCGATTTGATGGGGATTCACCGTGTCACGCAGCCGAGCATGCCAGTGCTTCGTTACTGCATTGACTGTTCCTTCTTTGTTTGGATTGTCACTCTCAAAGATCATCGAACGGGTCTACAGATTGCCCCCGTCTACGCGCTCGACTCGTTCCTCGTTCGAATAAACTATAAGCGAACGATCACTAGGGACGTGGACTTCTGGTTGGCAGAACATATCTGTGGTAGGCACGGTCTACCAAGCAGGAGTCCAGATTCCACTGCATGATTTTCGTGCGATCACGAGCAATGAACGAAAAGCGCCAGCGGAACGTGCGAAAGAAAATAGAACCCGGAAAAATGACAAAATTTACAAAGAGATCGCTGAAAGGTGGTAAAACCGCGATGGATGACCGTCTAATGCATGACATAAGGTTTCTTGCGAGATCCAAGAATCTTTCTTTTTCGTTTCTTCGATAAGTCTAAATTCCGCGCTTCCCTTTTGTCGTATATATATTTATATATATATATATGTCTAATCAGTAAATTAATCGCTTATCAATTAATAGTATTATTTAACACTCGCACACTCACACGCTATTACATCCATGATAATAATGATTATAAAATCAAGTGACAAAACTTGTCCAGGTATTCTCAATCACATCCATGACAACGTAAAAATCCCTGAGAAAGTTTTGTCGTCTTCCCTTTTATAATCCATTTCCCACGTCTTTAATACATTTTCTGACCCCCGGTATTCGCTTGCGACTTCTTGCTACTATTTCCTCGAGGGTGTTCATGCCCTGAATGGTCGCTTTTTCATTCTCTCACGAACGTCCTTCTCGTAGCACGAAAAACGTGTAGCGGTGCGCCCATTTCGCGTGCATTACCCTCTTTTGTAGCAGTCGCCGGATTCTCGTACGGCTGCGCGATCCATTTTATTTCTTCTTCCGAACGGAAGAACATGAAGATCACCGTAAACGGATGATAGAGAGAAACAAAGAAAGAAAGGGAAAGTGATTGAGATTGTATTCGGAAGAAGAAACAAGATAGATCACGAAGCCGCACGAAAATCCGCTTCCGTTTCATTTGGTCGTACTGTCGATTGTCCGACGTCAATAACCACTCGTCGAATCCCCGTGGACTTGCAACACGTCCACGACACCGCCATCCCCCTCGCGCTGTGTTGGCTCTTACAAGGAACTTGAGGCGCGTTTGGCGCGGCGTGCGACGCCGCCCATCGCGCGTTTTCACTTCACTAATACGAAAAGAACTCATAATCGCTTCTTTGGTATTATAAAGGCGCAAGAGGGGCGCGTGGACGAGCGTCCCTTTGGGGGTGGGGGAGGCTGAAGAGTCTATGCTTCGAAAACTTTGTTGGCTTACGTCTAAAAAAACTGTAGACCGTTTTCGTTCGCATTCTTTCTGTAGTCTTAATTTAAGGAGTCCTGTTTCTTTTTTATCTATTCGGTCTCGCAATTGTTTGTTTCGGAGTTTCTGTTGTATGAAAAACCTGTACCTAGGACAGTACTCGTTTTCCCTGTTTTGTTCTTGTGCATGCAAACAAAGAAAGAGAAAAAAACTGTCTTCCTTATCGGTCCAAGATCGCGAGATGAACCGTGTCGCCGCGACATCCAATGGTCGCGCGAACGCACGGACACTAATAGTACCGGAAACGACGCGATTCATGTTCGCTACATTGTATTCGGCAGAATGTAAGTAGTAATAGTAAGTAGTTCTATTAGCAGTAGCAGTAACATGTATAACGTAATGTGTAATCGTTACTTTATCATTTGTTTCCCACCTTTTCTCTCTTTCTCTGTATATTATTATAACTTTAATATTAGGTAGACTTCTTTAATCTTCTTTCTTTTCATTAGATTAGTTGGTTTTATTTATTTATTCTCTTGTTTCGCTTTTCATTATCATTAGTTAAATCTTTAACCGTTAATGAATGAGGTAATAAGGTTGTGTATGCTTTGTTTTTTTTTCTTATCATCATATTCTATAGATCCGGTTTGGTCGACGAGGTGGTTTCGTTAACGCTGTGAAATCGATTCGTTCGAGTGTCACCCGTCGCTTCGTCTCCGATTCGAGCGAACTCGCGACGAAACGCACGTGTCGCGCGTAGATGAGGTGAGAGAGAAAGCTGATTTGTGAATCTATTTGTCTCAGTGTATCTTGTCGGTGTTAAATCGTATGATCGCGTCTTATCTTCGGCTATAGAAGTGAATTTCAACGTTATGAGCCTGCACAGAAAAAAAGATGCGGCGGCAAGGAACGAACTTATGTCATCTCTCACATCATCTCGCGCGTTACTTCTTTCTCCGAGAAAAGGAAATGCGCTTCCTCCATTCGGTTCTTCAAACACGGTGCTCGCCCGTCGCATTTACTCGCGTTCGACAGCCGATACAATTCAGAATCAATCATCTGATTCAGAGATGAACTGATCGGTTACAAAGAGGATCACAATCGACGGCGATGAGCAGATGTATGCAACGAAACATATTCGGTTGTTCCCCTCTAATGAATTTACAATGCAACGGAATATGGTTAATTTGGCACGATGATGTTTTACTCGAGAAAATATCGGTGTCAACGTACTCGTACGGTGCTCGATTAACAAAATAAACGAAAAGAGATAATCAACAAGGAAATGAATAACAAACAAAAAAAATACCGAGAAAAACACCATGAATCGCAATCCTCTGCGCGTCCGCCTAGATCGTCCCTGAATCAAATGGTTGAATTTGAATTGTATCGGCTATTCGATAGTAGCCATGCAATCGAAACAGTTTGATATAAAGATGGAAAGGTCTCGCTTGTGACCCACGGATGCACTGCGCGCATCGCTCGGCCGCTCTGCGAGTAATCTCGAAGGTTACGTGCCCCGCGAGAAGAAGGTTGTGGCGCGTAGCCTCTCGTAGAGGAGAGAATGTCAAAGCGACGAGTCCACCCCGGCGAATAAAACGGATTCTGTGAAGCGTTGGCTGGCGTCAGTTAATGTTTCAATGACGTTACTGGTTTTGTGGTTGTTGCTGGCTGGATGGGGATGAACTGGATTGTGGCTGCGTCGTTGTCGCGCCACCTTGCTGAGACGTAGCACTGCCGTCTCTTCGGGTCCGAGGACCACCCTCCTGGCTGCTACCACGACCAGCGCGGGAGCCTGCACCTGCTCCAGATGCTCCGGGTTGAAGAACCATCGAACGGATTCTTCTTTGTGCCGACTGTGGATTGGCGAAAAACTAGATTAGTTTCACTGATTAATTAATCGATCAGTTGATTTATCAACTGCCGCATCAATCATGTGGATATGACAATTCTGTGTCCAAATCATAAATGTATTCTCAAATCTAAAAGCATTGTAAGATACACTGTGATTAGTAGACTGCCGATCTTTATGTAAATTGCAGATAATAAATTGCAGAATAAAGATTGCAGGACACATGAGTCAAATAAAAATTGTGTTCTTCTTTTAATTATCCTATCAAACTGAAACTAGTGCATTGACGTCCTTAAATAATTTTAGTATGTCCACTGCTTTAAATTGTACGTGCCCATTTTTGGGCACAATCAAATATAATCAAACAATAAGTGCGAACATTTTGTATGGTTTTTACGTGCCTACTTATTTATTTACATTCACGTTTTCAAAAGTTCGTTTGTAAATGCTTTGTCTGGAGCACAAAGAGAGAAGAAAACAATGCACAGACGGATTACCTGAACAGAGAAAAAGGGGCCAATTATGTGGACGGTGGCCTCTTCGTCGGCTGAAGGAGACGTTGATTGCTGTTCCGAAAGCTTAATAACACTTCCGGTTACACGTTGCAATTCTCTAACGTTCTGTCCGCCTTTACCAATGATTCGGCCAACTTGAGCGCTTGGTACTAGAATTTCGATCGTTAGTCTAACGTCGTCGGTACCGGAAGCGAATCCTTCCTCTCGCATCTTTTCGAAGATCAAGTACTGTGCCTGCAAAATTAACCACGAGTTCCTCGGTTAGCTATTTCAGCAGGGAATAGTTGCAGAACGCGTTTATAAATATTAGAAAAAAAATTGTTGAAGATTAGTCACGGGACCAACTTGCACTGACTTATCAAATGTGCCATTGGTACGGTTAAACCCTTCATTCTTTAATCTTCCTGCACTCGTCAAGTAGATGCTTAGAAAATACGGCACCTCCTCAAATGTTAGCAGGATTATGAAAATTGTACTTCCCCAAGTTATTGTACTACTTATTTACAAGAGTTCTGAGTATTTTTTCTTTGATAAAAACCGATATGAAATTTTTTGCTTATTGAGGATTCGAACCCACGCACCTTCGACTAGAAGGCAAACGTCTTAACACTGAGCCAAATAGGACTCTGACTTTTTAATCGCAGGTAGAACACTACATCGTACTTCTTTTCATTCTAGTCAAGAGAATAGATATTTTTTACATATTACTACACAAAATGATATTCATGTTCTATATAAAACAACGAAATTTATTTAACTAAATTTTCTTTTCATTGCAAGCTTCAAAAAAATAAGTTGAACGAAAAGACACTGTTTGAATTTTTAAAATCCCATGTTCACGACTAAGACGTATATTCTCTTGTTGCGTACCATTTTGGTATGATTTTGTGGATATAGCATCATACAGATACTTGATTGATAATCGAATTATACTCGAATGTATTAATTACAAGAATTACAAAAGAGCATAGTCTATAGTTGCTATTTTGATTAGTAACATTCATGTGTCATGCTCGCTTACCTTCCATTGAGATTCTGGCGATCCAACAATTGTGACTTTCCTCTCAGTCTGTTGCTCGGCCGGTTTGTCCTGTTCGAGTGGCGCGATTTTCACGCTTGCTCCAGAGAATCTGATCATGTTTCTGATGTGTGAACCCCTGGTGCCAATTATGGCGCCTACGCTACTGTTGGGAATGTAAAGAAATACAGTTTCTTGAGCGTCCGCCGCGGGAACACCCTGCTGAGTCGGCAAGCTTCCTTGATAGGGATATGGGATGGGTCCCGAGCCGTACAAAGCTGGACCACGTGAGCTATATCCCATGCCCGCAGTCGACATCATGGCCATTGGGTGCAAACCAGGGAACATCATGCTCTGAGGCTGTAACAGGATCATTAAAGCTCTTGTTAGTCTTGTTGTCTTGAATTCTAACGTTTTTTCTCGAACAACAACGATTATCATACTCACAGTCATTGCTTGTAGGTCATTCTCGTAGCTTTGGCGTAGTTTGCTGGAAATCATGGATTCTGCTTTGCTCATATTATCAATGCTACCCTTCACTGTGATAATGCGCTCGACATTGAAGTTATTGATGTCGTTTATACTGCTCACGGTGATTTTTGTGTCAGTGTCTTGCATGATTCTCTTGATCGTGGTACCACCCTTACCAATTATCCGTCCGATCAAGTTATTGTGTGCGAGGATCCTCAGAGTAATCTCGGTGCTATCAGAACATACAGCACAATGTTATACAACTACTAACTATAGCGTACGATTATCGAAAATTGAAAATCGTACAAGCTGGATCAATGAAGAAATAGACCAATATTTTCACATCTTCGTTATGCAGTTAACACGTTCGCTACCATGTAATAACATCGTCGCAAACATGTGATGTCCGTAACCTCGCAATGTACTTAAAAATAGCCAAACTAATTGTATACACATTGCTATTTAAAATTTGACTTTAAGTAACGATTTCCTTCGAACATACTGTGTGAATATTTCATGAAGGAGATACATTGCATTTGACAGGACATTTTAACAACGAAGTTAAGCAGCGAATGAAATGCTGTTAGTGAACGTGTTAAATTGGACCTGCCTCGTCGCTTAAGGATTAAATGATTCTTCAGGTACGTATACAGTGAATAAGATTATCTAGGTATCAATCTATACCTCTTGTTGTTTATGCTATTGGCTTCCTGCTGCATGACCTCCAGGATCTTTTTGCAAGCGTTCGTGCAATTCTCTGGATTACCGTAGATGGTGATAGCTTTTTCCGCGGCGCCGACATTGTCTTTCCGGTGAACGTCAACACGTGCTCGTGTCATTTGAGTGATTTGACGTATGGTCGATCCCTGACGACCGATTATGGCGCCTACCATGTCCGATTGTACAAGAATACGTAGCGGGAAGTCTGTCTGTCTTCCGGAACCCGATACTCCGGAGTAGGCGACGCCGCTACGCTGGCTGCGGCCTCTTCGCCGGCTCTCTGCCGTAGACATTTCCACTTTTAGAGAGTTACCTTCGTACTCGTGGCCATTAAATTGGTTCACAGCCCTGTAAATGGAGAAAAAACGTCCGTGAATTATGGATGCTCGAATGTAGGACACTCTGTGTTTAGACCTGCATCGATGGCGTTTCGTTTGCAGTTGAAACAAGCGCAAAGACACATTTAGTAATGAGCATGTCGATATCAGTGATTCATTACCAGACGACGGATCTTTATACAAGCTAAACATTTTCTAACTGAATTACAATTAATTGGAGTAGAATGGAAATTGATTTTCTTAACTGGTTACAAATTAGATAACAGTATTCTTAAAATTAACTCAGATTTACCAATTTTCATCATAAATGCATCAAATCCGCTGTCTATTCGTCACCCTTCTCGGAAACGGTAGACATCATTGCTAAACTTTTAAACTTTCATTTGTCTTGCATGAATTCAAGACTTTATTCACTACAATCTGCGAGTTACTATCAAAGATTTATGCTTCTGAATCTTTTTATTGAAAAAATTAGATTAAAACCATGATACTGTCTGTGTCGAATGATGTAATCTTGACGGGACGATTTAATGTAAATTAGTACGTTTCATTTGATCGCATCTATACTAGATTGCGTGTGTCGGATCAAATCGCTGATAAAAAATAGAGTCTACTCACTGCTGTGCTTGCTCTGGAGTCTCGTAGACCACGAGAACGGTTTGTGTGTTAGGATCGCGGGACGACAGCTTCTCATAGGACTGCAGCTGACCACAGTTCGCAAATAAAACCTCGATATCCTCCAATCGAGCGTGACTTGGAAAATTGCTTACAACAACTTTCGTTCCGGCACCACTGCAAAAGATAGAAATTCGAAATTAGTGATTTCGACATTTAACGCATACGAAATTATATTTCTTAAAGCTAATGCCTCGCTTAAACGCTATGGAAATTATTGTGTAGTAATCTCTAAGTAATATACTTTCTTCAAATTATACTGGATCCTGGATTGTACACATTGGTTAGAGAACGCGACACTTGGATAATCGAACTGTAATGCTCCAATGCGCGCATACTATTCATTAAATAGAATAGAATGCCGTTCTTTTATCTTGACTAACGGGATAAAATTCTTTCTGATATCATAGTTTGTGATAAGAGATCAGCTAATCAAGATTGATGTGCAGGTTGATAAATCTGCTATCGTCTAACAATAGTAATTTATAATACCCATCTTGCTAAATAAATAATATCAAGCATTTTATACACTGCGTTCTACGATAGTTTGCAGTTGGATGAACGAGTGCACAATAAGTAATTGAACTTTGAATCTCTAAAATTTGTTGTATAAATTTTGTTCCGACATGTACAGGAAAAATTCCCTTCGATCTGCTTTTATTTCTATTGTATTTGTGCGATAATGTTCGTACGATGAAACTCTAGATTGGCATAAAAGCGACTTCGTACGAAGTCGTTTTCATAGAAATACAGAGTTGTTTTCATAGAAAGATGTTCGTAATTGTAGTGGTGTTTAGTGCTCGCGTTAATTGACGTATTATAGATCCGAGGCGCGCGAGACCGTGCGATTCGACGAGAAGCCACGGCCCTGACGCAACGCAACATGAATGAACCAAATGGCAAGTAAGAAGAGGACGAGGAGCGCGGAGAACGAAAAGGAGGGTGGAACGGCTGAGACTCTCACTTTCGTACATATCGATTTTTCAGCTCGCCGACCCACTCAGCGCCGGGGGCTTTCGACTAACCTTGAAGAAAACGCACCGACCGACCTAGCTTGTGCTCGGCCAATTATTACAGCTCGTTAAAGACACGGAGATTAATCGCGATGCACCGCCTCTTATCGCAATACCGTCGAACGTACGCTTCGAACGGCAATTAACCAACTACTTCTCCGCTCGGAGCAGGGGATGTCTCATTACCGTCGATTCGTCGATGTTACTTTTTACTAAATGTTAATTCTCCGCTTTCCTTATATCAATTACCGGGCGCATCCTGCACGAAGCTTGCGGAGACTATCGTAATTACATAATTACACGAGTCTTATCGCCGGTTGCGTTTAAGGTTATCCTCCGGTGTTTACATGCGCCAGATTCTTTCGTGTCGCGCTAATAACGCTTGACGGAAATTTGTCTGTTACACGCCGTTCAGATTGCGAATAACAGTTTATCAACCCTTTGCATTCGAAGCCATTTTAACTCGAAACTTAAACATTTCTTCCTAGCTAGAATAATTCCATTATATATCTTTTTCTTTTGATGGATATGACGTTGATATAATACCTCAGACAATACTTAAATGTTTGGTAATTGATTAGTGGAGTGAAATATACATTTATTTTCTTTCTTAATATGTTCAATACAAGTTGAAAATAATGTAACCGTATTTCAAAGTTCTCCTAATGTTTTTATCGTTTTAAATTACATCTACCCGTTATTGTTATAAATGGATAAAACACGCTGTCTATTGACTAGATACCAACATATCTAATAAAGTAAACAACATTTTGAATAATGCTACAGCAATTCTGAGAAGTGACTCTGAGTCACCACTCGAGTGCTAAGGGTTCAACATGAATGCAGCGCAAATGGACAGATCTTTTTTACCGCGTTCTCTATAATGGAATAACATTTATGTAAGATATCGCGTATCTGATAATTTGTAAATAATCTCTGTCTTCAAATCGAGATCCGCATATTTAGTAAACATCGACCAAACTCAACAATCCCTCTTCCCCCTTGCAGAGATTAACACTTTATCTACCGGAAACGTATCAATAGGCTTTTAAGTGGAAGCTTAAAAAATCTTCAACAAAATAATCCCAAACGAAGTGATTAGATTACGTAATTGAGGGTGAGTTGTTGGTATGTGATTAAGTTAAGTTTTTGGCTCTGTCCAAGACTTTCTACCAAGAATACGAAGGAACTATTCAACATATTATCGTATGAACTCCAGAATCAATGTGTTTGAAAACATTCAACAACGTGATTCAGAGCTGTGAGAGGGCTCGTATGAAGCTGTCGCTTTGCAATCTATTGGTGTAAGAAGAATATGCTGGCAGGAGGATGCAGAAGTTGACACAAGCGAGTAAGTTGGAAATTGGCTGGTCGATCGCGCCGCGATCGGTGTAAAATCTCGCGCTTAGAGTATCGAGTCCACGAGTAGCAAAAGGGCGGACAAAAGGTGGCGGTGGACTCACGTGACGGAACTAATGCCAGTCCCCGAAAAGCCTTAACCGAACAATTACCGTGGAACAACGGGTTTCTGCGGTGCCAGCTCTCTATCGAGCTTCGAGGCTCGTCGAAGCTCTCTCTCTCTCTCTCTCTTTCTCTCTTCGACGTGCACGTGCTCGGCGTTTGCCACACATCTACACACCACCCGTGCACGGTTTGAAAAAAAAAAGAGAAAACGGAAGAAAGAAAGAAAGGAAAAAGAGAAAGAGAGCACGCGGTCGACTAGGAAAGAGGGAAAGAGAGCGGGGGTGGAGAAGTCGAGGTTGTGTCTCTGTCGGTGAAGGGAGGTGGGGGGGTTGCTCGTGGTGCACGCGTGTGCTACGTGGTTCTTGCGGGAACGAAAGGATGAGGAGGCGGCGGGTGATAGAGGGAGGGCAGAGCCAGGCCTTTGTTTCGTGTGCTTTTGGGGATTTTCGGCGGCACCCAGCCGGTGGTGTGAGGTCTACATGCGAGAGTGCGCAAGGGAGACGTTGATATCGTTGCTTTCGTCTGGCTCGCGGTCCGTCTCCTCCACCGGCACGAGTCCCTCCCCCAACTCCTCCACCTCCTCTACCTCCTCTTCTTCCCACTCCTACTCCACCCGGAGGAACGAACGAGCTAGCCCAGCAGCACCACCCCACCATCGCAACCGCCACCACCACCGGCATCGCTACCCTCAACCCTTTCTGTACCTCTTTCCCTCGCTACCCTTCCTGACCAGCAGCTATGGCCTGAGCTGGCCTGGCCTGGCCTGTCTCTCCTCTTCCTTTGCCCTGCACACCCTCCGACGCATCACCCTCGTCGGATCTTGCACGCACGTGTAACTCGCGATTTCGTCCGTTCACCTTTAACGAAAGGCGGTATTTTCGTGCACAGCGTCGGGCCCGGGCGAGACAGAGACCGCCCAGACACAGGAAGAGGCAGAAAAGCAGAAGAACAGAGAGAGGAAACCGGAGGAAAAAGAGAGGGATCAGAGGAGGATGGTCACGAGAGAAACAGAGACAGAGGTGCCTTTCCTAAGCCCGAGGCACATACCGACAGGGATGGACGCGCGACGACCGCAGACCACGGGTCACCCCCGTGGAAGAGCTTTTGATCTCGCTTAAGACACCTTTTTTCAGACTCTTTTTTTCTTCGTCTACCTTGTTCCGCCTCCTGTTTTTCCCCGTTTAACGAGCCAATGGACTCGGACGGACACGACGCGAGCAGCGTTCCTCCGACGGGGCTGCAGAGAAAGAGAGAGAGAGAGAGAGAGAAAGGGAGAGAGAGGGAGGAAGGGCGCAGGGATAGTTGACGAAAAGTTCGAGGGTCGTAATGCGGTGTGGTTAATTGTGAAGGGAATTGGGACTCGTTGCGCGCCGCTTGCCGCGTAAAAATGGAACGAATTTACGCGGTGCCGGCGATGAGCCGGGGGTAATTAGCTGGCGGCGCGAGCGTCGATTTTTTTCGGGATGCGCCACCAGCTCATTATCATTCGTTCCCAATTTTATGCTCTCGTTGCCGATGCTTATCTGCCCGCTGTACCGCCCTCGGTTAGAAAAATCGACATTTACAAGCAACCACCCCATTGTTATTCGCAATTAATTAATTCGTGTTAATAGTATCTTAGCAAATAGCAAAGTATATGTAAAGAGTCGAAAATAAGGAAAGAATTTCTCCAGACAGTCGAATGATAAAGATGGTAAATGCGTTGAGTTTGAACAAGCGAGGGGTGCGAGGGTGGAAAATTTTTCGTGGAGAAAAAAAAACAGTGAGAAAGCGGAGTGGAGTTGGGGGAAGTGTGTACGGCCCTGGCAGAAGGAGCGTCGACATCGTTGACTGAGCCGGCGGGGCGCACGGCGCCAAAATCGATTTTGAAAAGGGAAAGTGGCATGTACGTGCCAGTAGCGCGGCTTTACATATACAGTATGCGCACGATTCGCGACAAAAACGTGTAGGAGGTAAAACTACAGCCGCGCCGAATAAAGGTTGCACCACGTACGCGCACATAGACACGCGGCCGACCACTACCACTAGACGTTACCACCACTGGGGCATTGCGTTTGTGAACGCGACGGATCTCTCTCTCTCTCTCTCTCTTTCTCTGTGGTCGGTGCCTCTTTTTCCTGTTCACGAGTAAGCTCTTTCCCATTCATGTGTGAGCGTCAGGAGGAAAGTTCGCGTCTCGGCGCGGGTGTAACGCGCGTGTACCTGCACGGGTGCATCAGTGCACGAGTGCATACCACGCGCACGTGTACACTCTGCTCACCGTTCGTACACACCACGCACTGCTCTCGGTGAATGGCGCTAGATGATGATAATTTCGGTGATCCTCGCTGCGGCTAATCGGAACCAACTGCCAGAGAACTCGAACGTTTTTCTACAGGGGCGAGTTTTCGCGTACCGATCGATAACCGTCATTTTTTCCCGCGACTACAACGCAGCCGGATTTACGGGAATTTCTGTCTCTTCTTTCAAATTTGCGAAATTCTAACGCGTTACTGCCGTTACTTTTTATGCCGCGCTTCGTCTTCTGTTTGCGTAGACGCGTTTCGCGCGATTTGCAAAAAGTTTTACTTTGTTATTTTTGGAAACCGTAACGTCGATATATTCTCTTTCATACTGATTGAATGATGTGATCGGTTTTTTTATAGTGCACTTTTGCGTGTGTTTTCCGCGGATCGGTACTCGATGTAGTTTCGAGGTAGAATTTGTTGGTATTTTCCCCGTATATTTTACAATATGCGAAAGTCTACGGTGTTGTCATTGGTGTTCTCTAATGCACGCTTAGTTTATCAATGTTTTATCGCGAAGTGTAAATTGTAATAATAAACTGGAAATTTATAAATTATATTATATTAAATAAAAATTTTCTTATCGTTAATAGAAGTCACTGGAATTGAATACATAAATTAAATTAATTGTATTATTCTTTCCACCTTCATGATCTAACAGAATTTTAAATTATTTAGTTTTGCGAATAAATCTGCACTCCATACAAATTCTCTGAATAAAATACTTGCATAATTTATACTCTGCCTGGCTTGTTAAATAATTAACAATATGCACACAACAATTATGATTGATACGCGAATTAAGAACACCACTAACATACTTGAAAGAACAAACATAAGTGCGACGAAATGTGTCACAGCCTATCAATCTTGGAAACGGATAAGGCTATCGAAAGCTCAAAGGAATGATTCCTATTTTTGTACAATGTACACGATGGCATTTTTACAAAATTTTATATTCAACTTTTGAGGGATTTTTAGGTGAAAAAATTTGTAAAAAGTTTGAGTTTTATGTTCCGATAAAAATTGAACTGTTACAACAAAATACCTTGGGATAGCCATACAAGGTAATAGAAATAGATGTTGATCCTAAGTGGAAAACCAGATCGATGAAAAAGCGTTTCGCAGATATTACAGTAAACAATCGAACCGAAAGGAGTTGAGATATCTGTTAGATTGATGATAGATGGGCGCGATGAGCAGAAGAATTTCTCCGGCTCGAATAGAAACAAATTGCTCTCGGTTATTCCCAATAATGTCATGCGGTTCGCAGCGTGCGCGTTTAATCGAAGCCAGCGGGAGCGTATTAACGCCGCGAAGCTGCGAACGTTGTTGCCAACATTTGTAATAATGTTAGTTAAAATACGCATCACGTACAGCCCCCGCGAATCGATAAAAATTCCCGCTTTATCGCGGAGCACATCGGGGAAACTTTTCCGGCAGAAATTCTGCAATTTCGCTGAAATCGTGTTATCATTAAAAATTCCAGCGTGTTCATATTTTTCATTTCGTTTATCGTTGTGCAACGCTATGCTCCCATTGTTTCTACGATTTTTTGTCTGCGTTTGTACGTATCTATATCTCGAAGGAATTCCGATATCTTTTCGTGTTACAATTGCATGCAGGTTAAAAATCTTTAAGAAATGATAACTGAAATATGTTGTACACTGCATACAGAGTGTCCCAAAAATGTACTTCCTTGAACGAGACGATTCTCGAGATTATTTGAAGTAATTTTTTCCTTTGCGAACATATTCTTCGCGGCTTCGATAAGTAGTTATTGAAAAGAAACACAGACATTGGTCCCTGTTTTTCCAAATACGAAAAGTTATTCCACATGACCTCAAGAATCATCCCTTTGAAGGACGTACAACTTTTTGGGATATCTTGTATATAAGTTGATAATAAAGAATTCTTCAAGTATGTAATATATAAATAATTTAATAAGATTAAACATTGTAATGAAAGGAAGTTTAATCGAATGAAAATGTATTTTACATTTTGTAAGAATGTTAATAAAGGAGATAACCATTGCTTTTTAAAGCTAATTTATGAAAGTACGTGCCCGCATAATCATCCTCAGACTACAGATGATAAATTCGCGTTTGCGATACCAATCTAGGAATTACAATAAACGAAAAAGCATGGATTCTTAGCTAAATGAATGCAGGAAACTAAACGATCAATCTTCATCAGTAAGCAGGCTTATCTGTAATCTGTTAAGCATTGTGTACGCGTTATCTGCGATACAGTTAATGTAAAATAATACTGGTGTAATATTAACTTAATTACAGAGTTGCTGAAACCTGCAATCCTTGAAAGCAATTTCTTGATACAATCTCAATATTGCTCAAGGTATCTGCGTTAAAACAACATTAAAATGTTTCAAGAACTGGATAATGAATGGATTTCATTAATCAAATCGTTGAAGCATTCGAATGGGAATGTTAATTGACAGTGCGTAAATAAGAATCGTATTCACCGAATCCACGTTGCAATGAAACATATTATGAATTGAGAAAATATATCGGATTTTTTCGATTTTGAATCGCATTCGAACAAGATAAAGCTGGGCGAGCTATTGCAAATATTGCTAAATGCTTCGCACTGTTCGAATATCACCAGAATGGTTGTATGAAGAAATTGAATTGAGATCACAAGTGTTTTCCACGTTAAAGAAGTGTTATTAATTTCCTGTTAAAAAAAATTATAAATAAAGAATGTGGATAACAAAAACATTCAACATCTAACATAAAATCAAGGAACTTGAAATCGTTGTTAGATAATTAAACATTAATTGCAATAAATTGCAATGGTACTCTTACTTTGATAGATAAGTTTTATTCAACATATTACATTTGCAACGGTAACTTCATTATATTTTCGAACCCGTTCAGTTCCCTCATCACTTACGACCTCACGTAATACATAAACGTTATACATGGATGTTAATTTATCCATTCTTGGGATGAAAGGAAAAATTCAATCAACTCGTCAGAAGTGGATACAATAGCTTCATCAAACTTTTTTGGATTGCATCCCATGTTGGACTTGTAACTCATTTGAACTTCCATCAGATTCCTCAAGTCCTTTGTACCGATGTACGCGAAAAATTTAAGAATCGAACGAAATTATAAACCAACGGTAACGTAAAAATTCAAAGACTAAAATAGAAAATATTTCCAAAGATTTAGCAAATACAATTTACAATTTTGTTACACATGAATGGTTAAGATTCTTCCGATTAAAACGAGACCAAACACAAGGCAAACCTGACCACTTTCACCGATTTAATATGGAGCAATCTGCCTCTTAATTACAAAGTATAAAAAATAAGAAATAAGTCCGATGTACATCGTGTTTGAACTTATTTTAATCGGCAGAATCTCGGCTATCTCCATTAGTATTGCAATTATAAAGGTAAGACGACGATTGCAGAGAATGAAATTTCCTTTATTAATGATCTCGTTTCCACTCATTACACTGGTTTTCTCACTGTATCTAGCTGTATACGGGTCAGTTATTCAAGAAAAAAAACAGATGTCCTGCACTGATGTATTAGGTCAATGCGGGAATCAAAGGATGGACAAGGGGCGTATCAAGTTTCAATCAACCGGAGATCTAACTCTTTGAGGCAGATGATTTTAAAGAAAATAAGAACCAAAGTTGCACAGAATTTTTTTAATATCATAACTTTTCTAGGTGGGTTAAAATATATCCCACTATGCATAAAAAGCTAAGCAAAATGTGAGACAGTTTTTAACCCATCTATCCCCAAACAGTTAACAGCCTGGTCAGACAAAAATGGTGGCTGCAGGAGCCGTAGCGAAAAACCATAAATTTCGAGCGCGGATTGACGGGTTCCTACTGTGCGTGCACGGAAAACAGGCCCATGGAAAGCTTAGCGTGTGTTACAGGGCCTGGCGGCGCCTGAACTGATGTAAATTTAACCGTGCTCTCTACTGGTACTGTCGGCGATACCGGTGGCCTGCAGGAGTATATCCGCCGCGTGCAGTCGCCACGGGACACGATGCATCGGTGCGACGCGGCGGCGCAACAGCGCGTCGGTGACGTCCGAAGTGCGTGGCGGACCGACTGCAAATTGCAGGCTGCAAAGGCGGGCGCCGCGTGCGATTCCAAGCTAACTTATCCCCGAGAAAGCTGCGCCGCACCGTTCCGGCGCCTACGGAGGCCGCGTGGGGCGGTGCACACGGCTACCGTGATCGCTGATCGCCCAAGCTCCCGAAGTAGGTGGGAAGGACAGCGCGCGCGCGCTCATGCGTCTCTGTACTCGAGTCTGCGATTTAGAACGTGTACCGAAAGATCGTGTCGACACGAAATCCGTGAATCGAGTATTCGTGTTTTCAACACTAGCCTCGCGGACCATTAAGACCATTAATTACCGGGCTATTCCTTTTATATCTGGGTGAACAAATGTTTTTTAATTCGAATGCTACGCGAAAGATAACAAATCATACAACCACGCACGCAAATTCCGGTCGAAAGACGATACTGACAATCCCAATTCATCAACAAAACTGTCGTTGCTGTTCAATAATATTTTCCGAAATATGTACTCAGATGTGAATAGTATAATTTATCCTTTTGCACTTGGACCTACTTTGCACTCGAAAATTAAATTAAAATTAAACTACACATACAATACTTAAATGTTTAGTAGTTGATTAAATGCAAACATATTTAATAATGTAAACAATATTTTGAATAATGGTACAGCAATGTTTGGTTTTGACTCTCTGAATCATCCCTCGACTGATAAGGGGTAAAATGAAGTATAACAAGATTTGGTACAAAATCTTTTTGGTACAAAAAGAGTTGGTACAAACAACTACATTGTAGTAGAATCAGAAAATAGCTGCCACTTGAGTGCTAAGGGTTAAAATCTATTAAATACACGTGTATCTACAAGGGATATTAACGTTAACAATGGGAAAAATGACCGATAAAAACTGGCCACCGTATCAGCCGTGAACGGTAATCGAGCTGCGAGTTTTGTAAGTCGAGACACTCTCGCCGGCTCGCCTTGTGCATTGTTCGAGAAACTTGGTTCTAGATATCGGCTGGAGGATCCTAAGTTTACCTGCACTCTACCCGCTCGTCTCGCTGTACTCGTAACGTACACCTAAACATTAGTCATCGGAGCGAGCAGTGCAATCGCGATCGGTCTACGGGCTTGCATTTATGGTGTAGTAGTTTCGATAACTATACTTTGATACGGTAGTTTACTACTTGACACCTTCGCTGCCAGTATTACGCACATGTGACAACGATAATTTTGTATTCAATCATCGCGATAAGAAAATCAAATTCATTTTAAAACCATAGAGCATGATGTTCAGAAAATTTATAAGTTTTTTGTAATCGTACCTTTTTTCATATTTTACAAGCTGGCGCGTTTGATGAAATATTATAAGTGTTACACTAGAGTAAGACTGTATTACTATTAGAGTAACTGTATTTAAAGAAATAATAAATGAAACTGCTACATTTATATTCACGGTTTGATATTCTTATTAATTAATATTATATTTCAAAATCCCATCGTGTATGATCCAATTTTTAATTTATACCCCACAAGATAAATTTTTAAATAAGTTTCTTAAACGAAAACGTGGAACTTGAGAATAACTTCCCTGCTAAATTTTAGCTTTCTACATATTGAGGGATTCCGAAAATGTAGTGATCACCAGTGAGTGACAGTTAAAGTCTAGTAATAAGAATATTCACGAAATTAAACTGTACTATATTTAATGAACCTACTCACGGGAAATGGACGTTTTATAAACTTATTTTATAAACTTTCAAATTGGACAACAAAAGAGAGAATATAAAAGCAAAAATAATCACACATTTACAACTGTGATTCTTTCCAAAGTTCTTTTTAAAGGCACGTTGAAAGTGGACGGTTCTGCTATTGATTAAGTTATTTTTGTGATTCTCGGTGCCGAAATATATTGTCCTATTAATATTCAATCGCTCTACTTCGTTTCTTGACCCGGTTACCAGCAATATTCCAACATTACGAGCAACAATAATGCATATAATAATTATAATTATAATTATATACTTATTATATAATTATATACTACAGTTTATCTCGTCTGTGATTGCAATTTTGAATTTCAACTAAACCGCATATTTTTTCTCGCAACACTTGCCAATAGAACAAAACTTGTAAACGTAAAAACAGGACTTTTCAGATTAATCTGGTATCTAGTGGTTTTGACTAGTGAATAATCCCCTCTTTACACTATCGTTTGCAATTCTGGGAACGAGCCTACCCGCTTGAGGGAGTAGACTCCTTTTTCCAGGATTGTCAGGGTGCGGGATTCGCCTTCTCTAGATAATACAAAAAATCTAGGGTGCTATCTCCCCTAAAATTCTTATTTTTTTGTTTACGAGACGTAATTTGAATTATTATTACTGCTGCAAAAAGAAGTCTACCCTCTTAAGTGGGACGAAGGTGGCTTCTGAGAATTGAACTAAGAACAAGGGATGTGTGCGAGCGAGATATCGATACGTGGAACGTATCAAGTTTGAATCGGCACGCGTTGGGATTTGTTGAAATTTTTGGGGGATGGGATAGCGACGGACACTTAAGGTGCACCACAACGAAGCGTTCGTTGCCTCCAACTGTTATCTACAGTCGTCCAGGTTGCACCTCGCTACTCTATTAGTTCCGGTAAGATAGAGGAGAGCCGACGACGTCGAGTCAATATCGAGGTATACATAGTACAACGAACGGAGGCGCATTCGATCGCGTTGCAAATAATTCACGAGGAAAATCGAAGCGAACCGCGTTGCGCGGATCGTTACGGTTCGATGAGTCGATGGACAGCTGCAGCACGCGCGAACCTTTTGCCGAGCAACAATGGGCGCTGAAGAAACCGCGCGCCGACAGAAATTGCACGCGCCGCGCCGGCAAGAAAAAATCTGACGATGTCGCCGACCGCGAGGCTCGAAATGCAAAACGGTCGCGACGGTGGGCGCTATTGGAAATTATGACTCAGCATTCGGATTATTAATGACTCGAACAAGTCTAGCGCCACGAGTACGCGCGTTCATTGAAACCGAAGGAACGGTGCAAAGGTGGATGACACACCTAGGATCGGTCACGTAACAATTCTGAACGCTGCGACGCGATTCGCGCCGCTGCACGATCGGCAAGATCTTACATTCATGCATCGTTCCCGTTACTGTCTCGTTAACCACAATTAATTTTATGATCCCCATTAACACTTTGTCATAGCATTTTGCAACGGCGCTGACGCAACCAGACTGAAAGTGTATTTTTCTTTAAGTCTTCTTTCGGAAAAGATTAAATAGTACTTTAACAAATAAGTTTCGTTGACATTAACTATATATACAATATAAATATATATTGTATTGTATATGTAATATACAATATAAATGACGGAACAAATATGGTTAATAAAGTTTTTCAATATCTCCAAAAATAACAGAGATATTAAAGTGCTAATTTTTGCACGACCACCCTGTATGTGCATACAGAATAATTATTAATAATAATTATTGAACTGTGCATACATATTTGGAGTAATTTCAAAACTGTTCGATTATCCGAACACCCTCAAAATTTAACCATTGAATTTTATTTTCATATCGGGCACGAACTTATGCAATCGTCTAATGGAAACACTTCTTCGTATCGTACTATGTAATTTGCAAAAATCGTAAATATTCTCTGCAGAAAAAGGATTGGACAATTCCTGTGAACAGTGAACTATTGATAGAATAGAAATGGTTTATTTCCAGTCTTCCGGCCATAAACAGGAACGTGGTGTACAATTCATACTTAGCCCACACTTACGTAGATCTATGCACCCACTCGTGCAGTTTACTTTGCGCTATTATAGAAAAAAATTGCTTCGTTTCGCTATCTATGTCTATAGCCTTTTCTTTATTTTTTCTACCTAGCTTCCTGAGTCGTTCTATCGCTTCCACTGACCCTTACTCACCATTACCTCTGTACGCATACCCCTTTTCAAGTGAACTATTTATGATGGTGTAATAGTACCTTCCTTTGATTAAACGTTATAACACATTTGTGTAAAATATTGATTCTTACGTGCCAGTTTACAAAACGCAGTCCCGGAACATAAAATTCTACATTGACAAAGAAATTAAATGATCAATTTTGGTGTCACTTTTATTCAAAATTAATTGTTGACTTATTTACTAAAGAAACACGTATAATGTCGCATAACAATTTTTGCATATTTTTAACATGTCATGAAAAAGACTAAGAAATAAAATATATAAGTATAGCACCTTCTACGAGGATAGTTCGTGAAACGACCACGATAGGAAACGTATCACGTGCATAAAAAACTGTGAAGTAAGAAAACTCCATTTTTCTGCAACGAAATATTCGACGATATATAAACTTTTTAAATATGAGCTACCCAAAGAAAAAAAAACGTTTTATATTATAGATTTATTTTATATTATTAGAAATGTTTATCTCTCTTCGCACACGTTTTTATTGATGTTGAATCTACTATCGCTGGACACGTGACCAGTTTCAAATTTTTTATTAATCATAATTATTAAACTGATAAAAATATGAGTACTGATACATATGTACAAATCACTTTCAATGCTCGTTAAGTTTAATATTAAATAGCTAGGGCTATGCAGACAATATGGATATTAATTAAATTGGATTAAAATCCAACTTTTTGCTGCAAGAATTTTTATCATGTGTCTCTAAGTCTCTATAAAGCACTGATAAAGTTAACGACGCAATTTTCAACGTACATAAAAAATTGTTACAAAATTGCGGTACCGAGAAATGCAATTCTCCGGCTTGTCGATCGTTTTCGACTCAATCACGTTAATCACGTTCATTCAGTTGCATTCATGGTGTTCCATTTCAAGCATTCCATGGAAATCATACTTGATTTCTCCTATCTATCACAATCGTATACACCGTACGTAACGCACGATTTAATAAGTCTACGATTGTTCCAGATTCAAATTCGATTCCAAAGACTTACTCTCCATTGGAAAGATTAATTCAAGGAACGGTGAGTAATGTGAACGAGTATGACCCAAGTTTGACCTGACTCAGTTGAACCGATTGAGCATGATAAAGGAAAGTTTATTCAAAAGTCAACAGGGTTTCCATTTAACTCGTTAACGTCGGAGCACCCGGTATTAACGAATATTAAAAGTACCATCCACAGAAGTTAATATAAAAATTCTAGTTATTGCCCATCGCTATACTTTTATTTTTAAAACATAAAATTCCATAACATTTCACTTACAAGTATTATTTAATTGTTCTGTTTTCGTTATCTGTTTGCAATGTTGATTTTTACGAATAAATGATTATCAAAAACAATGGAAACAATTACATAAAAATGATATTATTTGCAGATATAAATTAATATGTTGAACGGATAAAATACTTTGGTTTCATTTGTTTAAATCGCCATCAACTGCACTCCAATTTGGCTCGTATTAAAATATCAGTATAGCAATTATTTGATTAAAGTGTGAATCAATTTTTGATCAAACCAGATAATTACATACTTTATAATCATCAGAGTCTCATCAAAGTCAGCAGCGAGGTAAATCGAATGCGACACGTTAACCGGATCAGAATAACATACGCAACTGGACCTTTTAATGGTGGTAGAATGTCCTTTTACAGACTACCTAACTGGGTCAAGCTATGGCCATGACATGGTGACGGATAAGGAGAAGACTTAGGAAAGGATAAAACATCTAGTCTATCCCTGGGCTGAATCGTAGAGAAATGTGCGACTTCTAAAAACCTTTCTTCGAATAGACATAAATTAGTGATGTTTTCAAATATTTAATATGCAGGCTGATCTGTGAAGCGTATAATCGCTACTGGCGAATGAGAGTGGTTAATGAATGGCAACGAATACAACAGTGAATTGATAGCACACAGAAACAAGTGTATCATAATTATGTAAAACGAATTATCTATAAAGGAGCTTGAATGATAACACTTTCAAACAAAAGTCGAAATCGTTCAAGCAATTCCGATCCTGATTACAAATGTTTTATCGTCGCATTGCTCGGTTATTTTTATCTCTCTTACGGCATCGTACAGGTTGATTATGTTAATAGCAGTACCAACACTGTACATTTCCACTTGTACTTTACACCATCTCATTTCTTTCATTTTCGCAGCACGTCTGCCGGCGTTGTCAGTGCACGGTGTAACATTGATCAGAGGAAACCGTATCAAGAATCAAGCGGAACTGAATCCGAACACCAGAGCCAGCCCAGAAAAGAAGCGGCGGGCGACGCGAGAGCGGAGCGACTGGGACAAGGAATTAAAGAAAAACCAATCGACCACTCGAGCATATTATGCAGCTTCAGAATTTCAATTGACTTTGTCCCGGTTAACGCCGGAATCTCTGTTCCGGCATACGGAGCTGGCATTATGGTGGTCGGCCTCGATAGACGGACGGCTAAACGGTTACTTTATTTTTAACTCCACGTACATTCATTTGTGCGCGACTACCGAGTGAAACAAAAGGTGGCGTTTATTTGAACTCAATAATATTGACTGGCCGTCGAGGCCGGAGGATTCGCGAGTAGCTGCGTCGCCGTGCGTCGCCGAGCGTCGCCTAGGAAGACTGGCCTAACTCACCTACTAGCGTCGGACCCGTACGATTTAGAACGGCTAGGAACACCTGTCAGAGGTTCGACGAATCAATGAATCGTCTTTCTCAAATATTCAAGACCGCCTGTAATTACGATTCTCGTGTATTGTGCTCACGCTGTCATTTATTTTTCTCCCCACAACTGCACCCTTATCTAGATCAACGCTCGCTACGTTCGCCGCGTATCTGCGTCGTAAATACCACAGGAAAACGTGTGTACACGTTACCGCTACAATATAGGGTGTTCCGCTGTTAGTACTACTCGGAATTTTCCTGGTAAACTCCCGGGAAAATTTCATTCCAAACGAACAAAGCCACGTCTCGTTTAATTACCCCGCTATGTCATGACTACAAAGAAGACATGTCGCCAAACCTGTTACTTTTTCCGACGATCGGTCGCAGTTCAAACTTTCGCGTCACAGTCTATACACGATTTTTCTCGCGAGACTTCTAACGCAAAACAGTGTCGACCGGATAAAAAATTAATTAATCTTGTTTATTATAGTTTGATGGGGGACTCCTAACATTGATAAAAACGTTACTTTAGAAGGATGAATATTTTTTGTAGATACCGGTTATCAGCGGAAATAATAATTGGTTGCAAATAGATTTTATGCAGCTGCGTTATCAACTTAATGATTAGCAGATTGCGGATCTACATGCAAAATAAAAATTAATTGCATGGTACTGGAACCAAAGAAAATGTATGTCTTCCTTTAATAATTTGAATAAGTTGATGGGATAATATAACGACACCATTGAATTTTTTTAACCTTCTCGCTGTTTTATTTTTTAACTATTCGTTTTTACCATAAACGTATAAAATCTGCAGTCTAACGATTCGAACATTTCAGAAACTGATCAATTCGAGTTAATGAATCAATGAAAAACTTTTTATCCAATTGCAATTTAAGCATTTGTTGTACTCATTTATTTAAATTTGTAATTTTTGAATTGCGAACAGAAAGCGTTGCAACGTATTTGAATGCATTCCAAGTGAATGCAACGCGTCGCAATTCACCGCGCGAATTTTCCGAACTTTTCCAGCTCGGAACTACAATTTATCGTGCGCTCTAAAAATAGATTTTTCCCGTTGCGTTTCCATTGTATTTCCTTATTTTCTATGTATAGACCACGTCGAACGGAGATTTCATTCCCAAGAAAAAAAGCTGCGGGTAATAGTACACGTAAAACCATCGTGGACGATGCAAATGAGATATGCGGCGCCATCTCGTAATACAATTAGCGACTGTTTTCATTTTTGAAATAGCGTTCCGATAAAAGCAAAAAATCGTCCGTGCAATTCGCCGAGAACTCTCTCGAGGCGCGTATTTTTCAATGAATCCGACGATTCGTTCGTTCTGAAACTGTTAATAAAATGAATTCAAATTGGAAAATCGTTGCGTGCGCAGCTTAGAAGCTGCGGTACAAAACCAACCTAGTATCTACACTGTTTTAGACGTTCTTTAAAATTGTTCATCAATGTTACAATCGGAAAATGAAATCCGATGATGTAAAATATTTTTCATTATTTTTCAAGAAGGTCTCCAAAACAAGATTTGTGTGCCAACTCTACTCAATTCGTGCTCCATCCCCTCATTTGGCGGTACTGCTGTCAGGGACCTTCTTGTCATCTCACAACAGTACACATTGCAGTGCTCATACAAACTTTCAGGATTACGAAATCATTACAGCCATGTTTTGTTAATTATGTACATGGAACATCATATCCTAAAATGTTGGGCCCACTTGTCACAGAAAGTGTTCCTTCTTTTCCGCAACATCGTTTCTAAGTAAGAATGTACTGGATTTAATCCAACGGCCTAAGGCGAACATAAAGTGATTATCAGAATAATGCTGATAATAACATCATATCTTATGTAGTTCTTAATCTCGTTGTATGAGCAGCTGATAAAATAGCAACCCATGAACGTAGAGGACGTGTAGAGGACCTCACGCAGAGGATCATTGAAATCCTCTTTGAATTAGGTATCGCTAGAACAGCATACGGCGAGGAACCGTGTTTTACGATCCAACATCCATTAAACTTTTCCAAGGATCCTTGGCGTTGTCGGCGCGAATGCGACAGCAAGGTTCCTGTAAGAATATTTCTACGAGTACTAACCGGTCGAAGATGATGTTCCGAGGGGAATGCATAGTTGGTATGGGGGAGGGTCAATTAAAATCGTTCATAATTAGGTTCGCCACCTTTTACCGCGCAAGCGAACGGATCACACGTGGCGCTTTCAGCGGCGTCGACAACCGCAGCCGGGAACGCGACAACGATTTCCGGTCGGTTCGTGGAAGAAGAAGGCGATAAAAGAGGATGAAGAACAGGCGAGAAGGGAAACGAAGCAGTTGGACGGAGGGAGAAGGTGAGTGTGTGAGAGAGGTAGAGAGAGAAAGAGAGAGAGAAAAGAGAAACGAGAGACGAGCGAAGAGGTAGGTGTGGTGAGTCAACGCGCGGGAACGACGACGAATCATCGTCAATTTCACCGCGCGGAGCTATGCCGACCGGCGACCAGTGACGTAATCGCATCGCGGAGGCACCATTGGCCCTTTTATCGTACCGTTGCCACAAGAACGATCTGCTTTTCTGCAATGCAAAAGAAGGGGAAGGAATAACGATCCTCAGGGCGATTTCCCACATACGCAACGAGTCACTGCCACTTCCAGGTAACCACTGATAATTTCCTCTTTGCATATCCGCCGACGTTCGCTACTAGCACGTGTCAATGCCTTCGTTTCTTCAAACAGACATCGTTGATCCCTTTCTCGCCGCCTTCGCGGCCTCTTTGCATCGTCGGAATTACACACCCTAAGCTGTATCATTATCCGTACCAATCATTTCGCCTATTCAATCCGATGAAAGACAGTAACTTTAAACATAAAATTTAAACTACGCGTGGAAACTCTTCCTAACCCCGAGATGGTAATGCGGAGTCTCTATTGTGACCTAGCAATATTTTCTGTATTCAATTTTTTGTTGCAATTACTGCAAGATAACGACGAATATAAAATTTCAATAAATTCTTTTGTCATGTTTATCAAAATCAAAGTGTAAATAAAGCAAAAAGTTAAACACATTCATGAAATAACATGACTTCATAAATTCATTTGTTATTAGTGACATCTATTAAAATAGCATAATTAATGTCGAATAATTAATAAATTTATCAAAACCAAAAATACAATTTTCCAGTAAATGGTTTTTACTTTACATTTCCAGAAAATTGTCAGGTATAGAATTATAGTAAAATATACATTCTGACGTTTTTTGAAAACTAAACAAACAATATATCCTATGAATGTGTAACGTTTCTAGGTTAATAGAGCTAGGAGACTTGTAAGATGAAAGAAGTGTGCTCCGTAATATGTTACAAGGACACGACAGCTGTCACAGCTGCCATACGCGTATCGGCAATATTTCTTTTACACTGAATCATTAAGTGTCACTGTCCACCTAACGGAGGGAAAGACTTGCACAAGAAAAGTATCTTCAGTTGTGGCGTTTCGCGAAATTTTATTTTACAATTATTGAAATTAATACAGAACTTTCTATGAGAAATGATTGGATACATTTTGTATTACCGCAAAATCGAAATGAATTAAATCATATTATTTTTATAATGCACTTCATATCACTTTTAGTGTTTGCTACATTTAATGTTAATTCTTCGACTCCTAAATTAAAAAAAAATCTTCCATGTTGGATAAATAATACCTAAATCTCGATTAACGACAGAATACGTTATTCAAAAAACTTATCGATTCATAATAATAAGAAAATCTTTCAGAATCGACGTCTAATATAATGTTCCAAATATCAAACAAATTGAAATAAAAATGACAGACTCTGCTAGAACACAACTACTGATGTGCTTGGGAAAATAGCGTACAATTACCACGGCTTGAAAACAATCGATCCCCTGATTTACAATGCGGTATCGAGAATAGACTAATTGTAGTGCCCTGAAGTGTCTACCGTGTGCCTACGACGAAATCTGAGCAACCGTTTGAAACACTTTATCTCTTACAGCTAGTGTCATGCTGGATTTCGCCAACATCGGAAGGGCAGAAGAAACCGACTGTTCACACGACACGTTGTTCGTCGATGTTGGAAAACGAGAATAAAACCTAACGATTCAAATTCAGATTTACTTTCCCACGTGTCCTCGTACTACATTTCGCAATTGTCACAGAGGTACCATTTCGTTTTCACTCAATTTTTCTCACTATTATTCCTATGCGATAACAATCTATCATTCTCAGGAGAGCCTCCCTCGATAATAGTAGCAACTCGGGCCCGACTTTAGGACAAGTAAAAATGTATGAATGAAGGATGAACGCCTTCAGATAACAATCGATCATTTTCAGAAGAGCCACCCTCCATAGTAACATCCCACGTCCAAGGACAAGTAAAAAGGAACTAATGGATTTTAGAACTCAGCACTGTACCGATGAACACCTTGCAGCCTTCAACACAATTCCTGCGATGGCTCGTATAGATCATCTAACTTACAGCAAATTTCTGTGTCCTGAACCGTGCTTTCTCGACCTACACTTCACAGCGAGGTTACACCGGCAAACGAATCGTATGCGGAGAGGTGCGCGTCGTGGGAATGCGTCTTAAAGTTCACTGGGTTTACGAAATCATATTCCCAATTCGCCGTGTTCCTTCGAAATATGCGGCGACCTTAATAGAGACACTCAGAGACCGACAGAGGAGAGGAGAGATTGTCGGCCTCGTCGTTGTCTTTCTCTCTCGATCGTTCGCCGCTGTGTGTTCGAGAAGTTTATTCTAGGACGACGAAATTCACAATAACGATCCGAGTGCCGCGGCCTCAGACGGGCTCGAGATATTTCTGCGCGACGAATTAGCAAGTTGGGCCGCAACATACATACATGTGTCGGCTTGCCGTTAGCGGTGCGGGAGAGGGCAAGAAGACAGAAAGAAGGAGAGCGCGAGTCCTCGCGAACGTGAAAATACGACACCGACGGGGGAATATGGGAGAACGAGTCCAACATACCGAGTCAATGATGGGGAGAGTACGCGAGAGAAAAGGAAACCGAGCGTACCCCGAAGAACGAGCAGGCAAAGATCTCTGATGAACGAGATTTTCAAAAGACAACACACGTATTGAAACTACAGTAAAACCTTCATCTAAGAAAACGCAAACTGTAGGATCTACGAAAACGAATATCCCCTCCACTGCGAGGGGCCAAGAATCGCGTAATCCAGGGTTCGGAATTATTTACTCGCGACTACCGATTTTCGAAGGCTACGCCCCCTCGACCAGGCAGCATGTCTCGCTTCTCGTGGTGGTCCTAGTTCTTCTAGGCGCCACGAATAGCGCCTATGGTATGCGCCTGAACTGGTTCGAGAACTATGACCGCCACGGTCAGAGTCGAGGGGGCGTAGCCTTCAAAAATTGGCCGCCGCGACTAAATAATTTCGAGCCCTGGTGCAATCCAGCAATTGTAAATTTTTTATGGGACTTCTAATTCAAATGACACTAAATACAATATCATTCTAACAGGCTCTAAGGAACAGCATGGACCTGAGAGTATTGATATCAAATTAACTTGCAGTTCACCTGAAAACAGAATGACGTACGTTCATCTTGATTGCACCGATTTCTCCTCCTCTCTTTCTTTCTTCGTAGATTATGCTAAATCACACTGGAAAGCGAGATCGACAAACACGAAGGACAGTTCTCAACTTCCTTTGCAAGCAGTCGCGCTCGGCAACTTGACGACAAGTTTTCCTTGTCTCTCTTAATCAATCTCCGTTGGCAATTACGGCCGCATGTCGGGAGAATGTCTTCAACAAAGAAACTATCGAACGGTTCGTGCGTGAAACATGTGTAACTAGAATGTTCTTTTGAAACGGAATTTTCGATGCTTTTACTCGGATTTCTACTTGGTAATTTTTCTAGATACCTTCCCCAACCACTCACATCTTCTTTGCGAAACTTACTTGTTGCTATAGCGCAAGGGAGCACTGAAAGTGATAATTTTTGTATCAGTTTATGAAGTTTTTTTAGCCATTTTTTTTAGAACAATCTGAAATTACAAATATTAAAACTCGTTATTTTGTAGCTAGTGTTCAATTCAAATCAATTCTCTAATTTCTATGACCAAGTAAAATAATGTACATATTTTTTTTTAAACTGAATCTTTTCGGTTAATAATAATCTGTCATCGTATAATAATTATTTGTCTAATCGGACGTCCATGTTATGATAAAAGTCACTTGTAAATATCAAACAATCCTGCCAAGTACTTTTCTTCACTTTGCCATGAATAGTTAATACGTTATGAATGAAATTCAATGCGTAATGTTGAAATAATACATTTGATAAGTAAAAATATAATATTATTTTTATAATTTCCCCAATTTCGAACGAGTGGTGTAGCGAGCAAGATATTACATCGACTAATTTGACGATGGATTACACATAATTTGTCCGACGCTTACCGAAACGCATTTCAAGCGTACGAACTGCATGACTGCACCCTTTGACCAGCAACAAGTGTCGCTTAAAATCAATTGTCAATATCACGCGGGAAATGAGATAAATGCGGCGAATGCGATGAGAAGAATTTGTTGGTTGAGCAACGGTAATGAGCTTACAGTGTTTATGGGATTGCGAGGCTCGTTACGACAACAAGGACCGCCAATTACGACGAAACTGTGACGACTCTTGTGAGTTTGCTGAAAACTACTGTTGAATACGACTCGCTAAAGAGGCCAATTTCATTGATGTTCAGGCATGCGATACTTAAGATTACTTATTCATAATAATCGCTAACACGACAAAGAGTTGAGAGGTTGACAGGTACTTCTGAAAGCTATAAGAAACTCCCGTATATAGTCAAAACTATAGATCTCTAAGTTTGTAACTGTCCTAATTAGCAACTGCTCTAGACACACGTCTAAAGACGATAATGTTCATTAATAATTCAGAGGATACTCGGGAGCTCTACTGAAGTTCGTGAATAGCCTAGAATTATATTATGATTACTAGACTGCGGATTTGATGCATTTATGGCAATAATGTGTCGGTGCAATTTATTAGAGTGAAATTATATGAACTTATATCTAGCTCCTATGTCTTGGACTATAAGGAAATATCTTCTTTATAATTCATGAAGTGTACAAGGCATTAGTAGTAACGTAGATCCGCTGCCTAACGAAAAATGCCTTAAAATGAGTGAACAAATAACATTACAATTTATGAAAAATCGAAATTTCTCAAATCTTTCCATTTAATATTCTGAGGCGGATTCCATTATGGAATGAGATTAACTTCCGCATAAACAATTCTTTTATAACATAGCTTTAATGTATCATGCCTCTAACTGCGCGAATAGTCTCTGATAACAGATGTGTACGAAGCTGTTATCTCCTATCATGTATTTGTTTACAGATACAAAATAATCAATTAACTACAAGTAATAATGCTCAATAGGATACGGTAATGCTAGAGTAGGACAGAGCGGGGATGAGTAACAGGAAATAGTAGAGAAAGAGTAAATATTTTGTAAATATAGAATATTGTAAAGCAAGTCCAATTCTCAACTGTAAAATTGAATAAAGCGATACTACTACTAATAATGTTCAATAGGAAAGAATAGATTTGAAAGCAAGAAAAGTTCATCCGATAGATTAATAAAGAGTTCAGACGAATAAATTTAGATTTCCAAGGGTCCTGTTTGAATATCTGTACAGATCATTAAGCTGTTAGTTTTGGTGCGATGTAAAAAGGGTTGTTCATTACTGGTCTCGAGCAGATCGTACGATTCTTGCCAGTAACGTCGGGGGAGCTTATGGCCAAAACGGTAAGAATCATCGAGCTCGTCGACAACGTTGCCCATGCATATTAAATTTTACGATCCTTCGTAAATGAGGCTTGTAGTTTGCGTAGCAAAAAAATGAGCCCGCATAATTCAAGTGGTCCAAAGTACCCGGTTATCCGGCGGCGCGGCGGTTACGAAACTTGCAAAACTGACCCAAATCCCGGGTACGGGCGGCAATATCTTAGAGGCGTGTTTAGAATGGTCTGAAGATAGCGGCGAACGCTCAATGGCGTCGCCAGGACAATTGACTGGTAATTTTATTTTTCACCAGCATGGTCTCGTCTAATCGTAACACAAATTATGCAACGTGAAAAAAGTCGCAACCTTTGAGAAACGCATGCAATTACGGAAAAGCAATGTTCTCTGAGAGATAAAACTCGTTTCGCTACAATATTATCCTTGATCGTAACGATAGTGCGAAATCGTTGCATAATTTTCATCAAATCGAATAGTTAATAGCATCTTCCAGCTGTTACAGTGAAAATGCAAAAATGTATAAACATCGTGCGAGGCTTATCGGTTAGTTAATATGTAGTGTGCATAAACCTACATGTCTAAGCAACTATTCAACTGCTATGTCAACGGTTGACTTTGTAAATATACAGTCTGGATCAAAATTAAGTGGACACGCTTTAAAAGCAAATAAAATGTTTTAAAGTTGTACCAAACGACTCTGTTTTTTTGGAGTCGTTCGTGATTTGCTGAATTTCATAATTAATTTACACTGTACATTACCTAGTACACTAATTCTCCTAACATTTCAAAAAGATTCAAGTAGTTTGGTCCAATTTTAAAAGAGTTTTTAAAAGTGTCTGCTCAATTTTGGTCCGGTCTGTGAATAAGTTTGTAATAATTATTTTTTCATCGACGGCGATTAATCGTCTAAAACTATTACGGGACACTAAAAGCAACTATTTTGCATTACAAAAACGTGGTAAAAATAGCAATTACGTGTGTCTATCGCATTTTTAGCTATTTTCTAAATGAATTTATTGATTAATTCGTTACGGATGCATATTTACGATCTCGATAACCGTGAATTAAAAATATTAGAACCGGAATTTGAACGTCAATCATACTGGTCTCGTAACGCAATCGAATCGTGACTTTTATGCAAAATAAAAATATTCTACCCCAATTGCTCCACAAACTGGTGTAACATAGAAAACAATTTTCTTTCTCAACCCCTTGTCAAATCCTAACTAATATGAATGTTAGACCTTTCTTTTTAGACGAAATAAAATTTGTTTTGCTTGTAACCAATATTTAAGCATTCAAATAAATGTCGCCATACAAAAAATATAAATTTTCTCTTTTCTTCTACGACATTTTTCGGGACAAAGACTGTAGTTCTAATCACTGCAAGGGATTAATACGTTGAATAGATCAAAAATAATGTAATAGTATTTTTAAATTGGTCTAACGTTGTTCCAACTGTTTCATGACATTTTTGTGATAAAAGCATATAAAATTCATTGTCTAGTGATCAGACATAATACCGATAAAAATAAGAGAACGCGACAAGAGCTCGCGACATCGGTGGAACGACTGCGATGTGGTGGACGTTTCAGTTTTACGTGGTTCCCACGAAAGCGAGTCGGGAATAGGTATACTATTCCGAGGGAACACTTCGGAGTCGCATAACGATCGCGGCATATGTATAGTCGCGTCTAAAGGGCAACGAAAACGGATGTAAACAAGTTGGTGAACACTTACACGCACGACGCCGCTGTGAATTCGCAGATACGGCGAGGTTCGTCGTTGACTTATTGGTAGTCAGCCAATAGCATTGTCCCCGTTTGTTAGCGACGCAACGACGACGCCTATTGGCACCAGCATAACCGAAAAAACAACCGCACTGATTTTTCCTCCTCTATTGTGTTCCGGAGAGAGGGCTCGGTCCTCTCCTCCGCTGTTGTTTACCGGCGATATTTAACCTGACATTGTTCACCTTTGCTATCGGGCACACAAAGTCACAGAAAAACACACAACACGCGCGGGGACACGCAAGGTGAAGTCAGAGAGGTACAAAAAAAAAATCGCGCTGACACGGATTCGAACGTTCGAACGAGACGGATTATCAGCAGACTATGTTTCGCAGCACCGTCGCGTCGTCGTTGGACAGCGTGTGTTCAAACAACGTCCTTCCACGTTGGCGAAAATCTCGCGACAGTTCTCGATCGGCGAAATCTAGACGACGAAGCGCGCACGCCGGTTTTCGCGAGTTTAGTCGCGAACCATTACCGATGAGTGGGACCAACAGGAATAGTAAGATGTATCTTTTAGATCGCGCGACAAACGTCAATGGAAAAGCGTCCGTGTGTTCGCGAACGGCGCCGTGCATACGATCCAGTCTTCTATGACGTAGAAAAAGCACATTTAGCGATAGACTCGCGTGCCGTCAGTGACACACGAGCCGGGCAAGTGGAACGAACGCATGGAAATTTTTCCGGTGCGGCAACACGTAATCGCGACGCGACGTCGCTCGCGAATCGTCGGCAACGGACGCGGCAAGTTCTCGCTGAACCCACCCCGTGCCCGATTTCAGCGGTACCACGTGTCCGCGATACTATCGAGGTACCTTTTCACTCCCAGGTTCTGGAACCACTTCGCGCGGCCGAGAATGCCCGCGTCGAATTTCAAAATCTCGCCTAGATAGTGCCAACGATAAGATCGGAGACCACACCGGGGAATCGTGAGGTCGAGAGAAATTAGAGAACCGGCAGTCCTGTCCTTTTCTTCGACACGGTTACACCGAGAAAAACCATTCTCTCTCCCACGACACGATGGCCCACGTCCCGCCGCGTACTGCGAACGCGAGCAGAGCCAGCCGGTCGACACGAGCGCCACGCTCGATCAGCGCGGAAATCGACGCCGCACGAAGATATCCGGAGATTCACGAGCCACGCGAACCCAACGCAGATTATTACTCGGCCGACGAATTCGTAACGCGGCGGAGGCCGCGGAATTCGCTTCCTTCTTTCGCGAGCGCGAACGTCTCGCCGATGGATTAGTCTGTTGCGTACAGTCTCGCCGATGGTACTCGGCTTTTCTCTCAAGCTACAATTTAGACAGCTCATGTTTATGCTAAATAATATGGTAACGCATTGTTTTCAGGCAAACGGTTCTAGACCAACATTTATTCCTTAAGTAAATCTGTATTTTTCCAATTCTTTATTTTTATTTTTATTCAAAGATCAAACGTTTCTTTCGACCTAGAATAATTCCATTCTATATGATTTTTTTTTCATTTTATGAATATGAAATTGATATACAATACTTAAATGTTTAGTAAAGTGCGGATCTTTATGCAAAATACATTTTCTACTTGATTTGCTATCGACTGAAGTGAAATAAAAATTCCATTTCCCTCTAAGTATGATTAATAGGGCGAAAATAGTATAACAATATTTTTAAATTCTTCTAATGTTTTCACTGTTTCGAATTACACGTACTCATTTTTTTTATAAATGCATAAAATCAACTGTCTAACGATATGTAATGAAAGTATAGAAACCATCTCACTGACTCACAGTCTGGTCCAGGTACCAATCGAAACATGTTACCTATGACAAGGCATTTCGCGTGACTAATTCACAGAGTATTTTCCTTACCGGTTACCGTCCTCAATTTCGATGGATTCGTGGAAATGTTAGTCAGTCTGCAAAGTCATCTGGGAACATATCCCAGTCAGCACAAGCCGATTTTAATAAGACATTTCCGAGAGGTAGTTCTTAAAGAAATATTCAACACATGTGTTTTTATCGGCCGTAAGATATTCAATACGTTTTTAATCTCCAACTACGAGGGCTGTTTTCAACCCTTCAATGCCTACAATAGCCAATAAATAAAGCATGTGTTGAATATTTTTCCAAGAGCTACCTCGCATAGAAGTTTTATTAAAATCGGTTTGTGTGGCTTGAATACGTTAACATATTGTTAAGATAAAATAATCTTATGTAATAAAAAGGTTGAAGAACAGCAATTCTCAAAAGTAACTAAATCTGATTTTTTTAAATGATTTCTAAGCTTCCTCTTGGGTCAGAGAAGTTATTAAAAATCTTATTTATAGGCTTTTAGTAAATAAAGTATTAATATATTTTTTATAACGCGATCACGAAGACTGCCCAAAACTATTGAAATTATGTGCATGATATAACAGTTTCATTTTTCGAAAATGATGGATTGCATTCGATTTCGGCAGAGGCCAGTCACGAGATTCAATTGAAAATCAGCTATACATCGAAGTTCCTCGCAGTCAATTTAAAACTTCGCGAGTCACTCGAGGATCCCTTTCTTTTCTCGCATTCCGTGGCAGCGTAACGAGTGTTTCTGCGAGAGTGAAATTTAAGAACATAATAACGGTGATTTGAAAACAAGCATAACCAATCAGGGAAGAAGATGAACGGCTCGTAGGGATTCGCCCGGTGCATTTTATCGATAACTCGTTATTATCGTCGCTTGGAGGACCGAAAGGCAGTCTACTTAAGTTGTCGCAATTCCAAATTGCAGTCGAACAGAGAAATGCTCGGTACATAATTATTTAATGTAAAAAGTTGAACTAATTCAAATGATCAAATATTCAAAACATTTATAGAATTATACAACATTCAAACAGTTGCAGAGTACTGACTCCTGCTCGCTGTCTTGGACAGTTACGGAAGGTTTCAAATCATATTGATTTGGATTTCTTCATATCCTTCAAATCAGGAGAATTGTTAGCCTAATTATCGCGTGCTCCCAATTTTACTAAGAAAACTTGCAAGAGAACTTCCATCTTCCTGCAAGTTTGAAGCAACACAGTTGTGTGCACATCGTTTTCGATTGGTCGCTTAAAAAGCTCCGAAAATATCTAAACCGAATGTGGAGACCAATTCGGAAATAGTCGGGCTGGTCGTTTCAATACATTTGCTGGAAACAAGCAACATCCGAATGCGCTCTATTCACGTAATCCTCTTTCCTTCTCTTTCCGAATTCGCCTCGACTTCCTCTCCGTTCCTCTCGTTCGAAATTGATTTCGCAAGTCGGCGTACCATTCAATATGAATTTTTCCTAATTGATCAATATCCCGGACTCGGTGGCTCGACCATGCGTACGGCTGCCAGCCGAAGAAAGGGGAGAAACGTGGACAGAAAAACACGCGTTGCACGAGTCATTTTGCCTTGCGCGTAAAAACGAGCGACTGTTCGCGGACCTCTGGCTTCTACGCCTCTCCTGCAAGTGATTTCCCCATTGTACCAAATTCTTTGTGCATTACGCCCGTACGGGTTGCCTCGCCAAATGCGTTTGCACAGCCAACAACGCGTTTCACTTCGAAATTTCGTTGCCACGATGCTCCGAACATGCAACACCCTTCTGTGCACTGGTCAAAAGTATTCGCTTTTACGTTAACCTTCCTTCTGAAATATCAGAGCACTTTTCTTACATAATTATTGTTGCGGAAGTCCCATACTCAATCCGTGTATTGGAGGTTTAAGTAGCACATAATTAGCAGCATACCGAAATCAATTCTGACGGGCCACAATTTATTTTCTCTTGGAAAGATAAATGAAGATAAAAATATTCTTCCGAGTAGAACTACGGATGTTTATGCATCTTTAAATACTGTAGGCAACCTTTCAGATAGTGGGAACAGATAAAATCTTATATTCAGTGGTAGTAGTATTGAAATAAATAAAATTCCGTAGAATTTTTTTAAAACTTCAAAAGCCATAAAATGCATAAAGGTCCGCAGTCTACTGATTAGAGGAAGACATGGAATGGCACGTGGCGAGCAAGTGTCGGATCGAGCGAAAAGGGTAGTTCAATGGATGCATTGTCTCTCGGGTAAGCAAAATAATTGTACAAAACAATTTCCATTTTCTTTAGGAGACCCGCAGGTGTCCACCGAGTTGTGGAAGGGCGGTGCATGGTCTCGCGCGCCCTGCACAATCGGAGGAAGGAGCCGAGGCGAACAACGGCCGGCGCGCGGCGATTAATTAAACGCGACGTCGTCTCGTAGACGAGAATTAACAATTTCGCCGAGGCTTCTTGTTAGAGAGCGTCGCGCGAGGGCTTTTGTGGCTGTCAATCGGCGCGCAAGAAACTGTGAATGAAGATGAACAGGAGATAATTCCCGTTCGAAGGACTAGCCCCCGGTTCTCTGGCAGCGGCGATGTGTTTCCTTTTTGTGTCGGTGTGCTGAGCATGCACGCGAGGCGGCCAGTGCGCGCTGCGTTCCTCGCGCGTGATATCGCGACATTAAAAATCACCAGCAAAAAGAACACAAAAAGATGGGAACGGCAGGGTGAGGGAGAGAGAGAGAGAAACTGGCGCATCTTCTGATGCATCGGGGTGGTAACAGCTGTTGAAGCAGCTGCCACGTGGCCAGCAGACACCTATGATTGTCGGGGATCGTGTTCGAAATTTTTTCTCCTACTGTTTACAATGGATACGTGTTTCCCGCGCGTTGTACGGTGTGCATGTACACGCGTGGGCGGAATATGATTTTTCGCAGGGAGAAACAGATTCGAGTCGGTGCAGCGCAGGTTGTCTCGCTGCCCCCCTGGCTCCCAGAGACTCGTTAACGAGCTAGAGACACCGCTCGATCGCTTTAATGCGCGTTCCGAATCCACGTGCGGTTGGTCGGCCGACGCCATCGCCTCCGTCTCGTCGTCGTCGTCAATTAATGCTAATATCTTTTCGGCGGTGTTCGGGGATGCGAGCATGTCCGATGTGAAACTGGTATCTCTGCCGGTGCGCGAAGGTATCAAGATTAGTCTACTCGTGGGCACATACGGATGTACGATAATACGATAAAGAACAAACTGTTCGTGCGTATAGCCGTCGTGCTATCCGGCCGGCAGGTGAGTCGAGGGGAATCGGTTGGCGAAACCACGATTACTGTTTTTTTTCTTCACTTACTCTCTCTCTCTCCTCACTTTTTCTTTTCTTTCTCTGCCGTGGCACAACGGTCCGTGCTGCCAGTGCGCTCATGCTAAAAGCGCGCGCGTTCTCGAGCGCGATTTAGGAAGGCAAGAAAACACCGCGCGCGCGTCGACACGCGTCACGCCCCTTCTTCTCTTGTGTGGGTACCTCGCAACCACGCGAAAAAGACAGATCTCCACGAACGATTTAACGCAGGGTTCGGTTTGGCGGATTCTTTCCGCGTGCACGCGGTTGGCCGGGAAGACGCGCGAAAAGGAAGCCGTGAATTCGCCGGCCACCCTTGCGTCAAAAAAGAGAAAAACGGAGAGAGAGAGACGAAGAGGAAAGGACGAAGAGAAGAGGCGGGGGTGGCGAGTCCCGCTAGCAGATTTGAAAAGGCATCACGAGTCGATCCTGTTAAACTTTTCGAGATGAGAAAACAATGGGGGTAAATGCTATTTCGACAGGGAAGAAAAGAAGCAGGGTGCGGTAATCTCCCTCTCCCCGTAACCGGCGCCCCTGCTCCTCCTTCGTCCTCACTTTTCTCCTTGCTCAACTCTCCATCTCTCTCCCTCTGTTTCGCGTTCTCTCTCCGGCTGTCTCGCTCGTCGTTGAAGGGTGGAAGAGGAGAAAGAGGAGGAGGCGGCGAAGGGTCTGACGTCCGACAATAGGCATCGAGGAAGTCGAAGTCGGGGATCTACGCGGCGCATAAAGAAGGACAGAGGAACGGTCGAAGCGCTAGCGCGCGAGAAAGAGGCACGAAAGCTGGGCAGAGAGAAGGGAGAAGAAAGACGGGATTCGGGGGTACACAGAAAGAAAGAGACCGCGCTGTGCAAAGGCAGCGTCGGTCCTAAGCCCAATTAGCAATTTAAGGCAATAAGCGGGCGCACTCCCTTGGTTACGTTCCTGCATTCGGTATACTCGACATTATTTCAGAAGGGAGACGATTCAACCACCCTCCTCCCCTCCCTTCGTCCCCCTCTGCACCACCCCCCTTCGCGTCACTTCTTCCTCCACCGGCCTGCTCCACCTTTACATCGGTGAATCACATAAACATCGCGGAGGCACCAAGCGTGGGTAGACAAATGCGAAGTGCATATATTCGGGGGGTGAAACGGGACCGGTTCGTTCTTTTTCGGAAGTGCTCATACCACATTCACCCGGGTCTCTCTTAAATATTGAACTAACCCTCCGCGACCGGAATTGGATGCCGTTTCGGGACAAATTTGATGCGATAACGCTGCACGAGAACGAACTTATCCGCTCCAAATGATCATTCCTGTGTCCGCGATTAACTATGAATTCCTTGCGGACGAATCCAGAACAGCGATAGATAAAGGAGACTGCCTGCTGCTCTTTCTACACAGTTGCTTTAAATATTTACAACTAAATATTCAGAATTCCTTAATTTCACAGATTCTCCATATATCCTATGTGTGTTTCGCTTGCACACACTTCTAGAGAATCGAGATAATTATTTAAAAGACGCGTGTGCGTTACAATCGAGACATGTCTCGAAAGTGAAGTGCAACGTGCTGTTCCAAGTAGCCGGTGGTCAGCGAAAGGCAAAGGACGGTCAAACAAATCGGAATTCCGTTGGTCATTTGAGACGTATAAAAATACTTGATGCCACCCGGAGGCTGACTTGGGACACGCGTCGCGTGGAATTTCAATGCGGCGAGGAAAAGGTGGTCCCGCTCTTTTAATAAGTCTCTATTGGCTTTGGCATTTAATCGGTGTGTATATGAGGAGAACGCAGCAGCCAGACGAACGCGAAATGCATTCTTAACTCGCGCCGCTCTCCTCCCCCTTCACCCTCCGCCGTACAATGGTTAAGTTTGCCAAGCGGATGGGCGAAGGAATGGTACACGCGAAGGGTGATAAATAAGAGAGAATGAAAGTTTATGGCGAAGCTACCCTAACGCTGCGGAGACGTTCCTCGTTCCCCGACATTCGCGAATTATGCGTCATGCCCACGTGAATGCATTCAAATTGACACGATACCGGAAGGAAGACAGAAGTCGCGACGTCGAATCCCTAACGTCACGGGACAAGACAAATTTACGAAAGCCAGTCGTGTCGGTATTCTTTTCACGATCGGCGGAATCCGCCGCTTCTGGCAATTATTGAACAATCGGACGAGCACTATCGGGTAAAACTCGTTACATGTTCTTTATGAAATAGCGATTTCTTTTGGCAGAAATTGTATACTTTTACGGAAACCTTTATCTGGTGTTTATTTTAATCGAAACAGTGATCGTCTGGATTCATTCGTGACGCGTGGGTACCCTAATCCGAAATACGACGAATCTTGTATCGGAATAAAACTGTAAACTGAATGCAACGTACACATGTCGTAACATATGTAGATTTTGATAGAAATATGAAGAAATATTGTGATTTATTAAGTCCATTGATGAACTTATTAAAAGTACTTATCGTACTTGAATGGAAACTTGCAAGAGCATCAAGCGCGTTGAAGAGCAGGTATAACATTTAAGTTAGATTGGTCAGATTTAAATGTACGCACTCTAGACAAAATTTTCTTCTCCGTAAAAAGAATCTCTTCGCGTGTGTCCAAGTTTTACTGTGGCTTAATTTTCTGTTTCTTGAAAAGTCACGTAACCCGACCGCGGAAAATTACGAGTCAACTCCAGAGTATCGTCAAACAAGGAGCCGAGGGAAAACTGAACTTTTTATGAGGGCGTACGCCGCTGCCAGAACATGCCCTCTTTTATTGCCCGGGAATGGAACAGAGGTGGCGGTGATGCGATTTTTGGGGTAACGGCGTTTTATGGTTTCCGTCAAGAAATTTCATCCCGGCTGCAGCCTTATCGGGCATTACTCCGCTGCTTCTGGGAGGTCTGCCAACCTGACGCGGAATTTATGTCTCTCGTACAAATGTTATGACGAGGTCTCAAATAACCAGCGAGTAATCGTGCGACAGGAACTTGCCAACTGCTCCTACCCTGTTATTCCGATCGAATTAATTTCTGATTTCCATCCAGGTAGCTTCGCCCTTTACGATTCACGGAAACGAATTAGTTGTTCTAATTTCTAATAGCAAGCTTATCATTTTGCAACTCAACTTATTTACTTGTTCAGGGAACGAATTGTACTGTTGCGTGCAGAATTCGATAAGTATTATTGAATTTAATCGAAGAGAAGCATTGATACAGAATACAACACTCTCTGTAGATTTCATTCTCATTTCATCTTGAGATAACGAGTAATAATCAATAATAAAAGTAACTTTAGTTGGTGAAACGGCAGCTTAACGATAATTCAAAAAAACGTGTCAAGTTACATTGTTATTATTTGTCATGAAGACATAGCCTAATTTTCATTGAAGACTTTGCGTGCTAATGATTTTAATCAAAATGTAATCCAGCACCAATTAATCGATAAAAGATGCTACGATAAAAAAAAATTAGAGCTGAGGTACAGCCGGCGTTGCCTGGCGAAGCCTGTATGCTTCCCTCTCCATTGTCAGACTCACTACGAGGAAAACTGAGCTACATTTAGTGGTAGAGGGAGAAGAATTTCGAGGGGAATACACATCGCCTGGTAACGCTGAGTACAACTTAAATAAGCTACAATCTTCTCACTGATTGGACTTAATTATCCCACTTTTTTTCTTATCATACCTCACAAACTAATAAAAATGGGACAAAATCTGTATCACAACCAAAAGACCTAAAATCCATGATGTAATTCAACACTTCTATCAACAAGTATCTTATAAAAATATGAACAATGTTTAACAAAAAGAACCGATCGTCTACTATTCTATTGTACGAGTACAGTAAAACAGAATAAAAAAGGCCGAATAGCCGAAGACCACATACGAAATAAACTATTTCAAAAGAATAAATATGTATACTAATTGTAAGATACAACTCATCCAGACCCAACGTCGTCGCTAGCGATCCCGCAGCGAACTAAAATATAGAAGTAGAAGAGTTTATCCGGACACGTGAGAAATGTTAGAGTTATTTCAAAGCCAATGAATGGCGTTCGGATCATCGATACGAAAGGTGGGCTAAGAATTGGCTAGAAGTTAGCCTGAGTAGTGTAACCTTGACCTTGATAAAGAGGATCGCCGGTCAGAATGAAGCGAAGAAAGTTTCGATGGAGCAAGAAATCCACGAAACAATAACGGAGGAGTTTCCCGAAGGTGGCCGGGAGAAAAAGCAATGTAAGGATCGATGGTGGCTGTGCCGGTGATGCTAAGGGCAAATGGTACGGTGGTGCTGGGAGTTGGAGCTGGTGCTGGAACCGGTGCTGGGTGCTGGTGCTGGGAGTTGGAGCTGGTGCTGGAACCGGTGCTGGGTGCTGGTGCTGGGAGTTGGAGCTGGTGCTGGCGCTGGTGCTGCTGCCAGTGGCGAGGGTGAGGTCTGCGAGGAGTCTGGTTAGGTAACCTTGACCCGGGGATGAACGACCCTCTCCCGTAGCACGTGGCGCCCCTTTCGTCGCTTCTCCATCCCCTATTCTGGACTTCCACGACTTCCATTCCAACCCTCTTACTCGTCCAACGCCACTGCCACTACCACTCCTCCAGGCTCCTGCCTCCCCCCAACCCCTCTACACGCCAACCACCCCCTGATCCTCCTCCCACTACGACGTCAGAGTCGGCGTCGCGGCGATTCACCCTGCTCTCACCCCTTTCCGCCCCTTTCGTGCTCTGTCCTCCGCATCCCACGGACTCCCTCTTCCGCGCCTCTTCTTCACCTTTCGACCGTACCATCGAAAGCTCGTTTCTCTTTCGCTTTTGCGGGCGAGACCGTTTCTGCTGCTTTCTCTTTCTACGCACTCTCACTCTCTGTGCAAACTTATCGCGAGCAGGGTCGCGCGCGCTCTCGCTGGCCACTGCCATCCCCAGCCCTCCTTCTCTCTTTTTCTCCCTTTTTCCCTCGTTTCCCTCGCCGGTGCTGGTGTGCCGTCTCGTCTATCAGCTCTCGCGCTCTCCCTCTCTCTCTTTCGGTCTCTGTCTGTTTCTCTCTTTGCACCCGTCCCCGCCCCTCTTTTTTTATCTCTGCTTCCATCCTTGCGTATTTTCCAGCTAGGGGAGAGGCAGCGAGGGGGAGGAACACACCGAGAGAGAAATTTCAAGGCCAGTCTAGAAACCTGGGAAAGCAACACTCTCTCGCCGCGCCGCCGGTTTGTTTGCCGGCGTTGCCCGATTGTGCCCGGACAACCTATCGCGGCGGGTTTGTCTGGTTGGGGAAATCTTACAGGTTCGACTCTGATAGCGGCGTGTTCGGGCTTGCGTGTCAATCGATTGGCTCGGTACGTTGGCGATTATCGGAGACCTGATTCCGCGCGGGGAAGTCGAGTGCACCGAGTTATAGAGGAAACGTGAACTCCCGCGGAACAACTTCTATATCCTTGTATAAACAAGAGAGTCGCAGAGACTCGGCCAAGAGACCGATCAAGTGGTTAGAAAATTGCCTGCCGATAGTTGCTTCTCGGAAAAAGACACGAACGATTCCTGGAATCACGGTTATTTCCCGGATATTACGTTGTTAGAGCTTACGTGGTCTCGATGCTTTCACCTCCGCATTCGAATCTCCCGCGCGATCTTTCGTCTACCCTATTATTCTCACCGGTTTCCTCGTTCCTCGTGGTTGCACACGCGAGCTTGTTTCAAACTTCGCGATCGAAGCTTATCGAATTGAAAGATTTTTCTCTCGGGCGCATGGCGTTTGTACGCGATATCGATTCCGATGTGGAGCACGACACCCGAAATTTGTCGACGGGGAGGGACAACGACGTTGTCGCCAAAGCTTTTGCCGTTGACTGTACTTAAATACTCGAAAAAACTGAATCGAAGGAGAAGGGTTCAACTGGATGGCTACATTTAACCTCAAAGGGAGACGATAGCGAAGAGGCCACGATTGAAAGAATTTGTTTGCTCTCCGCTATAATAAAAGAGGACTTCATTTCGAAAGACACGGCTGATGCTACCCACCCTCGCTCGCTCACTCGCTTCTCCAGCCTTTTTTATCCTGTCACAGTCACGCAAACACCGGTTTGTGTCTTCGCCGCGACTCTTAACTCGACAAACGATCTTCTATATCTGTCGCAATAATATGTAACGTCGAAATAACAACATCTATTCTGTAATTTCACGGCAGGATCACAATCGTTCTACGCTTCAATCGCGGTTATTTATCACGAGTACCTCGTTCGAGGTTTGTGATGACAATTTCAAGAATTTCTATTGTTCAAGGGAAAAATTCAATCTCGCACAGTTTAATTATCTGTATGTTTCTCCACCGACCAGTCAAGAGAACTATATCAAATAACACCGTCATTGAAAAGCGTTTTTACAAGATGATAACAATCCTTTGAAATTCAACGTATCTTATCTTGTATCTATTTTAATGCGTCTGTAAATTACTTAAAATGCAATCAAATCCTTTATTCATAGTATAAAATGTTCATCAGGTGATATAGTAATTGTAATTTTTTTCACTTGTGCTTAATCAAAATGGTACAAATTTTCTGGTACATTCGTGACAAATGTTAATTAAATCCATATTGAATAACCTTCCAAATAAAGACTTTGTATTTAGAAAAATATTTTCAATGCTATCAATGTGACTAACTATTTTAGCGGTAATTACAACCTTGAATTTAAGGAAGGTCTACTTTGAATGTGCTTTTAATCAAATCTATTTAATATAATATTTAGTAGATACATCCGTGAGTCGATGGCTAGACTTCCTTTTAAAAGTACATAATTTAATCTAATGTCTTCGTAAACATTAAGCTTACTTTTCGATCAGAAATTCTTTTTTCAAAAGACGATCCAGTTTTTGTCAAATATATTATAAAACTAAAAACACAAAATCTCTGTTCCTTTGATATCACAAATATTTTCCATTATACTTATCGTTAGTCGGAACGGTTGAAGCATGAACGATTTGCTACTTTATATTCCGTCCGCCTATAATTTCGGCAACTTCGTTCATAACAGCGGGCATATAGGCACCGAGCTCACATAGTTGAAAGTTTCGAATGGCTGAGAGAGGCCAAGGCGAAAGAAACTATCAAAACTAAGCGCGACAGATGGGAAGCGGTGCAAGGGTGAGGGGAGGAGGCATGATAGCGCGGAGGCCCAGTTTCGAAAAACGCTGGCTACAACGCACAGCGTGTCTCACGATCGATTAATAAAAATCGCGAGCCGTTTCTGTTCCTATTCCCGGAATAATCCCGTTACAGCTGGCAATCTTACCTCGATCAGCCATAATGTCGGTCGGCGATGGTTTCGAGCGAATGCCCGGGCATAAAAGTTCTAGAGGTAGAGAGACGCGAGGTCATCACTCACCGGTCGTATCCCTCGAAATTGTTGCTTAGAAACCGAACGGTTGGCGTATCGCTTTCTATGCCGATCCGCCGAAGACCACGGCTCCTTTAACCCACCGACAAAACTCAATTTCCGATATTAGTACAGGTTATACGCCGCTTGGGCGTATCAGGTTCCGAACAAGAAAAAATCCCCGGCCGACCTTAAAAGGCCAGAATAGAATTCTGTGTAACCGTAGGGAAGCGGGAAGAGATGGAAACGTGTAATTTGCGGGTCATATTTGAAAGAAGGAAATTTTTAAATTGCTCGGCGAATCTGTCAATGGGTTAATCGAGCCGAGTCACGCGACGCCTCCTGCCAACGAGGACTCAAGGGCAAAGAACTCTCAAGTATTCCTTACCTGAAACAAAGAAAAGAATCCAAGTTAGTTTCGTTTGTCTTTAGGGTTTCATCTTGCTTTAATATGTTCACTCTGACCACCAAATTCTTCAATCGTCACTGTTTCCAGTGTACGATGATCAGACGTGATTAGAAGTATGGTGTGATGGAATTTTAGATAATTATTTAAATCATATCAATACTAATTGTATTGTCAATGTATTTTTACATTTCGACTAATGAAAGAATCTGTCATTTTATGCACATTGTTTTCACAATATTAAACCCGATAGTCTCAAATATTTATTGTCAAAAATTAATAGAATACTATGTTTACTGTGTATCTAAAGAAATTGAGAAACTCCCAAAATTTTCTATTTCTCTATTTTCTTGTATACTTATTTTTAAAGAACTTCTTCTGATTCTCAATAGGTTAAATAGTCTCCATCTTCAAGAAATCTATTAATTCATTTCTAACTTCCAACTACTTAACATGATTGGTAAATACATTTAATTCTCGAGATGTAAAGAAGTACTTCAATTATATCGACCTAAGCTTTTTGTATATTATATTACCGATTTCTATTGTAAATTATAATTAGCTTGGTAGTATATTTTCTCATTCTATCAAAGCGTTAGATGATTAAAATAAATATAAATTTATTTTCCATACCAAAAGTTTAAAATTACTTGCCAATTATATTTTCTATAGCCTCGTGCAGTTAATAACAATTATCCTAGTTTGTTAATTCAACAATCTAATTTCGAGAATTTCGCAGAACAGTATCACGCCTTTGTAATGTACATTACATGCGTTATGAAATGTATTTAAATGTTCGGTTTTGTTTCAAGCAATTTATATTACTGTGATATGTCGATCCGATGAATTATGACAGGTGTATCGAAAAATTTACGATTTATGACGGTGTAAGGTGTGATGGATATGATGATTGTTTTATTGGCGAGCCACATTGTTATGGATACGTTAAGATGTGCAGAATCGAAGGTCGAAGGAACGTAAGAGAGCGCGCACGATGCGGATTACCGGCCGGTTCTTGTTGGAACCGAGCGAACGCGGATCGATTCGGCGAGACTACGAAAGTTGGTACTACCTAAAGTGATTACACGGCTGCCCGATTCGCGCCTACGAAAATTGACGGCGTGTACACTGATAACGAAGATGGGTCCGTCATTTCGTGCCAGCCCGCGCGTCTGGCTTTCGCTACTTCTTCCTTCCTCTCGGTGAAAATATTTTTTTTCGATTCGGCTGGCCTTTCTTCATGTTGCAAAATTTATTTCAAAGGACTACGCATTCGCCACTCTTTTTGTTACTTTGCTTATGTTATTTAGTATTTTTTATTCGCTGTATGGTGTCCATATTTAATAGCTTATTTTTAAAAATTATTTTACACTATCTACTGGAAGTCTATTAACAATGTCTGGTATGTAATAGAGGTTCAATTATTTTCTATTAAGTTTTCAAACATTGTTCTTTGATTGTAGAAAATCTATTTAAAGATTGCCGGTGAATATAAAGCGTTAAGTAATTAGTCTTTTACTAGTTTATAATATAAGGTGTGCTTAAATTGGAAATATTAGTAAAAAAATCGCAGTAACATTTTACCGTTGTTTAAATGACTGGAAGTGATAAAATATTTTTAATCAATCAACGAAACCAATCAATTTCAAACAAGACTTGGTGAAATTATGGTTCATTAACTAATTTTCCATAAATAGGGAGCAAGTACATATTCTGGGATATTTATGGAATAGACACAATGCAAAAAGAAAAGTTATTTGTGTACAACTTTCGAAATCGAGACAAAGAATAGCAAAAAAATCGACAGAAACATACCAGCAATCAGTATTTATACATTCCTCAATTCGACCTGCTTACAGGAGTGTACAGCACGTAAATATATCAGCTATGTAGGTATCATTGATATCGTCAATATATTTGTGGCACTCTAAATTTCGAACTATTCAGAGTTATCGTTGGAAAATGAATGGACTAAAAAGAAATTGTTATGTGCATGATTATATTATATCTGATCAATTTTTTTTTATATTCGGTCAAACTAATTCCGGGTTTTCCCCAAATTGAATATCTGTTTTCATTCCCGAAAACGGATCTAGATCGCCATAAAATATGAACTGCTTCAGATATTCTACTTTTAGTCCAAATCCAATCAGCGCGCGTCCTTTAAAATTTCAATGACCAATTCAAGTAAAATGATGTTTTATTTCGAACCTCTTTCTTTCAGTATTAAAATGTCTAAACGTACGTACGTTTTATTTTTAAATACTCTATAACACGTAAATAAAATTTGAGCATTTATAAAACATAACGCTGCAAGTAGTCTGCTAATCTCACGCATTAATAATGCACACAAGTGTTCGTAATAAAAAGAAACGAAGAGAGTTCAACGATGTTTTGCAACTACCGATAAAATCGTACTTTCACGAATTATTTTTAAAAGCCCAGCGTTGCATGAAAATTCCCATTTTAGAATCGAGTTCGACACAGTTTCTTACTTTTCATCTTGCGATTCTAGTATTTTTAAAAGTCTGCCGTAACACAAAGCTTTGAGTTGTCATTGCCATTAACACAGACAAATAAAATGGCTACCATGAAACGCGACTAATGATCAAAAGAGAAACGTTAGATATACATTAACCACCGAAACATTTGCTGGAACTCTTGATATGAATATTGACGATGGAATGTTTAATCTAATCCTGGGCAGTAAAGTCGTCCATCCAAATGTAGGTCAAAAGTGAACGTCGAACGACGTGTCCCATTAGAATAAGCCGTAGCTAAAGGGTAGCCTATCATCGAAGAGATTGCGAGCAATTTCGACTTTTATACGATTTTTTAATTCGAGGTTATACAGTAGTAGTACCAATCCAAGGTACTTACTCGAACAATAGACAGCATCCCACAAACACAGTTGTGCAGAATCGACCGATGTTCCATATCGGAATCGTTAAATATTTAGCGACATTTAAATTGCAAAATGTCAAGTTTTCCTGTGCCCTGATTCCGGTAAAGTTCTAAAACGATTCACGATTAAATTATAGAATGTCGCGTCATTCGTGTCGAGCACTCGGACAGCTAATTCTCTATTAATCTTCACCGATATCGTTGACAAACTGTATTTATTAATTTACCTTTTTTCACAAACTATTATTATTTTCTCTAGATCAATAGTATTTTAGAAACGATCAACTTATTTAGTCGCATGCGATACGCTCGATTGACGAGCGTAGTGAAGCGTCGGTTACGAAAATGCCTGACGATTTCGACGAAGGTTTCCGATGATCGCAGACGAGCACCGAGGACACGAAGAACCGCAGAAGAACCCTCGTGAAGTGAATTTACTTAAAACTTTATGTCCATTACGCGCGCTTTATGTTTCCATGAATTAGTTCATCCAAATATATCCTCCAATGATAATCGCTAACCATTAAGTAATATACATCACGTAGTCTAATAATTTCGAGGAATAACGTAATCTAATAACTTCGTTGAACAACGTAGTCTAATAATTCCATTTGATATCGACATTATTTAAACGAAAGTGTCAAGTTCTTTTCGATGAAGCAGATTTATACTATAGTAAAGTGCAATAATTTAATTAAATGTAGTCTAATAATTTCGATGAACATCGTAGTCTCATAACTTAATAATATTTTGGTTGAATAATGTAGTCTAGTAATTCCGTTGGACATCGATATTATTTAAATAAAAGTGTCAAGCTCTTTTGGATGAAGCACTTCGTCGGTGAGAAGTCTGTTGCCAGATTTATGGTAAGTAGAACGATTTAATTAACTAGTTAGAATTTGCTGTACCTAACCCAGATCAATCCTCAATTGTTGAAGAATGCTATTTGTGACCACAGAATTCTTTTGAAAAGTCTTCAAGAAACCAAGAAACCTCTATAACATGGGATTTATAAGGTACCGCCGATAAAAAGTGTGAATGCATCCAAGTGTCGAGCATATGTTGCCAGACCGATGAGATTCGGAGGTTATATTTTAAAGTGGACGATCCGGACGTCTTGATTCGAGAGTGTTTGATCTCTCTTTCCAAGTTTTCAATAGACATATAGAAATCTGAAGACAGGTTTTTCATTGGCGTCGTTAACGTCTGTTCGCAGGCGGTGAACACGAACGCCGTGATAATAAAAAGAGAAACGGTGTAACGTTTTCGAGTGTCGTCTCTATGTATTCGCGTGACGAAGAAAAGCGCGCGCGGTAGTCTGGCACAACACGTATGATACATGTCAAGCTACACGGCCGAGGCGGAGCGTCAGCGTCTGGGAAGAGCGAGGCCTGCTTCCAGGAAAGCCACGGGTCTGCGGTCAAATTATTTATGGCGATGCGAAATTAAAGAGTTTCGCCCCGTTTGAAAAGGAGCGCCGATCCGGGGTCCCGAGACACCGATTTACGTCCTTGGCCCGTCGCGTCGGTCGGGACGGTCGGCGATCCAATCGACTCTTCTTACATCCTGAGCTCCGAGCCGTTCGAGAACTGGGAACGTCGGATCCCCATGAGCTACATATAATAGATGAACCGAAAGTGGAACCAAGAAATACTGCTTGCGCTCCCTTAACTAAACCTCCGGACGAAACAATCTACCTGCATATATTACCATTTATTTTCTATCCGTATCTTCGGAAATATTTTTACCGACGAAAAACCCATATTTTCGAACGATAAATAATATTTTTCAAGTTGCTGGATTAGATATACAGCTGGGTTAGGTATGGCCATTTCATAATTACAGTTGAACATTCGAATAATACAACAGTTCTTTACGGTTTTCAATATTTATGTATGTGCACCATGAATAATGTTGCTAGTGAGATTGTGGATATATCTATTTTAGTATTGCTATTTTTAAAGAGCTACACAAAACTAGCCATTTTTAGTGTTCGACAGTTGTAGCTGTTGAAATGCGAAATTTTATAATTGTAGGGTACTTTCTCCCCTACTTTAGCTAGAAGTAAGGGTGCATACTCACTGAAAGCGCAGTTTTTCAGCGATTTTTTGATACTGATCTAACAAGTATAAATGGCATGAAATTTTTCATGGTAAAAGCATGAACGCAACAGCAAACGTAATAAATGCCACTAGATAAAGAATGGCATTTAGTTACATTTATAACCTACAGGATTTTTTCAAACTGGAAGCACTAAATATTTAGGCTAATTTGAATATTTCTTTTATTCTGTTTTCTGCATTTTGCATAAATATTCGAAGTTTATTTATCGGTGTAAACTGTCGGCGAAAAGGAATTTTGTTTAAATTAGAATACGGATTTAAATGCAACAATTTAGAATGAATCTAATTAAAGTTGCACACCACAAATTCTAAAATGAGATGATGCTCCCAATCACATCCGCTCAAGCGTTAACTATTAACGCGTTTCCTGACATATAAATAAGGATAAATGTGCTTACAGGCCCTACAAATAGTTAGCCTTCGATAAAACAGATTGCTTAAAAATAAATATCTACTGACAAACTATTTTTTACATTTGGATGAGTACAATGCTCAGCTTATTTCTCACTTTTAAGATTTCTCAAGGTGCGCCTCTCATTAGCCACCTTATGCCCACATTACCACCATTATATTGCAAACAAAATATACATTCTTTTCCGTTATTATCCAAAATAGATATTTCTATTATAAATTTTTTTTCAAGATGTGTTCTTTTCTATTAATTTCTCCATGTTGTCATCTACACTCGTATATGTTTGTTACGAAGTTTGTTGAAAACTTCCGAAGTAACTATTTCGCAACCTTATCTTATCTCTTTTCACCTCGTCTTACTGAAACCTGTCTATCTCTATGTTAACGAGCAATCTCAAGCTTGCATACTAACTTCACTTGTTAATGAATATTTTCATAACAGAATAATATATAAAATGCGTTAAATATTTTAAATATTAATATTCTGGCGTGTTGTTATTTGATAAGTGTTATAAATATCTACTTATCTGTCTCTTTTAATTATATGAAACAGATATCAATAATATATCATGTATATAAATAGTATATGAATACTACGATCCTTAGAAGCGTCTAAAAATGATTCTGTCGGTTCGACACGTTAACAATTTAATCAAAATTGAATGCGTTAAAAGCCACTGCTGGGAAAGAGTGCGAATCGTTGGTGCAGTAACTTTCCAGTACTCGGGGAGCCCGATCCTGTAATCTCAATTATTCAGCTCCTGTCAATTAGATTGCAGGAAGGCGGCGTATAAGCCGGTTTATCAGTTTGTGTGTTCAGTTAACACCAAGATGAAATCGGCGCGAATTGTTGTGTGTACACGGCGCAGAGAAGTTGCATCGTTAAATACACGATTTTCTACAGGGTGTTGCGAAGTTCTTGAAATTTATTCGACAAAGACAGAAAGTGAATGTATAAAATAAACATTAAAGTTCAGTCATTTGCATTTTTTAAATGAATTTTCATCTATAATGTCTGTTTCTTACAATTATTATGTTGCACAAAGGTCCGTAGTCCAGTAATAACTTAATTTTAGTACTGACTGTACCATTACTTGGAGTATCGTTTACATTATTAAATACGTTGATGTCTAATCAAATACTAAACATTTAAATATTGACATTATATCAATTTCATGATCGTACAAAGAGAAAAATTAATATAATGTTGAGAAAACGTTTAATTTTTGATTCGATATAGTTCAGAGTGCAAAGGGTTAATATTCTGGGTCAACATAGATCCTAGAACCGACGTCGAAGGGTATTACGCGCGGCTCTGTTAAACAGTTTAGTAGTGATCTCGATTGGTGCAACAGGCTAATTAGTATAAAACACTGAACACACGCTGCTCTCATTAGAAGACTCAATAACAACGAAGAAAATATGCTGTAGAGTAGAACGGTGCGCAGACCGAGGAGAGAGAGCTTCATCTTCAAACGGAACCGACCGCCCATCGTCAATCTCGATCGAGAGACATATTTTGAGCGGCCGAACGAACGATCGATTTCGCAGCCGATCGTCGGAATCCGGCTGGTCCTTCCTAACGAGTTACGAGAGCCACGTTTCTGTCCGAGTAGATAGTCGTCGGTGTCGGTGGTAGCTTCTGGCAAAATGAAAGGACGGATGAAGGCGAGAGTGAGAAAATCCACGAGCCGTCCCCTGGAACGAGAGACAGTGGGCGCGGATGGAGAAAGAGGGAAAGAGTGAAAGAGAGAAAGAGAGAGGGACACGCGGGAGGATAGGAGGATAGAGAGACAAGGGTGAACGCTAGAAGCGTCGAACAGAGCGAAATAGGGAGCGTGCCGCGTGGGAGTAACAGAGAAGAAGAGGGTCAACCCCTTCTACGGGGGATCCTACTCCCTCCGAGCTTCTCTCCATCTCCTCCGCCGCTTCCTCTTCCTTCTCCTCTCTGTCTCCCCCTCGGGCCCCGTCCCTTCCTTTCTCGCGGCCGGAAAGTAATCAATACTTTGGAAAGGTGCGGGGTTGAAGCACACCGCCTGTAAGTCGTGGCGTCATCGGAGTTTCACGCGAATTCTATGCGTAACTATCGCCGAGGACTGAAGAGCAAAGGCCAAGGACAATCACCCGCCAAAGACACGCTTCACCTCCATCCGAACGTAGTTACTCTTTCAGGACAGGGACGTTGCAATCGCCGGGCAACGACAATCATCATGCCTGGGAAAAGTGATTGGCGAGAAAGTACACTGTTATTTGAGACGTTCGATCTTTTACCGCTGCACTGAATAGATGAGTCTGGGTTTGGAATTAATTGAACGAATAGCTGCTAGAACCAATGGAAATATCAGCGTACGTCCACAAGAAGCAACTTGAAAAATGCGATTTAAAAAATGAACAAAGCAGCGATCTTGAAGAGAATGATCCACGAGTTCATCCGTGCCCTGATGCCGGAAATTGTCAAATGATTCGCATTCGTGTGAAGCGGTCAAATTAGTATTAATCTTTTTTTGAAAGCCACCGTTCGGTAAGTTTGCAGGAGCCGGCAGCGTGACGTTTAAATGCATTTATCCCCAGGCAGAGTAATCTGCATTCCACCCCTCATCTGTCCTGCCAATCGCGCGCTGCCTTCCGAGAAAATTTAATCAACTGACAGCTGATTTTGGGACACGTACCGAAGAAACAGTTTTTTCAGACGTCTTTCTACCCCTGTTGATTCCTTCGATCGTGACAGCTACTGCGAGATACACGCGCGCCCGGTTAATCAGGTTAATCAAGCTTCACGGGAGCCGAGGAATGTGCGTCGACGTTTAACTTGTTGATTTTATTGCGAAAGATTCAAACTAGCATCGCTGTAGAATACGAAATAATCTAATACGCTAGGAACTTAACGGTTCTACCATATTGTTTGCGCTGACAGGGGGAAATGACGAGTGGAGCGAGCGCTTTTTGAACGAAGCTTGGCACACATACAGGGGATGACGCGCATACGTAAATCAGAGAATATTAGCTGCTAACGCTCAAACAATTCTATAAAAAAGTTTTCAAATCAGTGCATCGATCTTTTTGCAAAAATAACGTTTCATTAAAACATTTATGATAACGCCAAATGAAGCTTTCAACCGTTTTTGTTCCATAAAATGAAAGTTTTTAAATATTGCTAAAAACGTTCCATTACATACTGATCCTATTAGTCTTTCTATGTATGTTGCCAAATCCAAAATAAATGGTTCTAACTTCTAATATTCAGAAGCTGGTAAATCATATAATTGTTACTATTGTTGTATTTCATTGCTTATATTTTTTAAAGGATAAATCCTCCATGTATTAAAAATATATAGACAAGTTCAACATTTGCACAACGTATTCTCACCAAAAAGTGGGTAGATATGAATTTTATCGAATGTTGCTGTCGGAAAGAAACGATATCAAATACAAAGCAACAAATACAGAAATAGTATTGTGTCCAAATATCAATGCGAGCTAACATTTTCGATGGGGGATTTCGTTTGCACAAGAATTGATACACGGACATTTCTGGACACCCCGTACAACATAGAAAAAGCCGAAGAAATAAATACGCGCGCAACCGAGTACAAAATAAACGACGAAAAAAAAACGAGAAAGAAAATAAATGAAAACCGTTTCCAATTTCGCGATTTCCTCCCCCCTCGTACTCCGTATCCACCCCGTCCGCCGGTCTCCGTTCATCCCGTGCGACGACGCTGATTATAGTTTTAATCGAATTTAGGGAACGCAGCTATTTACGGTGGAAAAAAAACGACGGCGTCTCGGTGCCGTTGGGTAGACCAGCCGAGAATTAATTAAATGTACTGCGCCGCGGTACAGTCATTTCGCAATGGCCACCACGGTAACGGCGAACGAGGGCGAGCGTGCAGCATCAACATATTCTACGAGGACGAGTCTCGTCGGTCGTCCACGCGACAAAAGCTTAAGTCCCGCTGCTGACAATGCTCGGGACAGCGTCGTCTCCAGATTATGAAATTTAATTAAAATTTCGTACGGGCCTGACTCGAGCGCGCTCGCGTCATTCCTCGCGGCTTTCTCCCTTTTTCCCCCACACCCCCCGTGAGATTTTACCTACCATTCTGATCAAGTGCTATACACAAGGTTCTTCCATTAATTCATACGAATTTTTATAAAAACAACGTCCTGCTCATAAAAGTAAACGATCATTTTCTTTGTACCAAATAATAATCACCAGACGCATTTAGGCAACACTTTCCGATTATGAAATTCAGCGATGTCTGGCTTTGAATAATTTTCAATTATAACTTTCACTGTGGATACATTGTTCTTTTGAGTCGAGAAGCTTCGCGTATTAAGTTTCCCACGGGAAGGGTGGGTAATGTAATATAATTGTTATTCACATTTCTCGTACACCGTTTAATTTAACTGTATTATGTTTCAATTTGAAACTGGAATTTTTTCGGTTGTCTTAATTTCGTTTTCGTGTCTCGTTTGATATCGTTCATGATAGATAATTAACTGATTTCGGAATAAATATAGGATCGTTGTACAATAAATTACAATAAAAATAAATGAAATCGCAGGTGGTATTAAAGCGTTCTGCGCATTTAACCCTAACGACATCCATCCATCAGAATTCATTTCCTCGCGTAAAATACCTGCCCATTATCTTCGCGTGTTTCGTAGTCTCCGAAAGGAGGGTTGCCGGAGCTGCATAATCGTTTCAATTATGAAAAAATTAACCACGGAAGTTGAAAGCCCGATGGTTTGCTAATGTTCTTTGAGATTATGGCGTCAATCTTGAGACAGAAAGCGGAATGCAAAGAAAGGAGTCAAGTTTATTTACCACTTGCTTCTCCTTCTTGCAGCTTTGCGTCACGGTTCTTTGCGGCCACTTCGAACGTACACGCGAATGCTAGTTAACGGAAAGCTCAAAGTTAAACGAGTCGGATGCGACGGTCTCTTCGCCAAGCTTGCGTGACCTTCGTTTGACAACAGGATAACAAGGAAATCTCAGCTTCTTTAACGTCTCAATCTAATTAAGATCGATGAGCCTCGCGTTTATAATTCAATATCGAACAAGTTTTACGAATGAAATAAATCCGCGATCCAATGTATATTTATGATAAGTTTAAAAAAACGTTTAAAATAAAACAAACAACATTTTTCATTACTTCAAACGTATAAAATATATTTCTATATAATCGCATTTCTCAATTGTACCCAGTTTATTAACCTCATACCATACGATTTTTATCAAGACAACAAACATTAATATTTATTGTTTGTGTTATAATAAAATTTTATTTCGTCTAAAAAGAAATTGATTAAAATAAATATCGAAGCTAACTCAACAAAATATTATCGTTCTAGTATCTTTTACCGTAAAAGCTTTGTTGAATCGGTAATTACTGGATCGAAGCATGATCGATTATCCGAATTGGAAGAGAAATGGTGCGCCGAGAAGTCGTCGCGTGATTCATTATCGCGAGATCCGCGTTCTCATGCGCAGCAAGACTGGGAATAAAATGTAACTTTCGCTATTTATTCTCGTGGAGCAGTGATAAGGGGATCGTTAACACCGGAAGAAACCGCTGACTCCGGCGCGAGGTTTCTTTGCGGATTCGTTTGACGTTCTGAGAACGGGCGCGATGACGGAGGACGAAAGACTAGCCGAAGACCGGGTAGCCATGAGGTACCGATTGTCTCTTTCTTCTTTCTCTTTCGTTCGACGCGGTGAGCTCCTGACGAAGACAAAGGAGGTGCAAAGAACTTCAGAATAAGCTGACCCGGGAGAATTCCACAATTATCGCGGGGCTAATGCACCCTGCTCCAATTTGCTGTCAGCAGTTGCTACTTCGCGCACGAAGACACCGGCTGCCAAATCGACTTCGGTCACTTCGCGATAGAACCCGAAGAAAGGGGTTCGTAATCTTTTGCTATCGGGTTGCCTTCTTCGCGAATCATCACATTAGAAGCTGCGAGAACTCGCGACGAATCTCGAACTGTCAAAAATGTATCGGTGAATCGTAACCGATAAAATAAGATCCGAATCAGTCGCGGCTTGTATTTTTAACTATATTAATTTAACCCCTTGCAGTTGCAGTGATTAAAACGTCTTTGTTCCGAAAAATGTTGTACAAGAGAAAAAGACAATTTACATTTTTTGTTAAAATGAAAGGCGTAACATTTATATTCGTTAGACTGCTAAAAATATTCGTGACGAGTGTAACTCGTTAAAAAGTGGCAAGGAGTTAAGGAATTATTTAACATTATTCAATTTTTACGCAATTCCAAATAAATAAAATAAAATAAATTTCTGGAGAAGAACTGTTTTCGATTAACTAATATTTATCTTAAAAGTATACCAAAGAAGTATAAATTACATTCCAACCGCAAATCAGAAGCGCCATCTTAATTGGTAAGGCTAATATCACAAACATAGCGACTCTTATTTAAATTCAGAAGCGTGCAATCAAACTAACAAACGACAATTTAGGTAAATAAGAACTAAACTAAATGGGTGTTAGCGTTCTAAAGTACATACGAACACGTCTGTGATTTAGCCATGCTGAATTCAGTCGAGGAAAAAACGGAGAATCCAGTGGTGACGTAAAAATTGATGTTAAAGTCCGTTAATGGGAAAAATAAACCTTAACAGTTGAGAGATGTCGTAATATAATGGTAGTTCGACTGGTATCAACTTGTATGCTAATGAACGTGCGTGGCGGTGAAGGCTGATTTGCAAATGGCGGCCATCCACCCTACGGAAGGCGCCAGCCATTTCTACGCTACGATGCGTTGGCCTCCAGATATTGTACAAGCCACTGTCGTGTTGACGAACAAACTTCTGCAAAATCTCATTTCCAAGGAATAATACATAAAAGATTTATTTTTGTCGGTCGAAATGTGTTGTGCGCGCGAAGATGAACTGGTTCGAACAACTAAAAATATACGTGAATGTTCATTCTTATTGTCCGAAACATTCGAGTACGGTCAAAAACAAGTATTGAACGTAGAAATACATTTTCATCCGTCTCCGATTCTTTTTCCTCGCAATTAAGAAATTTTTCTATTACATCTAGATATTACGTTTCAGCCTGGGCACAATTCACGGTTTCCATTTCCCTCGAGAATTCAACGAGTTGCCCGGCACAGTGGCACAGAAAAGGTTAAAAACAAAAAAAAAAAAGAAACGAACGTTTCAGACACTCTAACGCGAAAGCTAAGGAAAACATTTCGCAAGGTTCGATGTGGCAACGTGCCGATCAAAAAGTGAAATATACGCGACGATTTCGGTTATATTCAAGGACTCGGAGCGCAGGTAGAGAAAGGTCTTCAGCAACTAATTTCAGCCTTCCTAGAAATCAGCGTGAGCCTTTCGAAACACAATCGAACCGAGCGCAGATGTGACCGTGACAAAGCGCAGGCGGCGGTCTATACCTGAGCCTTCCCGCCCCTCCGCAAGATTTTCCGAGGAGGCGTTTTCGACCCAGACAAAAGAAAATCCTCTGACAACAATGAACAGGTAAACTTGAAAACGGTTCCGCATTACTGCTTCGTCCGATGCTCGCGGAGACAGGTATCCGGCAAGACAAATCCCCAGGAACATGGGAAAGGCATATTCCTCCGAACTTCACAGAAGTTTCACCGTTAAATAGAAAAGCCCTGCGGCCTCCGAGAGATTGAATTCTGTTCGTCTTTAATCCTCGAAAGGCGGACAGCACCTTCGGGTCTGGCCCATGGTAAAAAGCTTCTTTTGTACGTCTCGTGAAAAGACAGTTTTACATGAGAATGTTTCTTTTATTATCCCTTCTCAACAATGAGAATCCCGTGTAATAGTTTCTGGGAGATCCGAGTGAATTTGGAAATCGCAAGCGAAGGTCGTTTATGGTCCCCTAACGCGAATGACCTAGCAATAAATTATTCTTATATATTTCTATGCGCAAATTGTGAATAACTGTCGTTCCGTTGTATTTAGAATACATTTTGCAACAAGACAATCAATTTTATAACCGAGGAAGTAAGTTCAAAGTGTACGAACGGTAATCGGTACAGCGTCTCCGTTCGAATTTTCCGCCATTACCCCGCGCGCACAGACACCTACGTTACCGATGCGGAAAAAGCTTGTACCACGCGTTTTCACCAAAAGATAGAGCCACGAACTACGGTCGCACGAGTACCGCTACTCCATTTTTGATCTTCTTCTTTCGAACGCTTCTTCCGGCTTCATAGATCGTCTAGGATCGATAAACATCCCCCGTTCTTGCGTCGACCATTCAGAAAGATCATTTTCGCGCGCCTAATTTGTAAAATAGCGTATAAAACTGCATAACTCATACAGAATTGCTTAACACTCGTGCAGATTACAAATATTAGTCTAGCGATATTAATGTGTAGATGTAGACAACGGATTTTAAAACAGTATAAACTAACTGGAATTTAGAATAGTAAAAACATTAGAAGAATTTTAAAAAATACTGTTACATTACTATTACTATATTAAGTGACTGGTTTTTATGTTAGAACGAGAAATGTTTTATTAAACTTCATTCCTATTTTTGTGACTAATAAAAAAAAAGTAATAATAGTGAGCTATTTTCTATAATGCTAATTATTTAAAGGAGAAAATTGCAAATATCTCAGCATGATTAATGTTTGTTAGTTGATTGGTTCTAGAAATCCTTTTTCGGTATTACTTGATCAGATCCAGAAGAATGAACCGATGACGAAACTTCATTATTCAAAGACTGTTATTCGAACCTCTTATCTACATATCGTAAGTTGTATATTATCAGTGTAACTCTAGAGGTAGAATTGTACACAGAGTTTACATTGAGACGTACTTCAGAACCGTATCAGTAGAGAGAGAGAGTATCCAGAGTAAATAGGAAATTCATTAACTTCGTGTAAGAATTGCTGAGACTAGTAATATCTGTATTTATATTCCGATGTTTATTATTTATACATCTTTTACTTCTATATTTAGATGTGAGAAAAGCTAGTGTTCCGGTCGTGAGAACAGAACATTTGTATATAATATTAATTTACCGATTCAAAGCAAGACTTCCATTACTTTTTATATTTATATGAAATATAATTTGACAGGGTTTTTAAACTTTCCTTATCGTTGAGGACAAATAACACTTCGCAGTACCGTTACTATGGTATTGCTACTCGTATATCTACTCTGCTTCATTTTACTAGGTAGATTCTACAACCGATTTTTATCTTATCCGATTAGATTATTCCTATATTTGACAAATTTCTATAGCTATTTCGAAAAGATGGTATGAAGTTCGGAGTTTCTGTTACCATTTGTCAAATATTAATTCTACTGAAAATCAAGAAAGATATTCAATTATACTTCAATATCAGCAAATCCTAATAAAACTTCTCTACTAGACTAGATTCGAAAAGTTCTGTAGAAAGATCTTTTTAACCCACAATCTGCCGAGAGAGATACGACATCCTCCCATTCAAACCGCACCACCTAAAAATACTATTCGGTTATACCGTGTGGAAATATCGCTTGATAAACCGAAACTAAATGGATATCAAGAATTCTATCAAAACTGACGCAATATGTTGCTGGTTTTTCCTCATACGCTACGGGAGAAAAATTATCTTTAAAAGTGTTTACAATCAACTTTATATAGTTTATTGAATGCAATATGCGAAGACAGTTATAAAATAGATATTAGTATCTTCAATGTACGAACAAATAAACATTCCATTAGCGTTAATAATATTCTATTTGCTTGCTCAACACGCTCTCACTCCGGTCCCTCACCTTACAATTAATTTATTTAAGTGAAACAATTGGGAAAATCATTGAATATCGAGGCCCGCTAGTATAATTCGACCCATCGCGTGGACATTTTCTTTGGCACAAGTTTATCACGACTCCTTCGGGTTTGAAGCGAGACCTTTTATCCGCTTGTGCTCATTCGACAGGATACGAGGCTTAGGGTAAAAGAATTCGTCGACGGCCTGGACAGCTTAATTGGCTAAAGCAGTCAGCCGGCAGTCAAAGATCCGGGTTGAAGCGAATCCCCTCCCTCCACCTTCAAACTGGCAATTCAATCTTTGTTTCCTTCGAATTATGAAAAGCGAGATTCCATCGAAGTTACTATTTTCAAACGATTATTTCCGATTAATCGATCCTTTGCACTCGGAGCTATTTTAACTCGAAAGTTAAACCTTCCGACCTAGAATATTTCCATTCCCTATGATTCTTTAAATTTGAATACCGACATATTGAATAACGTAAACAATATTTTGACTTTATTCGTACCATACGAAGTGTTGTTAAAAGTAAAGAATGGTAGAAAATTTTGACTTTTTCTGTATAATAAATTAATCGATTTTTCGGATCTCGTTAATTTCTGTTTACCTTAATGTGGTTGACGTTAGTCGAAATCTTTTTGCTGGAAATCCAAGGAATTGTTTAGCGACGACCAACATGGCGGCGAACCGTTAATCAACACGACTGTTGTTGAAACTTTCCGGCGCGCAACACCGCACGTATTACATGGCCGATAGAATTAATTAGTACACAGCTAGAACCGTTCTATCCGGTGAGGTTTAATTAGACGTTAACGGTGGGATTTTCATTTCCTGCTATTGACGCCGAATTTCTGGGACCATCAATGCGATGGCGCGAGGCTGTGCCACGTGCGATATCAAGGCCACGGCCAAGCGAAAAGAAAAACAAACCGGCGGCTATAGTTATTCAACGTGCTTGTCGAGACAATTCACGGAGAGAGGAAAAAAAATATTATTATACACAAGCGTCGTTACGTTCGAAGAACGTCTCCGACGCCATTGCCGAATCAAGCGACTGAAAAACGCCGAAATTCCAATTTCCCTTGTGTACACCGATTGTTCTGGCACGCTACGGTATCGTCAGTGCCATAACAGACGTGTTGGCATGTGTGTTGAACCTCGTTCATTATAATAACAGCGGCCTGTTAATTATTAGTATACTAGATACCTAGTGATAAAGTCTTACACCACCGAGTCAATGACGATACTACGATATTTACGTTGTTAACGTCCGTGAAATAAATTGAAAAATATATTTGCATTACTTCTCCGCTCAAACTTATATTCTTTTAAACAGTATGATGATCCTCCCAGCATATTTTAATATTCAAATTGATCTCGTATATTTATTTGAAAAATGTCACCGGAAATATGGAAGCATGTATTTCATGTTGGTGAAATGTTCCAGAAAAACAAGTCATTTAACGGGATAGTCATCTTCTGGCGGCGTGGTCTACCATACAATTTTCGGAGATATCGGCAAGTGAATCAGTTCTTACGAAACGACAGCCTCTGATAACGAGGCTCCGCGCCATGGCATACTTTCAAGACATTCTTTCGTTTAAAAATCCGGTTCCTCCGGGGACTGGCGGAACAATCAAATTCTAACTTTTTTAAATTAAATAATTAACTTTAATTAATTAATCGACTGGTAATTATACTGTGGATCTTCATTCGTAGCTAACAGTCGGTTTTCAGAATACAATGAATGTATTTTCAGAAACATTACAACAACATTTCAGTTGAAATATATATAATTAATTCTTTCTTGACGTTAAAACCAAATAATATTTTATTTGACTAATTGTTCGAATAAAATAATAATTCACCTCGAGAGGAGGTTATCGAAGTTATTAAATTATTGAATTTAGATACGCTGATATTTGTACGGTTCAATGATTTAAGTTTACATTCGTTTTTAATATTGTGTTTTGAAATGAAAGGAGAAATGAAAAACTATTCAATAATGCAAAATAATGAAATAATCTTCAAAACAAGTTACTATCGGCTGTTCGAATAAGCTAACAGATTATTTGACATGCAGCCGAGCAAGATAATATATTATCTTAATGTTTGCTTTTCGAATAATTAATATCGATAAAAATTAACACGAAATACAAGGAGATTTATTCTGATGTGCAAGATCGTGTTCATAGCGTACAGAAAATTCAACGGCAGTTTTATTCGGACGCAATCTAGAGAGCGTGATCGGAGGCCCGCCGAAAATTTCTGCTCTTACGTAATTAAATCGAATAGACGAGAAGTTGCTGGACACAATCCGTTCGAGAGGAACCGTTAATATTCCGTCGTCTTTCAGAAGTCGAGTCTTACGTACGTGCCTAAACGCGGCAAGTGTTTGCGTACTGATACGAGGAACCGTTACAATGATTTCTGATACTCATTAAACTTGTTGTTATCGATCTGGTCTCGCAAAGATGTACATACACACGGGGCGTCGAAAAGATTTCCGGTATGGCGTAGGCAAAACCAGAAATACGTTTCGGGACTTATCGTTCCAGTGACTAAAGAGTTTATTTTTAAACCGGCAGTAAATTCGAGAGATCCGAAAAATTTCGAAGACCCTCTACTACGTTTGCATATATATAAAAAAAGAATAAAAAGAATTGTCAGAAAGCCCGAAATGTGTACGATTGCGAAAGAAAAAAGAAAATCCAAAAAACCGTATCAATATATCGCGGTTCGATATAAAAAAAAGGCGCGAAATTTCATTGGCGCGCGCGTGATCGACGACAAGACCTTGTCGGCGAATTTCCAACCTCACCGGAAATACGATACGAAGGCTGTGGATTCGTAAATAGAGGATGACTAATTTACCTCGTGGTATCGCCGTTTTTCTCCTCGATTTCCAAACGCTCCATTTCTTTCTGCAGCATGCCACCTTCCGCGAACTTATCCATGGACATGATGAGTTGGTTCGTTGTAAATCTCACACGAATACCCGGTTCGGGATTATTTACAACAATAGTTAGCGCGGTTTACCACTGTGCAATATATAATATATATATATAGATATATATATTATGCTATATATTTGCTATATATATATATATATATATATAGATATATATAGATATATCTTTCTTCTAAATATCTTTTTAATGCAGCTTTTCTCCGTTAGCTGCCGCTAATAGACTGAGGTAGACAAACACTGGCACTAAACACTGGCTGATTTCTCGATCACGAACGCAAGATCGAAGAGCAAGAAAAAGAATGAAAATAGGACGCACGGCGTATTACGTATACGCGACCAAGACACGACACGACCTATGTATAAGCACACCCCGGACTGTCCGTACAGTAGCGTCCTCTCTCGTTTCCTTAATTCCGTACTCCTTCGCGCGTGTGCTCCTTCCTCTTTCGTCCTCCGTACAGTTCTCCCTCTCCCTTTCGCTCTCCCCCTCTCTTTTATCCTTCTCCTTCCTTCCCTTCGTCGAGCACGCTCCTCTCTCTCGGTGTGTTGTTATTTTGTTTTTTTTAACTTTTCTTATTTTTCACCCTTTTCGCATCGACGCACAGGATCCACGCGTGACAAATGCTTCCGCGAGACTACGTGGAGTAGAAATAGTAAGGGTCCGCGACACCGGCTCTTCCAAGATGATTCTCGGCTGTCTCCGTTCTCTCCCGACGACCGCCAAAGGGAAACTCGTGCGGGTGGAGCAGTTCCGTACTTTTCTCCTAGCCTGTGCTCCTCCGGCTTTCTACTACCGTTACCTCCCCTTGCTCTCTTCCCACCACTCGGTGCGTCCTTGTTGCGCGCTACCTCCTCTATCCGTCTTCGTCCAACCAACCAAGAAATCCCTCCACGTATCGAAGACGCGCGAGCACTTTTACCAACTGAACGGAGGAGACAGCCAAGAGCTCGTACGTGATTGGTCGCTCGAGACGATTCCGGGACCGTGTGTTATCCGGTTCCCGCTACTGCTCGCTCCGTCTTTTTCTCTCTCTCTCTCTCTTTCTCCCCCTCCCTATCTATCCAAGTCTCGTCTCTCTGTGCGTCTCTCACTTCCCCTCTCCGTATCTTTCGGAGAATGATGAACAGCGTTTTTCTTTCTACGCGATGACACCACACGAAAAACGCCTATGCCGGAAAACTTGTATCCCAGCGGAGATCTGGTACTTGGTCCTCGCTATTCGTGCGCGAGGTAGCAAAAACGGAGTTAGCACCGAACGTATTTCGGACGCACGTGGATCAATCCGGCCGCGTGGCGAAGATACCGGTGCGCGGTTCTACTCTGTCGTACACGAAGCGCCTACGACACCTGGCTTCCGTTCCCGTGCGTTTTAGTACGCGTTCGTAAATGACACTGGCCTTTCTCTCCGCACGTAAACGTGGGTGCGCCCTCTCCGTTCTCCAGTTACTCTCTTCCGACTCTCTCTCTTACTCTGTTGCGCGCGCTCTCGTCTTCCCTCTTTCTCTCCCTCGCCCCCGTGTGGTCTATTCTTTTTATCTCTGTCAGTTCGCGTCCCTTCCACCGCGTACGTCCCCTCTATCTCTCTCTCTCTCTCGCTCACACACACCCTTACCGTTCCAATATCCCTTTCTTGGTTTTCGGGGCTGACCGTTTCGATCAGCGGTGGTTGCGATCACGACGAAAGCGCGACGATCAATGAGAGCGTAAATGCGCGTCGGGACAGAGATGTTCTTACACGAGGATTGATGCACAAGTATCTGATGCGCGAGAACTTTAGATAGACGAGTGGTGTCGAGGTACGGGAAAGAAGCACACACACGGTTGGAATAGCGTGCTCGACTGTCGACGGCTGTATTGGCCGGGGTATCTAACGAGAAAGCGCTCTGGCTATACTGATATTATTTTTATAACAACGCGGTGCGCGGCCGTCCTAGGCCGCGCCCAATCTACCCCCACCCCGAGTTAGGTTTCCTCCCCTCCACTCCAACTGTTCCTCCTTCTCCAACTAGGGGAAGCCTTACCGTTCCTCCCCACCAAAGACGTAGCGGCGTGTCGGCGTGTAAAGCCTGTAGAGAGGGGTGAATAGGAAAAGGCTCTCTCGACTATCCTGCGTGGGTATACCGAAACCGGAACGACATTTTCTTCCTGCCTATGCCGTGCTGCTTGCTCCGTTATTCTATACCTATTCTCGTCGTTACGGCCAACAAACTCGCCGAACAACACTCCCCACCCGATACATTCGAATTTATCGAACCAAATCCATCGCCTCATTCTAGCCAGCTGAAAATTCGAACACGTATATCGGGTCCGACAATGCCGAAACGCGCGAATCATTGGTCGCGAGCACCGTCGCCATCTGATGGGCGCCGGCAAACATCAAACCTTGTTTTTCCGACCAACTCCAGATTCCAAACCAGTATCTAGCCACCATGCTCTCCTCCAATCGATCTCGCATTCTACACCCTTCTATTGTCGACCCTGTGCACTACGATCTATTTCGCGGTTGCAGTTAAAGAATTTTTTTTAATTATTTAACGTCGTTTTTTTTAATTCTTACGTGAGAATTATTTCGCGACGGGACCTACAATTTAGAATAAGGCTGGGTTCCGAACCACCTTGGGCACCACAGTATTTAGTTATCGGATTTTCTTTCTCGTTTCATCATTTCGTAAAAAAATAAGGAAATTCGTCTTCTTAATTCGTCCACTGCTTTAAATTGTATGTGTTCATTTTTTCGTGATAAATGCTTAAAATCCGCAGTCTAATTATCATTGAAGGTATAGTAGTTTAATTTTTAGAATTATTTCGCGATGGGACCTACAGTTTAGAATAAAGGTGGGTTCCGAACCACCTTGGGCACCACAGTATTTAGTTATCGGATTTTCTTTCTCGTTCATCATTTCGTAAAAAAAAAAAATAAGGAAATTTGTCAACGGCGTATATTAATTTTTGTTTTTATCGGTAAGCAGAGAACTGCGATATAACCAAGTTGAAATTCGAAGGTATCCTCCCTGTTTACGAATAAGCAGATTATTTATTTATACTCGATCAGAAACTAAAATTAAAGTCGACATTAATGGACAACGATCTTCAACACGTCTCCGTTGTTAATTTAAACGGATCGTGTACCTTGAATTGTTTCGTAGAAAAAATTCAAGTATTTGCAAATACCGAGTCAACTAAAAATAATCGATAATTCTATTCAGCGAGTAACAAAACAAATTGGTTTTTGAAAAATGTCTCTCCCAGCCCTAACGTGGATTGAATTTATCAACTACAGCTAAGAAATGTAACGCTTCACCCCTAGGCTTGTCGACATCAAAAGCACTTCTCCGATCAACTTGCAACCCGAAAGGGAGAGATTTGAAGTGCCCAACTACCAGTACTTCCTAAAAGACACCGCCGCGCCGTGCGTTATTTCACTACATTCGATTCACGTTTCATTAGCTCTCCAATCGAGAACCGTGGGTTTTGGAGAGTCTAAGCGTAGAGTTTTCACGGGAAATGGAAGGAAACGGCAAAGTCTCTGAATGACAAAATACCGATTCCTAGTTCTCCGCGGAGGCAAAGGGTTGATTCCGTTACGGAGCTCTCTTTGTTCGGACAGGTAGAAAGGAAGGATTCGCCTTTCTTTTGTGCATGCCTGCAGGTATATGGGTGCAGGCCGGCCACGGGTATTCGTGGCTTTTCTACGCTCACGTTTCGTCGTCATTATCTTCGGCAATGACGAGGGAGGGTGTTATCCTTGAACTAGATTTATCATTCACAGAATTCCAGCCAGCACAACACCCGAATTTGTGACGATTCCGAACACCTTTCCCAATTGTATTTCATTGGGCCTTTCTAGAAAGGGAACTAACCCTGACGGCCTCCCATCACGAATGTTCAAGGGAAATGCCCATGTAAAGCTGGAGAAATATTTCATTCATTGAAGAATCTCTTGACATTTCGTCTTCAACTATCATACATTAAAAAAAAACATACAAAAAAACTATCATACTTTTAATGATAATTAGACTGCGGATTTTAAACATTTATCACGAAAATGAACACGTATAATTTAAAGCAGTGGGCGAATTAAGAAGATTTAAGGATATCAGTGTATTAATTTTAGTTTAATAAGACAATTAAAAGAAGAAAGAAATTTCTATTTGGCTCCTGTTCTTGCAATCAATGCAAACATTTTTTATATTCGCATAAACATCCGCAGTCTAATGATAACGAATAAAAAAAAGGTTAACCCTTCGGGAACACAGTGAATTGTCAGCTTGCTTCTATATGGTTGACTTTATATATGATGTTACAATATTCTCTAAATGATTTAAACGTTTTGATATTTTCTTCATCTTCAAATTCTGAGTAATTTAATGTGTAAGTCTGAATGTGTGTTAGCTTTAAATACACTTAGTTGATTGGGTATCCCTATTTAACGGTACCAAAGGTCTTGCTTAGGTTTTGTCTATTAAAAGAGAAAATCCTAATAATAGGCTGCCGGTGGATAAAGTATCAGGTTGTCCCAAAATTTTCTTTCGGAATGTCTTCCTTTAATGTAGCTAAATAAATACAAATAATGCGATAATCTTTATGTTAACGTTTCAATACTTCCTAACATGAATTTGTATTATGTGGATAAAATTTTAAAACATTTACTTTCAAATATGCTCGATGAAACAGCTATTCAGTTAGTTTAATTGCCACAAATTGAGTACTTCAATTTGGACGTTAAAGGAACACATCTCCCAAAAGAAAGTTTTTGGAACAACCTAATATTTTATATTTTACGCGATAGTGGGTGATCCGTAACAAAAGCTAGCATCCGATTGTAACATCGCAAGGTTCCCGAAGTCCGGTTATTTTGCATCTGACCTGAATGGCACACCTGTGTGGCCGGTGTCATAATCTCTCGGAGAAAACAGACGATGATTACAAATCACCGAATTACGCAAGGGGGTTGGCGGTATGAAAAAAGAGCCACACACGCCGCGAGGGGAGTGGAAGACGTCGATCCACTATAAACAAGTATGGTAGTGGTCGTCCAGTTGTAATGCTCGCTCGAACATGAATCTTCAATGCGGTACGACTGTGAATTTTTATTGCACAGGGTACTTTAATGACCGATAAAGACATAATTTTCCATTCACGAACATGTTAATTTTTGAACAACCTGTCGCTCCATCGTAAATTCAACTTTATTTAGCGGTAATGCCGGTCGTTAAATATCAAACGATTAAATCCCTGTTCTTACACTGCGCTGATAGTCTGAACCCTTAGACGCCGCTAAGTATAGCTACATCAGTAACGTAAAGTAATTGTTACATTATTAAATTAAACATTTGAGGAAATTGCATCTGTTTAATTATATAGAATGGAATTATTCTAGCTAGGAAGAAAGAATTAATTTTCCACTTGGAATATCTCCGAATGCAAAAGGTTAAATAAGAACGTTAACAAAGCGATTTTTAATAATTTATCGCGAGTGCAATGTTCTCAAGCTTGCCGATCGTCTGAACAGGTAGAGGGCAGCGTCGTTTAAAATCTGCCTGTGCACTTTTTCTACAAGCTTAGCCCCCATCAACTAATTCCCTAAATGATCAATCGATTATCCTCTTCATCAAGCGTAAATCCACATCGGCTTCCTAGAACAGTCTTCCACGGTTCGTGACTTATTTTTGCTTCGGCTGCCTATAAAATCGTCACCCCCTTGGCCGGCTATCGTTCTCACGTTTACGGACTACGTAAAAATTACTTTATTGAACGAGGTCTGTCCGGGGAGAGATCGCGAGTTCGAAGAAAAATGAGACGCCGCCGTCGTACACCTTCGAAGAATCGAGACTCCAGAGTCTGATAAATACCGTGTCCTTCGACCGAACAGCGAATTTCGACTATTCGCATCCGGACAAGAGTGCAAACATTTACCCCGAATCGTGCAGCAGCGGGCTCTTTGTTCTTCGGGGTAATGGTGGTTGGGGTAGGTTCGGACAGTGTTTAAAGATAATTAATAGTTGCGCGCTGCTCGTAAATATCGGTATCAATGAAGCGTGGCCAGAAGGTGGCGTGGGATCGGCAAATGGTTTCCGGGCGCATAAAAATTAATGGATTTCGCGTTGACCTTCGCCGAAACTATCCCTGTTCCGCAGGACTTCTCAAGGTTGACCGTTAGGCGTCCTTACGGAACACTTGTCCACCACGTGTCGCGCACGCATACACGAACCATCTCCCTCCCCTTCGTTCCTTTTCATTAGAAATATTGAAAATGTATACCTATCACGAATGGGATTAGTAAAATCGTTTTCTGCACGGCGTAGGCCACACGCAGCCATCCGAGTTCCACGGAATTCAAATGTAATTAGTTAGGCATCTCTTATCAAACGTAATTTCCGATGGCGATATCGTCCACGTGATTCCGTGGAATTGTGGAACGGGCAGTTTAATAACTGGGACGGTCGTGGAAACGAACGATCCGAGACGAAGGGAGCGAACGAGAGAGGCTTTTACCCCTCCAGGGTGGACCAACCGATGGAAGGAAAGCAAGGAGGAGCGACGTAATTCGGGCCAGGAGGAAAGGGTCCTCCAAGGGGAGCACGGAAGACGAAGGGTGTGCAGGGTGTAGGGGAGAATTTCGGGTGGGGACAGAGAGAGAGTATCGGGGGTAGAGAGTGAAAGGGAGAGAGACAGAGAGAGGGAGGGAGAGGACAAGAGAAATGCGAGGGTGCGTAAGGGTGGCAGAGCCCTGGAATCAATAGTGGCCACGTACCCTTGAAGAATTTTCGCACCAGGAGCCCCGGATGTCTCAGGACAAGCTGGAAAAGCTTTCCCCGTTTCTATCCAGTGCTGGCCTACGGCGAAGAAAATCGGATCTCGAACCCGTTATTTTAAAGAAAATTCACGAGAACATGGTTCGCATTGAAGCAACGATTAAACGATTATTAACGCGGCGAGAAATTCGAGAAACTATTAAACGATAATAAATAATATTAAAGCAGTCGTGTGCGTAATTCGTATTCGAAAATATTTAAGTATCAACTAATTATTGTACATTAGTCGACGAGATCGACCAATGCCGAGAATTCGTTACACGGTATCACCGGTCTTCGACGTTCATGCCTGGACGACTACACGTGTAATCCGGTAATGCCATTGTCTAGCCACAAGGCTTCTGACCGGCGAGCATCCAAACGGTTGTTTTCTTTTTTATGTATGCCAAACGGAAGGCGCATCGTCGCTTTACTACTTATAGTTTTCTACTAAAATTAAACCCGAAGCAGCAACATAGAAATTCAACGAAAAGTATTCCAAGAGTTAACGAATACATACAAATACTATTTATGTAAACAACATCTGCATCTCCCTCTTCCGACACGTTCTATTTAACAATGTCTTACACAGCACAATAGAACGTTCAGAATCAAGAAATGGTTGTCTTACAGGTGAGTGGGAACTAAAACGCTGGGAATAATGACTCACCTCCAACCTCTGCCAACTTGGCCAACTGAAGATTCTGGTAGGGCGTCGCCGCTACCCCTGGAACAGGGAAAAGGAAAGTTGTAGGATACTCGAGGATAGGGGGATGAAATAATATCGGGATGATGAATTTGGGTTAGGGATGTGGTTACAGTATCTTCTATGATTACAAATGAGAATTGTGCGAGAAGCAAGAATAAAATAAAGAAAGAGAGAGAGAGATCAATTGGCCTGTCAAAGCGATATCAAGATTCAAGGATCGTTATGCTTCCCGCGCGTCCGGCAAGAACCACTTTCTTCGCGGAAGGGATCGCGTTACGTCAGACTGAGTAATTACAGAATAAATTACGCTTAGCCTTGTCGAGGGAACGCGGGATTCTTTGAAGCAACGAGCCTTCCACAAATGTGACGCGACGTCGGATCGTGATTTCTTCGAAGATCCTATTGAAGATCGAAAGTCGGACTGTCGACGTGCGCGTCGGTGAAAAGCTTGGTACCGCGGGTTAATTGGACGACTTCGCGATGTGCATATTAATTGCGGTTTATCTGGTACCGGCTGAAAAAAAAGAATTAATAATAACCGCGTCGCCACGATACGCATCTGGCCGGTCGGTCGTGGCCAGGTGCAGCGTCTTCCGTGATCCGTGCATATTCCGAAGGATCCTTTTTCACGGCGTCCTTTTGCGCCGGTCACGCCAATTAAGAGGCATCGCCGTTAAAATCACCTTTATGCTACCTCCGCACGAGCTACCGTTCAAGGTTTCAATTTGTCAAGAGACGAACGTCCCGACGCGATTTTTCTCAAAATTTCACTTTCACTCTTCTCCGATAACATCTCGGAAGAAAACTGCATATCATTATACAAGTATTACTCGTGTCGAGCACTCGCATTCTACCACGCGACGAGTCTCCCGCACGGGGAAAGACATTCAACGCACGTTATGATAAATTATACTATTTTCTCATGAGGCTATCATAGAGGAGATGCGGGAATATTGTACGGGTGAATTGAGCGATCAAGACGAACCGCGGTCAATCGCGAGAATCAATTTCGGGCACGAGAAGTGGCGGTAAAAAACGAATCGGTTCCAGTGGAACAATTCAATATTAAGGCGTCGAGCGTAAACTCGGGCAGACCGGTTCGCGGCAGCTGCATTCGGCAGCAAAAATCGCGTCTTTCGCGCGCAACGCCGTGTAAGATTTTATGATCGGCTGTTGCGCCGCATTTAAAGCGGAACTATCGGCATTTGCGGCACCGCGAAAATGCGCCGAACACACACATAGGGACACGGCGAACAGGGGCAGAGAGACCGAAAACAAGGGAGGTGGGGAACGCCGAAGAGGGGAGGGTATATAACAATTATTGCACGTCAGCGTACCTCAATTTCGAGATAATTAAGCGAGGCCCTTTACACCTGCGGATTGTGCGAAGTCTGTACACGCGCATACCCGTGTAATTTTCTTTTTACCGTGACGATCTCTGCTCATCTCTGGATCTACGCCTGATAAGAAATCGGCCCCCGATAAAAACAGACCGCGAGAACAAAACGAAACAGAAGAGAAAACAGACAACCGTCTCGCGGGCTTTTTGCTGGGAAAAAAAGCGATCGTCATGACGGCATTTTTGCGCGTCCCGACTTAATGTTCTTACGTGCCCTTTCCCTGCATGATTAATAGCTATTAACAAGGAGGAATGACCTGCAACATTGTTCGCCGGCAGAAAACCTGCAGGATTTAATGAAAGCATCGTTTACTCGCGAGCAAGCTGTTCCAATTGTGGCGTCACGGTGCGTGTAAAACATTTATTAGGATGATATATAGTCCGAATTTGTTCCGCGTTAAATGTCAAATTGTCCCGTCAACAATAGCGTTTGCAATCTTCATTTGAATTCGTCGGAGACGTTTCTAAGAAGAAGCCCAACAGAATTCGATGTGCGACAACTTATTAAATTATCGAACTAAATGGTGTCGATACTTGAAACGTGAGGAGTTTGGATAATCGAGGTCCTGCTCCAGGAATCGACACATTCAATGAACTCGTTGATCGCGCCTGACGGGAATCATTAACCAGCGAGAGACTTCCGTGAGCCTTTAAACTTATTTCGCTGCCGCTCCTTGGGGGTTTGCTTGGTAATCGCGTTTTCGCTACTGCCGCGTTATTTAAGGGCGTAAATTACTTTGCGCGTCTGGCAGCCCGAAGCATCTGATCGGTAATTTTGATTGGAACTGCATGGTTTATGGTTTAAGGCTCTTCCACGCCGGTTTCAGTTATTCGCATAGCAAATTACACCGCCTAACTTTCTCCAGAATACGAGAGTAGCGATTAAATTTGATTCCCTTGAACTGTCCGTGTATTCCGCAAATTAAAGCAGAAGCCAGATAACTATCGAAGGATCCAAACGATGACAATGAAACAGCGTATATCTAAGTCCGTGCAACAAATGAATTTGCAATTAGGAAATAATACAATGGACTATCCCAGCAACTGTTGAGAAGAAGGTTTCAGGGACGTTGTAGAACTCGTTGGGTCGCTGACACTCTACATAAAATGGTGGTATTTATGTTAATAGACCCGTTAAATTGGCACGAGGACTCGGGCCCAAAGAAAATGTCAAGATCCTTGAAGAATTAGAATATCAATGAAGAAACTACTATAGAGACCCGTGTCAAAGATGAACCAGGTGTCTATTCAGCAATAGAACTTTCTTGAGAAAGCAACGTCGTGGAACACTCGTCTCAGCCACGTGTGTGAACGCAGCTGTACGAGCCTGCCGAGTATCAAGCTCCTTCTCATTAGGATATCGTGTCCCTCGAGGCTCGCCGGAAGATACTTTGAGGAAACATCAGAACGTGTGATCCTGTCGGATGGGTCCCGATGTATCGTTTTTACTTTCGCTTCCTCAACCGAAGACGCTAGGCCTGCTTCTCACACACAAGAAGATCGCCGGGACAACCCGGCTAAAAGCAAAGGGTAGCGAAAGAGAAAAGCAAAGAGCGTGGATCCAGTTCTCTATTGACCCGAGTCACAGCTATAGATATACGCGTCAATTCACAGGGAGTCGTTACACCAGGGGCCACAATTTATGCATAACCTTCGCCCATTAAGGCTTGTATATCGGTTTATTTTTCTCGACGTTGAGAAAGAAATATTTTCTAATCGAGTTTGTTGCTGTCGTTCACTGTTTGCAACGGCAGAACTTCGGTATTGAAGTAAATTTTTTACAGGTGAAAAAATGTTTCATTTTGAAGAATTTTTTATTCGAAACAAACACGAAAGCTGTTGTAACGAATGTTGTTGTAAATGATCGAACCTTTACGCCGCGAATAAAAATTTGTAATATCCTGAAGATAAATTACTGATTTCATTTTTACGTGATTTTATACACGCCATGCTCATAGAAATACCATTATCTCTGTAATCTCAAACTAGGTGATTTTAATTTTACATGGATTTGAAAAGAATTGGTTTCTTCCAAAATTATTCAAATAGATACTTCTATTTTATCATACTTAATTATCATACTTAATCACACATAAGCAAGTGAGTGAAAAATTGTGAATATGTTTTTCCCTTACATTTAAATATTTAATAGTTAATACTTTTGAAAATTGTATGTTTTCGTGTTTTTTTTATTTTATTTTCATTTATTCTTTTTTCTTACAGACGCAATTTTAAGAAAAAGGTCCAAATCAGTGACCGAAACGTTGATTATTTAAAATAATTAGCAAAACTGTTTAGTTAAGTTTGTTTTTTACGAACGAACCGTAGCGCCGAGATCATTTAACAATTGTTATTAGCAATGATACGATCGATATAAGAAGTTTAGATACTTCTATATTCGAAATAGTAATTGTTCACATCAATTGTAAGAAACTAAAACGAACATGTATTTCCTTATGAAATCGTCTTACAAAGTCGCAAAAATAATGTACACATATCCTCAGACTCTTCTAATGTATTGCGTCGTTTGTCACCGACCCAAATCGGTTTAACAAAACCAGAAGAAAGTAAATTTCCATGAATTTGTACGAAGTTTTACCAAGAACATGATTAAAGTTTTAATTAAATACATATATGATACGTCTCCACTTAATAATTCAAACTCCCCGGATTAGTGACAAACGAATTAGCGAGGCACGTGAAGAAGAACGTTCAAGAATCTGAATCGTTCCGGAAGCAGGAAAGTGTAGTAGAATTGCAGAGCTATATGTAGCAAGTAAAGATTGAGACTGCAGCGGGACCACGTGCTCCGCATTCCTTGGAAGAAGTCCAAAGGTTTCTCATCCCTACGTCCTGTTAACTACGGAAGGCACTGTTTTGTCTCAGAATGTTCATGCTCTCGATAAACCGTATGTGCACGCCGAATTGGAGAGTTGGCAAGAAGCTCTACAGCTTGGAAGCACAGGAAAGTTTTCGTGCGACCGTTGGCGCGTGCGTGGAAGCGCAGTTGCACGCGGATGCAACAAGTGCAGGCGAAGTGCCATTCATCCAGCACGGTTTTTGCAGCGAGCTTAACTTCGACAGAGAGCGTTCAAATTGAGATTAATCGAAGATTTTCGAGGACGACACCGAGCCGAAAACACAGACCGCACAGACTGCTTGAAATTCAAGGGAGGAAATGTTAGTTTGATGTACCTCGAAAAAACGATGTGACGGGACAACACTTAAGGGAGAGAAAGGATCACCTGTGTGCGAGAGGACCGCTCATCAATAATGGAGTATTATCAATTGATATGAAAGATACTTATCGATATTATATAATCCGTCGTGAATATATTAGAGCGGAATACAAAAATGTTAATGAAATGGATCCGGTCGGAAGGAAATATCACGCGTAATTACAACATGGCCGGCGCGTTGATACGGATTTCAGATAAAAGCTGCCGACCCTGTCTGAAGGAAAGGAAAAGTGCATACAGTGCGGTTCGGTGTTTATGCGCGCAACGATACGTCATGCGACAAGTGCTGGTAATCGCGTCGCCTCGGTATCGAATGTCCCCATCCGTTTCGGTGTCAAAGGACGTCCCCTGTAATAATCGTATCGCGTTTGAAACGCGTCGAGCGCACACGTCGTTCCTTTCTTGCTTCCGCTAAAGGGAAAGGAGAAGAGAAGGATGAGGAGGACGAGGAGGATGAGGAGGAAGAAGAAAAAAGTATCAACAACATTCAGAAATTCGAGTCGCGCCTGCGTGCCGAAGCAGCCGGCTGTGCATTGACGCAACAAGTGCATACAGGATGCACCATGGCACGAGGAGGTGGCGGCAGGGGGAGGTTGCTGGGAAGGGGCGGAAGGAGGGGAGCGGGGTTGGGCGGGGTGGTCTGGGAAAAGTGGGGAGTCGAAAGGGGTGGAGGACGAGCAGAAGCGGAATTAAATGCAAGAAGAGGGAGGGGACACACACCACCGGTGAAGGGCACGAGGTTGGCACGCGCCGAGTGCAACGATTCACTCGAAGAAAAGAGAGAGAGAGAGAGAAAGAGAGAATGAACGGAAAGAATGAGAGGAGGAGAGCCAGCCACGGCCGAACAGAAGAGTGCATCGCAACGAATTGGAAGAGATGCATCTCCGGCGACTTCTCTTCTCTTCCCTGTAGCGGTTTTCATTTCTTCTTCTTCGTTTTCTTTTATCTTTCTTTGTCCCTTCTCTACTTATTCCTCTTCCGTTCCGCAGCTCGTGACACGAACGCTTGTTTGCGGTTTATCAATTCAAGGGGACAAGTGATACAGACAAACGAGAGCTCCCGAGTGAAGGAAATGCAAACAAAGTGCATCGGAGTCGGGCGAGTAACTATACCAACTGCAGGGGTCTGTCTTACCCCCGTTCCACCCTTCCCGGCATGCAACCTGACTGACCTGATACGAGCCGCTAGGTGCACGACCCTTGTTATGCAAATCAGAAAAGTGCAACCTCTCGTAAATGCAAGTGGAAAATACCATTGCACGCGCGTGCAGTTTACGACAGGGGATGCACCGGTATCGACAATACTGGTTTCATTCACTTCCTACCAATGCTTTAAACCGAACGCGTGCATCACTCAAGTTGTTGCACTACTTTCTTTCATTGCTTTTTTATTATTATTTCTATTCATCTGCTATGCCCTGCTTCTACTGACCCTTCAAGGACAACGTCAGCGCCTCCGAAGTTCATTCATGCATCCGCTACTTCCTTTCCAGATTTTCAAGACAATTATGAGAACACACAGAGAGATCGAATTTATCAATACGGTAACATCTTTAACATTATCTCTGAAGGGTTAAAATTGAAAAATTCATGTCGGAAGACGGTCTCGACACATCGCTCACATGTGACACAATTATTAAAAATTGTACGGTAATTATTAAAAAGAAATTTCATTACAGCTTCTTGAAGAGAAAGGTTTCATTTTGTAAAATTATTATGGGCACTGGATTGAAAGCAATCACGTTAAGACAAGTACAGAACAAGAATTCAAGCTCTAAACTATGTGGTGATATTGCAAAACTATTTTCTGTTCTAAACGTTCTCATAATTTTTTATCAGAAATTGCAAATAAATCTTGAAAATCAAAAATCATCACAAGTTTGATTAACAAATGTGTAACCGCTGATTGCAGTCGACAACTAATTCGAGACGAGAAACGGAAGTTGCACTTATGACTCGACATAATAATTCGATAACAATTGCATCTTCCACGGGCCGGTTTAACACATGCATGCGCGCAAGGCGACAACGTGCATTGCACGTGCCTGCATTGTCCGAATGCACCGCAAAGTGCACCGCCATTCATCGAACCCAGGACAGGCTTAGCGATCATCTCATTATGCGCGTGCGTAATTCTTGAATTTTGATTTGCGAACTACATTAATAATTTGCGAAAACAAAAGAAAGGAAAATCTTCTTCAAAATCCTTTCTTTTTTCTCATGTTAGGCTGATAATTTGTAGTGAATGTTTGTCTCAATTTTTGCTAACTAACTTTAATAAAGAGGAATAAAATAGAATAAGAAGCATTTGCAGATCTAAAATGAATAGGAAATTGTGCTAAATTCTGTCGAATTTTGTTTGTTTAATCATAACGTTTATTCGAGAAGTGTTTTCCGGTCGGTTCTCACACTCACGGATGAAAGTAAGGTTACACAACTCCGGGATTAACACAAGAAGGCCCGATAGAGCCAGTTAAAGAAGATAGAATCAGAAACACAACGGATCCCATGGAATCATTGTGAAGATTTTCGAAGGGTGAGATCCCCAGCTCTTAAACTAGTTTCCGCTGGTACCAGTTCGTTTCTCTCGGCCGGCGTCTTCCTTTTTCTTTCATCATTTCATCTCGCCCTTTCATCTTTCACGTCACTGTAGCCGCTGTACCAGTATGCTTTACATTTGAAACATATCGGCTTATATGGAAATGAATGTTTAACCATGCATCGGCTCTTAAACATCAGAAAACGAAGGCCCAACAACGCTCGCTCCTCGAGGGCTGATACACGCGAATCTCGCCAGCCTAGATACAACTCTTGAAGACCGATCTCTATGAACTGCCAGCTCCTCGTCTATTGTCGAATAACAATCTCCCCGTCTAATCTTTTCACTACGAATCACGCCGGAATCTTCGCTCTGACAACGGTTACATTTGTCACACCAATTTTAATGAGCACAAGGGTACCGGCAGGTTTCATCGAATGAATTTTGATACAGTCGCAAGTGCCGGTTACTGCCCTCATTGATACCTGCCTTGGGTAGCCTTGCTATTGGATCCGTGAGAAAGTGTGTCGATTTTGTGCACGGATCATCAAATCAGTAGGCACCATCATTTCATTATGTTATGTAATCGATGAAAATAAAATAAATTCATAGCTGTTTTTCCTCTTCGAAGTCTTGCTTTCTAAGACTTTGTCAAAATATAAAAAAAGTCAAGTTTTTAACTAAATATTTTTAATTCTCTTTTTATCTGGTCATTTCAAGAGTCGTTGCAATTATGGCAAATCAATTGTTTCATAATATGCGAGCAGTGTTTGGGTTTTCAGCTTTAGAAAATTCATAATATTGTAGCAACAAAGTAATGATTAACGAGACAGAATAGTTGATTGGAAGTAGAGGATTCCTGGCCGATTTCGATGACCTTGAAATATGTTGCTGGAAGCATAATTCCGAACGATTTTTTCGTGTACATGTTACCGTCGGACGACCTTCGCCGGAAGACCTAACTCGTCGATTTCAACGACCTTGAAATCTGTTATTGAACTATAACTAGGTCATCGATTCGCTATTGCAAATAATTAATTACCCTTTTATCTAGTACAAGAAATTTTATCCTCATTCAATGGCATCTTCGCGAACCTTCGACAAGAAGGTTTAACAACAACAAATTATTACTTGAAGAAACACATACACAATTAAAATGTGTAGGAAAGAAAATTGAAACAGCGTTGCCATTTATGTGCACTCCGGCATCAGTCAAGCCCTAACAGTAGAGACTGCAGCCCACTAAATTACTAACTCGTTACAGGGAGTGTTGTTGACTGTGCAGAACGATCCTGCGTAATTTCACGTTCTTTTTAACGACTCCGGCGGAACGACGTGATACCTTCAATTTCGTCCTCGTACCGAAGGTTTCGCAACTATCGCTTGGTAGCGGTGCCAGCGGAAAAAGTGTTGGCTCGTGCAGCTCGTTAAACTGTCCGGTCTCTGCATGTTGTCTTTAATTGCTCTTATCTTCGAGCGGGTATCGTTACGGGCAGCAACAAATCCTTGGTTTATACGATTGCACGTTCGTATCGGCGATAAGGCTTCTTGTGGCAAGAGTAGCCAGCCAGTGGTATGGGTAAACGCGAAGAGACACAGAGAAAGGAGCAAGAGTTTGAGGGATGGTGAAATAACAGATTGCAGTTGTGGCACGAGCGAGCAGCCTGGACTCAGAGCTCCGCGCTCGTAAGGAGAAGGCAGGTGCCACATTTTTTTTTCGAACGCCTGCCTCACCGTCGAGGAGGAGGCTGCCTCGGTGTGTGCAGAGGCTCCCAAACGTTTCTGTAATTGAACCGAGACGTGGAAAGTTCTCGAAAGAGAAAAAAAGCATTCACTTTTGGTCGAACGTGCGACGAACCAACTCCAAGGAACCAACTCTTTCATCCGGTGAAATTAATAACGAAATAAAAAGTAACCGACATTACCACGGAGAAGACGAACGGAACAACTACATGCCACAGAAAATGATGAATTGTAATACGTACCAGCGATCCGTGATACGAGGGAGCATGCGAAGAATAGAAAACACACGCTTAATGTAGATTCATCGTTCGAAAACTCGCCTAGATGAATACGACTCGACCTCGATCGAACCTACCACGATTATCTCGCTATATCCCGCTGCGAAGTTCGTGAAATCGACCGCCGCGAAAACAAACTTGACGCGGCGAATTTGCATGAGAATCGGTATCGAAGTTTTGCTCTTCGGGGGACACTTCGCCGCGTACTCGTCCCGATCTACAATTGAAGTAATTGGCCAGTTTTACTTCGCGGAAACCGACCCTAGCGTGGCGGAGGCCCTTTGACGAGGACCGACGTCTATTCAAAATTCGTCGCCGAGAATGAGTTCCACTGCGGGGTAATCCTCAACGATTTTTGCTTGGACACGTTTCGGCATCGGCTCCGAAACTCGCTCTCTGTGTGTATAGTGACGGCGAGGCGGTGCGCGAGCGCGCGCATTTACTCGCGTGCGGCCAATTATGCACCTCGTTATGCCGGCATTACGCGTGATCTCTTCTTTTGATCGAGAAACTGCGCCCGGGTTAATAACCCCTCACGGAAGTTTGTGTAAGCGACTACATAAAATTTTTAGAAGACAAATGGACTGTTGGCACGTGAGAAACAAGTTGCCGGTCGGAACAGTAGCGGTAACGAATCGGAGAACTTCGTTACGATCAATTCGTAATCTATCGCGGAAGAAAACGTAATCCCGAGCTCAGCGTTTCCTGCACGGTTTTCAGTGTTTGTTACGGTCGTTCAACACTAAATCTACCACGAGGGGTCAAATGACTGATTTTAGATTATTTATTTGACAATTATTCAAACTGTTTTAATTTATTTAATATATAACAAGTAATTTATTGAATATATATAACAAGTATATAACATGTAGTAACATATATATAACATGTTATATATAATATATATAACAAGTAATTTACTGAATATATTTTTTGACTCAAGTATATGTAGTATATATTATTTTTATAATACTATACACATCAGTCACTTTTGATGGTTGTTAGGTTTAGTGTTAAAGAGCGCTGGTTAACAATATCCCCCGAGCCAAACTAAGTCTAATTATAACCCAAGATACTTTTACGGCTAATTTATTTAACGATCAACCGTTCCCCCAGTTTGTTAACTAGGTAGCCGTATAGAGCGAGACTTATCGGCCGACAATGAACAGAACAACAAATACTTTATGAAAGCTATAATCGTACACGTTTCTAATTTATTACGAAATTCTTAGGCGAAGTGGATGAATGCGTGTTTTATACAGAGTGCACCACCAAGCGAGATCAGCTTAGTCTGTTTTATCTAGTGTACACGGTTCAAGAAGAAGAACTTCAAATTGGCTTTACCAATATTTATTGTCAACCTTCTTTTTCCGGAAGTTATCAATGTCACCCTCAGTTTTTTGTAGGCAAACCTACAATTTTTGTACACCCATCTTTTAGGGGATGTCATAAGTAGACTGCGAATTTTCGTGCATTTATAAAGAAGTTGGGTGAAATAGAAAAATGTAAAAGATTTTAAAAAATTCAAGAACGTTGTAATGTTGTTTTCAACGTAACAAAGTCGTTAAGGGATGAAATCAATTCTTACATTATTCCTGCTTCCCACAATCAATGCAGAACATTTTTATGTTGCATAAATATCCGCAGTCTAATGATAACAAATATTTCTTTATGGCAAAAAGTAATTTCTTGTATTGCCATCAGTGGACGCCATATTTCTGAAATGTTTCTTTGGTTTCGATGGAGAACAAATACTTTCTATAGTAAGTACCTCCCGAAGGATGGGTGTAAAGCAATTTTAGGTTTATGTACCTAGAGAAAGCTACAGGTAACTTTGAGAACTTTGGAGGAAAAAGCTAATGTCTTTGAACTATTCTAACTAAAAGATTTCCGATTGAACCACTAACAGCAGAACAATACAAGCTGATCACGCTTCGTGGTACTCCCTGTATATTGGGACTCGGTTTATCGGAACATATTGGCAGACGCGACAGTTTCGATAAAAATATATACTTTAGATAATAGACCGTCAACTTTTCACTGTTATGCAAACATTTGCAACACATTAATCAATTAATCTCTTACTACAAAGACGTTGTACTTGTTCAGTAATTAGTACTTTACCATTATTCAGAATACTGTGTATATAATAATGTACATTTAATAAAATGTTTTGGAAGCTAAACATTTATGTATTGCATGAGATATTAAATCAATTAATCTCTTACTGTAGAGACGTTGTGCTTGTTCAGTAATTAGTACTTTACCATTATGCAGAATACTGTGTATATAATAATGTACATTTAATAAAATGTTTTGGAAGCTAAACAATTACTAAACATTTATGTATTGCACGAGATATTAAATCAATTTCAATTGACGAATGGAATTATTCTAGGTCGGAAGAAATGTTTAATTTTAAACGGCTAATTCTAAAAAGATTTTCCTGTGCAACAGTAGCGTTTTGGATGGCCGTAGTTCGGTTAAACGGAGTCCCAGGTAGCGGAAAAAGGTAGCCAATGATAAAACTCACCGTTTCTTCGGTCCACTAGCTACGGACGGCTCGACGACAAGGGATGATCCCGAGTAGGTGTATCCTGAAACAAAGAGGAACGAAAAAAATTATTTTCAAACGAGTCCACGAATGATTCATTCATGCATGTAGTTGATGAATAAGATAGGAAGAGCATTGCATCTATGTAACTGCGCAACAGTTGGTGTATTGTCTGTGTGTAGCATTGACGAGGGTAGAGGAATTAGTTCATTGGGTCAGTGCGGACAACCTGTTTGAATCCGCGGTTCGCTTGAACTCTGACCCTGGCCAGAAAGACCGATGGGAGATTTTCCCATGGAAAAGTACAGTGGACACCGGTTCCAACCCGGGGAGGAGAAGAAGAAGAAGAACTTGACCGTTGCTTCCGGGTTCTGTTTTGCACGTGAGCAGTGTCCAACGGCGCAAGGAACGCTTGCAGTGATCCACAGCTATCGTATGGCTCACTCATATTCTAATCAGGATCAAGAGGTTATGTGAACGTATGTATGGTCATAGTCTCGTGCTGGTGAATTTTTTCGACATGCTCCGAAGGGTCTCTACGCCGCCTATACATGTACACACAAGTATTTCCTTTCCTAGGCGCCAGGTGTCTTCTGCCAGTTAGGTCCCATCTAATTTTCCCTAACCAGTTCCCCGCTGAATGTATTGCAAAAAAATATCCACAAAGCTATTAATACACCAGCGTAACGAAACGAACGTTTTTGTTCGAACCGTTCCTGGGATCGAAACTTTGGACAAACGACAAATTCAGGCTATCGACTCTCGCACATTTTGCGATTGTCGCGCCTGCCGAGTTCCGGGCTAATTATTTTCCGACGATAGCATTGCCCTGTTCAACGATTAATTATAAACTTTATGACAAAGGACAACCGCTGCTAATGAATTTCAACGTTGCATTAGCAATATTTCACGAAACCACGAAATATCACGCAAATGTGATCGCATGCCATTTAGGGCGAAATTATGAAACGATTTTACAAAGCACGAGGATAATCAAATTATTTTCTTGTTAATTTTCTCTTCGAGATATGTGAATCATGTTTTTTCGTTGCAGAACAAATAACATGTATTTGTTGAAGAGAAGTTGTAGGGTTGAAGTAATTACTTGTAATGTTGCTTTTAATGTAACAAAGTCGTTAAGGGATGAAACCAATTTCTATGTTACTCCTAGTTTCCACATCAATGCGAAACAGTTTCATTTTGCATAAAGTTTTGGATCAAAAATGATCCGCAGTCTAATAGTTATGAATTAGTAACATCTAGATGTTCTTCCATTACGAAATAAATTCGTCTGGTTCGTGTCTGTTCCGTCTGTTTCGTGTCACTCAGCTCCGTTTTAAGATTGTGGTTAGTTGTTATGATTCACACGGCGATGCTTGTCACTGTCTCGCGTCCTGATTAAAAAATACGTTATAAACATTAATTCGTTCCGGGAAATGTGATTCAACGGCACGGCATACATTAAGCACCCTTTCAAGAATTTTATTTGCTTAGGAGCGAGTATCCTTCGGCTCTTTGCCAGCCAAGGTCACCGGAAGAATGTCAACAATATTCAGTCCTACTGTTATTCCACCATTTTCGTTTTTAACCACTCTTTGCTTTTAGTATTTCTCTTCAACTCGGAGTTCTCGTACTTCTCGTTATTATCTACCCTTATGATACTGAATAAAAATATTTATATAATTATTTGTTCATATCTGCGATTATCTAATAGATAACACGGAAGAAATAAATACAAACGTGGTTTTTTATCATTCAGTCTCATATAAAAATTTACTTAAGGCTTGAGACAAACATTTATCCATTTCTGTTCTAAAATACTGTGAAATGTCCAATTTTCTGTGTCTAATTTTTTCTGTGACAAACTACGAAATTATAAATTAACCACAATTTGTTGTTTTAAAGTATTATTAGAAAATGAACGTTGTCGTGACATCTTTTGTGTAATTACTTCTACTGATTGTATAATGTTAACATACATGTATGTACATCTTATTTTACTTACGGTGTTAATTTAAATTATCCTATTAATCATAAGAGGTTTTCCTTTTGAGGACTCCGAGTTTACAGAAACTAAGGCAAAAGTTCAATAGTAACAATCTTCATATTACAGAAAATTGTATTTTAAACGACCCCAAATAGTGCATGCATTTTTTCCAAATATGGAATATCCATTAGAAATTTTCTATATCTACTGTTGCTGTTAAAAGATTCGAATTTAAACAGAACACTTTTAACACTGAACCGAAGGTTATTAGTAGACTGCGGATTATTATGAATTTATGGCTACTCTGAAAATGTTCAAAAAATTCGATAATATCAAATTCGATTGAATTGAGTACGATTTTTATTTATTTCATATCTACAAAGGCTATTATCAGATTATATTTGATCCCAATGTGTTAAAATTTGCCTACAAAAATTGAAAATTGCATAAATATCCACAGTCTAGTTATTAGTAATTTGCCTGTGCGCACTAAAGTACACAGTTTCGTTACAACAAGACGAAAATTCTTAGATTCGTCAAGTTCTTTTAGTTAGCGTCGGTACGCATAAATGGTGATTTTCAACGACCGCGATCCGCGATAGATCAATACCAATAGCGGGGCTTCCTCTTTTCTACTGGTGGGACCGTGTATTGAAAATTCGTTTTTCTTCCTCGATAAACAGGGTGTCTCAGAAAAACCGGGTAAATCACTTGGGTACAATGGCGTGTGATGGAACAGTACTAACAAAACTATATAAATTATCTAAAACCTTTTGTATTCCACAAATTCTCATTTTCAGTCTCCAAATGAATATATTAACGAGCAAAGAATGCGCATTCAAAGAAATTTTACAACATTTTAGAGGAACATTAATATCATAGATGGCACAAGGACAACCAAAATGTATGATCAAACATGAAAAATAGATATTGTATGTATCTAGCTAGTTTACTCATTTCTAATTAAATTCAGCATCTTTGAGTTCGAGAAAACTTTTTTTCGATCTGGTCTAGTACACAGTCTACCGGGCAATATAGCTTGGGAATTCGAATGAATGAAAAATGCATGTGAAGCGCAAAGTGAAAGAGAGTGGAGAAAAATGGCACGGTGTCTAGCGGCGAGTATGTGCATACTCGAAAGCGAAAGAAGCGAAGCTCGGCGAAATAAAAAAAAAGCTAAGTAGTACCTAAATGGCTACTTAATATGTTCCGTATCGAGTCCCCCTCGAACGATCTCATCTTCCCCTGTACCAGTGCAGAGTAATATTCGAAAGTGTTTCTATGACCGATTGCTCGGCTGAGTGTACAACAGGTTTCATTGGAAAGCCAATTCTTGACAAGGTGTGAAAGAGTGAACGTACAGAAAGAAAGAAAAAGGGAGAGACAGGAAGGTAGACGAGGATTTAATTTGATTCCAATGTCACGTCGCATTCGACGTACGCTTGCATGCCCGATTTCACGTGGTCGGCGTATCGGAGAGTCTTCCCAGCGAGCAAGCTAGCGGCGGGCTAGAGAGGCGATCCGGAAAACGCGCGTGCATCCCTTTCGAGAGCGGGACACCCGTTATACGTTTAAAATATACCGGCATCTCGTATGGGGCGCGCTGCTAAGAAATGCAGAAACAGCAGTTGCTATGCTAGGTGGTACTCCCTACGAACACAGGCATAGTTTGCGCGCGCTACACGCCGAGCCCTCTACCTCGATCTTTCTAAGCACCGGTGAAATTCATGCATAAGAGGAGAGGCGCACACGCACTCTGCCAGCCACTCGGCACGCACACACGCGTGTCCCGGGAACGCGCGCATCTTCTTCTTACCCGGTCACACACGGATTTTCGGGGGTTCGTACGCGCGGGACCGTCGCCGGTGTGTTTGAGTTTGAACGAGGCACGGGCACGCATACGCGCGCACGCACACACACCGGTACACGGCCGGTTCACGAGGGAGTAGAAAGAGCGAACTAGAAAAAGGACGAGAAAGAGAGCGAGCGAGAGGAAGCGAAACAGCGCCGACACGAGGGGTGTAGCAGTGGTGGTATTAGAACGGCAACGAGAAGGGTACCGAACGGAAAAGAGGGAGTGGAAATAAGATAGGGAAGGCAGTGTACGAGGGACGACAAAGTAAAAGAAAGAAGGATAGCGGTCGAGAGAGCGAAAGAGAGCGAGCGATCGAGAGGAAGAGAGCGAGCGAACGAGCAGCCGAAAGGGATGGAGCACCGTAGAAAAGGGAGAGAAGAACGAGCGAGATAGAGGGAGGGAGAGAGAAAGAAGCTGTTTCAGCTAAGCGCAGCCAGGGTCTAGAAGCGAGTTTTCGGATCGAGTCAGTGTATGTGGGCAAGAGAGTAGGTTAGCAGGCTCTCCCGAGGGAGAGGGTAATACTAGATTGTCCTGCTGAACGAGCAGGATGGCAAGTGCCTTTATAGTGGGTCAGTACTAGCCGGCACCCGGCTAGCAAGCCTTCAAGGTCTCCTTAGTGCTCCTACCTCCTTCCTCCTCCCTCCTCCCAGCCCACCATCTTCCCTCCTTTTAGTCTACAACGAAAACTGCCAGGTAGGTGAGGGCCAGCGAGCGAGAGCAAGCTTAGGAGAGCTATCCGGAGGTCGTCGCGCAACCCACCTAATATATATTCATTCTTTCTCTCTCTCTCTCCCTTTCGCTCTCCCTCTTTCTCCTGCTCTGCGCGATACCTTCTCTCTTTTCATTCCGCTTCTCCTCTTTGTTCTTCTCTCTCTCGATACGTATTACTGGTTTTCTAACTTAAATCTACTCGAGCTGTGTGCGCTCCGTGCTTGGATCGTTGACTCACGATCCCCGCTCGAACACACATTTCACCGATATCGTTGATCGACAATTATTGAATGCTCGGCGTTTGATAAGACGTCGGTGCAAGGGCAGCTGGGTTAACGAGGAAGATTACGGGGAGAGTTATTTCCACGCAGCGCTATGGACGTTTATTTATAACGCGGTATTAATAGAAATACCGTTCATTACGATATAACTGATACAGGCTGCCATGGGGAAGGTAGCCAGCGGTTTGTACATCTGACTCGACGCCGATGCAGCAGTTCTCGTATCGCGACGGTTGATACCCCGCGGGACGGTTATTCGATGCAGGGCCGCTTGCATTCGAACAGACGAATTTTTGTTGTGAATTTACTTAGTCGAAATACGTCTCGGATTCGACGTGTCCAACGATCGATCGGACTCGCGGGACCCGCGATGTAACCAGCCGTTTCAGAAATGCTGTTACAGCGATAAGGCGGCCTGTACAGGATGACATAACAGCGAAGAGTTTCTTGCGCTGGGCGGAGAGCGACGAAGACCGGGCTAGAAGGACGAGCGGTGGAGATAAGGAGAGATGGAGAGAGAAAGACGGATAGAGAGAGGAGCAGAGAGAGAGAGAGAACACGGGCTCCACGGGGAAGTAATAAAATATTTGGGTAGCGCTGAGCGGGAATGGGAATGGGAATGAGAACAGGTTCCTGTTGCGCATTCCAGGCCGATGCTGAATACCGATGCCTTGGACACAGCGGTTGGCACGGCTAGGTACATAAATTACTATTGAGTTACAACTCGCTAGTTCAGTCCCACGGAAATCCTTTGCATCGGTGAGTCACGGATCAAAATTGCCCGAATTCAACAGGCGATCTCCACCGATCCTACTTCCGAACGAGTCGTTCGTCTTCGATCCCATAACCGCGAGAAAGAAAGAGAGAGCCAGGTTGTGCCGTTAATTGTCAAAGAGTTCGGCCGGTTCATCTGTTTCGTAACGTTTTCCAGGGGAGGTGTACGCAACGGGTTTTCGTCAGCGACGCGCCGAAACGGTCGAACTTCCGCCAAAAGGATCGCGTGCTTCCACGAGCTACGCTGTAATTATTTTACTGGCTCTTCAGCGAGGAATTCCAGGACCGAGGAAACGTGGGCAGACCTCAAAGCGATCATGAACGTTGCCCCGCGCGGCCTACAGGACGATTATTTGGGGATAAACTTACACGGCCGGTCGCGTGATTAAAGGCGATTCGTCACGTGAAAGTCGCGTGTATGGGTGTGTTAATATATATGCACGTATACTCTAGTGTGTATATCGATAATTAACGAGCGGGTAATGTACAAGATATCGGTGAAACTTCCCGTGGTGCTAGAACCTCGGATAACGAGACAACTGCGAGATGCGAATCATAAAAGTACAGATGGTCGAACCGTGTATTACATGCTCGCCGGGTAAATACTACTATCCTTTAATGAAGTTACCGGCGAATGTTTGTTGCTTGAACGGGCAACGTATACTCCGTCCTAATGTAACGCAATTAACCACGATGTACGACGGTTGATATTCATCTGGACAACGGCGTCACCGAAAAACGAGAAGGAGCAGACGCGTGCAACTGAAGAAGCATAGTGGCCGAAACTCTTTCTTTTCCGAGAAACCCAAGAAATTGATATTGCCCGCGCTAATAGCCCGATGGATGTTATTTCATCAGATAAAGATAAAAATATCGCCGTGGATGACCTATCTGTTTTCTTGGAGACTTGTTTACCACTTGAGAAATGCAACCTATAGTTACCGCGAACTCGGAGGAACAAGTTTATTAATTTCAATTTGATGTTGATAATCCGATGACCGATTGTCAAGGTGATTCAAGGTCACTCGAGGGCAGCTGCAATGGAGAATAAATTAGAGCACTCTTCGAATAACTTTTCTTTCTTTTTCTTTTTTGATCGTTTGTTTAAACAAAGTTGATGTTTTTGGCGCACCGGTTCGATCAATTTAATTGAAAGCAATTTTTCAATTTTTCGGTCTTTGTTTAGAGCCGTTTCAAGAAAATAATGATTGTCTGTGTGAATTATTAAAACAACGCAAAAAGTAATATTCTGTTGATGAGAACACGTTAACCCTTAACTGCATAGTGTATCATATCACATACAGTTAAGGTTATGATTGAAATTTCCATCATCATGCAAAGAAGGGTTAAATACAATTTTTGAAATATGTCAACTTACTTGCTTCTTGAAATAACTTTAAGAATTATAAATTATGTTTTAATAATTCACAGACGAACTCATTATTTTCTTGAAAAAAAGTATTGCAAATTGTTCGAATACTTTCGTTTTCCCTCTGATTGCTGGTGCATCGCTGTATCCAAGGTCATCGTTTTGAACACTTGCATTACCAGTTGCATCTAAGCCTTATTTTCCATTACCGTTGCCCTCGAGTGGCCTTTCGTAATAGGTCATTGTATTCGTGTGAAAGACTTTCGCCCACCCACCAGATAACTTTCTCCACAAATATTTTCTTGTATCTATGTAAATTACGTAGTCATTAGAAGCGGCAGAGTTAAACGAGACACCCTGTGTATCCCATGCTTTAACGAAGCACATTTTATAATGCAAACAGGAAGAAATGAAATGATTCTGCGATATCGAGAAATAGGAAGCGCGTAAATTTTCAACTCTAACGACACGACCAGAATATCTAACAAAACTATAACTACTAAACAAAAAATTTTAAGAGAAATCTAAATCTCTTTAAGAAAAAAAATACGGTAAAATTTTGTTTCCTCATGTAAAATTGTCTGCTTTTTTTTATTTTTCCATGGAGTTGTTGGAAATCATTATTTTACTGTGTTTCGTTCTCGAAGAAGTGCGCTCCGATCTGGGCGTTTGTTCGAGTCAGCGGCTCGCCCTAACGCGTGCCGTTTCGTCAGGGGCCAATGGTTTCTGAAAATTTCTCGGCGGGTTTCGTGCGTCGCCGTAGCACGCGGCAGCCACGAAGAATTAGAAAAATTTGAGAAATATGGTCGCGCGTGCCCGCTCGGAAATTGCATCGCGGGGGCTATCGACAGGGCTTGACGCGTCGGTAAATAAAATTGGAGCATTTAGTCGGCCGGAGCCACGCTCGTTTTCGGTCTGGCAAAAAAAGAGTACAGCAAAAATTGCTTCAGACTCTCGGTTGGCCTTGTGGCATACTTCTCCCTCTCTTTCATCCTCCGTTCCACCCTCTGGTCCCGTCCTGCTCGCTCCCCTGGCCGCCTCTCTTCTCTCCTGTTCCTTCTCGCACACCCTTCTGCCGCGCTCTCAGCGTAAGAGCGGCCACACAAAGAGAGCACGAGGAGCACAATGGATTACTTAGACGGGTAGGTTAGTTTGCCGAATGAAGCGAATGGGCCCACGCACGTTAAGATAGGTCCTGACTGAGAATCCGCAGAAAGCGCGCGAAACGCAAAATATCTTTTCTCCGATCCTCCACCCTCCGACCGGAAATCGATATCGATACGAACCGATTCGAAAAAAAATAAATGTACGCGGTACGGGTATGCAGCAGCCATTACCGTAAACAAGGAGTGTTTGACATGCCTCCGAAAAGTAATCTTGACGGATATCATGTAAATTATTAACCTCCTAGAAGTTAGCCCCCCACTTGTTGAATTAAATAATTTCATCAGTTGTGCTGAATTGTGCTATGTATGTACTATATTGTGCTTGAATAATACAACTATAATATAAAAAATAAGATGAAAAATTGAGAAAAAAGATTTTTTTGATTAGCCCCCATTTTTTAATTTTTTTTCAATTTTCTCAATTGGCTAAGTTGTGCTAGGTTGTGCTAAGATATTCTAGCTAGGATGTGCTTATTATATTCGTGTTGCGTTCATGTAAATATAGATAATGATTTTTCGGTATGATTTTCGCAGCTGTCGTTACGAACATGTAAAATTGAGGACTTGGAACATGTCTGCAGAAGATGGGAAAATCTAACTGCAAGTAATGCTTTCAATAATTTTTTTCATTTTATAAAACGGTTAAAAATCTGTGTTTCGAGTCGTCGTCCTTGAATTTTAATTTTCATTTGGATTTTAATCTTTCCATTCAATAATGTGTATTGTAAACATGGATACCAGGTTGAACAATATTCTTTGTAACAAGTAGCAAGTACAAAGGTGCATTTTTAAACAGCGAATGTTCATGCCATAAACATTTATTTTCTTTCTTAATATGTTTAAGAAGTTGTGAAAATAATACAACATTGTTTGATAATTCTTCTAATGTTTTACATGACACCTACTCATTTTTGTCATAAGTGCATCGAGTCCTCTGTCTAATTATATCATATTTATAAAAAAGTATTGAATCTACCGTAAAGTAAAATAGAGAAAGTATTAATCAAGCCCTCATGTTGCTGGTCAGTTGCATCGAAGGGAAACAGTTGGCCCGTAAATCTCGATTAACCGGCGTACAATACAATTTTGTCCGGGGCAATGCATAATAAATGAATCGCGAACGTCTCTTCCTGGACACGTACAACCAGCGCGAACGGAAGAAGGCGAGGACGCGTGAGTTCCTCCACGAGACGATGGAAATAATTCAGTTATTACGGGGTGGTCTCGAAGAGAATTATACGGGTAATCTTATCGGAGCCGTAAAATATTACAGTCAGCCGGCCAAGTTCATGTTCCGACTTTCCATGGTCAAGCAAAACCGAAGACACTGTTGCATCATGCGGCAAACGACCGCGGATCACGGAATGCACCGCGCGCGCTCGAGATCGAGATTTGTCGACGCGTTTCCATCGGAAAAATTAGTTCTACGTGCCGCTAATTAGCGGCGTTAACCGAGCAAAGAGATGTTCTTTAACAGTTATCAGCGCGAGTTTATACGGTTATTTAGCGGTTAATTGTGCGTACGCGAGAAGCCACGACCTCCATTTTCAGCCCGTGAATGGAACGAACGAAATTACGAGGCACGCGAGTCCCGATAACGCGGATTTTATCGAACCCCGGGCAAAGTTCACGGTTTCACGTTTGTACGAAGTGGACGGTACGGATCCCCGTGCAAGATGAAAGAGACACACGCTCGAGGGTCCTATCTCTTGATGCCTTTGTCGTACAGTAAAGCCGGAGCCAACCTTTCGAAGTATGCATGTTGATACCCGTTATCGGACGGGAAGATCCGAGTATCGGTATCCTAGACATTTAGTGGTGTAATCAGGAACGAATTTTTCGATAAGAACGTATCTACGAAATGATCCTCAACGGAACGGACACTAGGCTTGCCAACATTTTCCGAGATAATTTCGGATCGTATTGCTCGAAACTGAAATATACACCGGGCGAACCGATGAAATCTGTATCACGATCAAAGAACGTTCGATACAAGTGAGATAGAGGTATGTAATTTCTTTTTAAAATTAAAGCCGAAACTGCAGAATATGAGATAATTATGGAGATTGTGGTACGAACGTTTTTTAACCTTGAAAAAATAAGAAAATAAATTTTTAAGAATAATCGGACTTTTTGCAAGATCCGGAGGTCATAGAGAAATTTTGAAACCAGATTTGAAATCAGCGTCAAAAAATTTACGGGAATTGATGGTATTGGGAAAACCACGAGTTTCTTAAAATTGCGTAAGTTTAACAAATTTTTTCAAGGTTAAAAACATTCGTACCACAATTTCTGTAATTATCCCATATTCTGCAAAGTTTCAGATTTAATTTAACAGGAATTTCATCGCTAAGGTTTGTCCGGTAGTGCAATTCAAAAATGTTTGGGTAAAAATTGTATCAGTACTTGGTGAGCTGTAAGTTCGCATACTCTAAGCAATTCGTCACCTTGAGTTTTTAAATGACTGCATATGTTCTGGACATCGTATTATACTACGACCTTGAAGTGACCTTTAACTCGATCATTTTATGCAAACGTAATTTTAATGAAAAATTATTTCTCACAAAATAAATCAGGTTCGAACTGCCACCTAATCTTCTATTTTACAGAGCTAATCCATCTTGTATAATTAGTTGCTTCCCTTTTACGTTTGTATTTATCACGTATGCTCCACAATCATTAGCTTACAAAACTATTCAAAAAATGATTCACATAGGGATCGAAACGTCAAGATACATTTATAAATAATTGCACATTTGCTGCTTGTGTAAAATTGATCGAACCATGCGCCGAAATCATAAATTCGTATTCACTTTCCGATCGAGAAACAAACTTCACCTATTCAAAAACATTTGATAGAATTTAGTACGATTTACTATGCACTTTGTATCTGGTTATTGTAATGGGTATTTCCCCTGAACGTAAGATTCCATGTGACCCCTCTAAAATTTTCGTCCACTTATTACCGTAGAAAGAATTATTTAGTTCCCGTCTGAATTCGAAACACGTCTGAACCTCGTTTCCGGAAACTAAGGGACAGCAAAGCAGTGTCGGAGTGGCTTTGAGCCCCGAATCTGGTCCCGGATTTTCCATGGGCGAGGCTGACGGTGCGAGCCGTTGAATTTCGGCCACAGTTTCGGCGGGGCAAAAAAAGGAAGGCGCGCCAATGGAAAGAAGAAAAGAAAAGGCGCAGGAAACGGCGAGCATCAGAAAGAGTCCGGGGCTTCTCGTTCGTTCATAGATTAAATCATTCGGTCACTTTTCTTTCGGATAGCCGGCCGGGACAAAGAACGCCGTTTCTCGGAACAAACTCGGTCCAAGACTCGAGAATTAAAATAATATCCGTTCGTTCGGAGATTAATGGCGCCAGGCCGATGCAATTTTTCTGCGATGAGTGGCCATGCTCTCCCTCCGCCCTTCATTTCGGTGCTGTTTCGGCTCCGCCACATATCCTATCGAAGAATCGTGTCGTATCGTTGGTTTACACGTGTTATCGCGTTCGTATGATTCGAGTTATCTTGAGATAATCTCGATATCGTTCACTATAGGAACGATCAACCGAACCACGTCCAAGTTGAAAACTGTCGGCCGCTCAACTTGCAAATTCAACGGCCGAAACTGTTCATACTAATCTCTTGTTTTTGTATACGAAAGGTCAGGGTTTTGCGTCGGAAATATCAGAGAGGCAAGCGAAAGATGCGATGCTGGGCGAAGCGAGTTACTTCGCCGAAGAAATATATCCATACTTGAAGTTAGTGTGTCTGGCAAAAGTTCATTTGATTAATCTTTGCTAAGTGAAAATATTAATCAACTCTCAGTGAACCACGAAGTATCTGTCTACTTTAACCGGGGCTGTTGGAACTTCCGATTTCCACAACAAAATGGCGACCACCACTGATAAACCTAGGAATGTGGCGTTCAAACACAGCACTTGCCGATAAAGTTAAGCAGTGGCTCACCTTGGAAACTGGGTATTAGTGATAGTGTTTGATTTATTGTACAGGTAACAATTAAATGGAGATCAATATGACTAGGGAGTACTGTGATTTGTAAATATACAAAGAAACGACAATTCTATTTGGAGAAACTTCCATGTACACGGATTTGAAGATAGTGTAGCTCGTATAAGGTCCAGATGAAAGATCGCTCCAGATACTCGGTGGAAAAAATCAGTTTCGCAACTTCGCATTGACGAAATGCGAAATCACCGTGAGCTCCGTTTAGTATACGACAGAGGCAGGTGCGAACGAGCTGTTCATGCCTCCTTTTTGCACTTTCGGCCTACCGCGATCATCATTCTGTTCTGTCTTTCTCGGTTATCCTTCGATGGATACGTCGTTGTCCGGTTCATTGACACCTGTCGAAAGATTCGGGTTTCTCTCTTCGTACCTGACAATTACGCGCACGTGGGGCTAGCCGAGCAGATTCGCTGCCGCCACAACTGGCGGACGTAGCTCATCTCTTTTCTCTCTCCCTTCCTCTCTTTCCTTCTCTTTCATTTTTTCCCTCCATCGCTGTGTCATAAAGATTTCGAGCGAGCCGAGGGGAAACGTGGAAGGATGAAAATCATTTCGTTGGTAATTTATTGAACGCAACACGCTCCCCGGAAAGCTTCTTGGCGCGGTTCACCATGGCTGACGAAATTCTTTTCGGGATCGACCTCGGTTTTATCCTCGCGAACGTGCTTACATCTATCGCCGGCCGTTATCGCGCCACTGAGAAATTCACGGGCGTAGATTTTCTTTATTTCGACGTCTTGAGAAATTCCAACTTTACTCACGAACGTAATATTTATACACGCCAGGAGTGACTTGAAATTCTGTAGACCGAAACACAGCGTTACTTAATTCTTCCTATTCCTCGTTTCTCCAATTTATCGCTTTTCGAAATAAAGCCTGAAGAAACTAGACTAAATTCTTCATTCTACGAATACACTGCGAAGAGTTCAGATTAATAGCATTCATAAACAATTCATCGCACAGTTAATAAAAATCTAACACTGTAGTTAGGTTCTATATCGAGGTTCTAATCCGTAGTAGTCAGCAAGATAATTATAGTGGAATGTAATTAATTTTCTTTCTGCTAAATTACTGTTTATCAAAGAGAGAATTATAATAATTTTCTAAGATACGTTGGGTAATATTGGAAAACGTCAGGTACGACGGTGAACGGTCGAAGGTGCAGGTTATCTACGACCATACTGAAAAATCATTACAAGGGACGGTTCACCGTTTAGTTTGGAAGCTGATAACTGACGCGAACGGATAAGGAAGCTCTCCGATAGCATGCAGTCGGCCTCGTTCAATCGAAATCTAAGCCGCGGCGACAGTTATTTGCTTGCAAGTCAACGGCCGGATATCTAAAACAAACACGTGGCTTCAAAGGTTCCTCGAACGAACAGAGGCTACGGCAGACGAAGACAATGTCGATTCGACAGAGAAAAAAGCTCGGACCGCGTGGGAGGCCCGGAGGAAATAGAGAACCGTCGACGGAGCCAATATAGAAACACTCGAAATAGACTCTTTAGTTAATTTCCCGCGCGTATGCGCCTTACGTCTCACTGAGATACACTTTCTTTATAACTTTCAACCCTCTCTACGTGAAAATTAACCATTTCTTTCTACTTAGAATAATACGATTCTATACGATTTCTGTGTTTTCGTGGATATGAAATGGATATAATATCTCGTACGATACTGAAATCTAATTCAAGTCCGTTCCCATACATTAATGAGTCACATGAAGATTTTAAACAAAATTTTAAGCCTAATAATTTATTTTTAAACGAAACAAAATTTGATTTGAGAAGATAATTGTAGCCAAATAAACAAAATCCTCTTCTACGACATTCTTGGGGACAAAGATGTTCTAATCACTGTAACTATGAAGAAAATAATACGGCAAGGGGTTAAAGGAATTCCACTAATGAATTAATTTTAAACTTAATTCGAGGAAGATTTTAAACTAATTATTATACCAATATAATTCATAACGTAAGCAATACTTTGAATAATGATACTTTTTAGTATATTCTAAGGGTTGAATTTTAGGGCACTGAATGTATAAGTTTTATTTACAGGACTCGTGAGATCAACATCGAGAATATTGTTCGTGATGGGCGATGAATCGTGGTCGTCGTAGAGGATATTCGCGCGCAAGAATACGCAAAGGCGTTACATTTCATTCATTTAGTTAGCGTATCGAGTGTGCTCGTTGCTCACAATAGCCTGCTTCGCTCCTGGTCCCAAGAGCGTGCATTCAGTTAATGAAAGCGGATGGCTATAACGAAAAAGAAGACGAGGAAAGAGACACCGCGCACTCTCTTTTCGCCGCTCTAAAGATAGCACTTCCTTCCTTCGCGCAAGCACTTTTTGCGCTTAAACTGTACATTTATGTCGGCGCGAGACTAACTTCTTTTCGTCGCTGTTCTCAACCTATCGTCCGGCTAACCGAATTTCACTCTGCCGATCTGCGTCTCGAAAACAAACAAGAAACAACTAATCTATTACCGACCGGAACCGTGACTATGATAACCGTCCACCTGATCAAAGAGAGACCGTACACTACCGCTCAAAAATATTTTTATTGCTCCCTGTTTTTTATGTTTCTGTTCGCTATTACCATATCCGTGCGACCACGTCACTGTACACAAATTCGTTTATGAAAATTTATATTCATACAGATTCTACAACAGATTCCAACAGTGAAAATAAGCAATGTATTTATTTCTGTAAATCGTACACGTCTTTTAACAATGTCTTTAATGTTGAATTTACGTGTTTCGTTCCCAGTTATAAAGAAAAATTTGTTGGAAAATCACGATTTTCTTGAGATTGTGTAAGTTTAACAAATTTTAGTCAAGATTAAAAAAGTTCGTTCACCAAAATTTCCATAATTATCCCATGTTCTGCAAAGTTTCAGATTTAATTTAACAGAAATTTCATCGCTAAGGTTTGTCCGGTAGTGCAATTCAAAAATGTTTGGGTCAAAATTGTATCAGTACTTGGTGGGCTGTAGGTTTGCATACTCTTAGCAATTCGTCACCTAGAGTTTTTAAATGACTGCATATTTTCTGGACATCGTATTATACTACGACCTTGAAGTGACCTTTAACTCATTTACAGTGTAAATCTACAGTGAAAATAAAGTGAATGTATTTATTTCTGTAATTCGTACACGTCTCTTAACAATGTCGTTCGCATAATAGATGTATAAAGATTCACACGTGTTTCGTTCCCAGTTATAAAAAAGATCGTGAGAGAGCTTAGAATTTTAAAAGATCAATTTACAGTGTAATTTTCTACAGCAAAAATAAAGTGAGTGTATTTATTTCTGTAATTCGTACACGTCCCTTAACAATGACGTTCGCATAATAGATGTATAATTCACGTGTTTCGTTCCCAGTTATAAAAAAAATCGTGAGAGAGCTTAGAATTTTAAAAAATCATGAAAATCAACTTTCTACATATAGAAAGCACGTGTCGGAAAGTCGTCTCGATTCGCGTGATCCGCGCGTTGACTGTATTTTTGTGTGATAGCGTAAACTGCGGACAGAGAGCGTGGTTATAACGTGTTATGAAGCAACAAGTAGTAAGCCTCGTCCTACTTTATCCATTCTAACGGACGTGATAAAGTTTCGGAGCTGGCGTTCGATAGAGGCAAACACCGATAAAGCGAGATAGGAAGTTCGTTGCATCGCGGGGCTTCGAAATATGCGTTTATTGATCGAACGCGATCGATCGGGGTGTGTAGGTACACGTTGTATAATTAACTCGGTGATCATTTCCGCTAAATGCGTGCTCCTCGTACGTAGCCATGTGCGAGAAGCGCGGGGACCGATAAGACGAGATTTTAATGGAGATAACAGTAGTAATAATAACGAGTGGCACGATCTATCAGAGTACTTATTATCGTAACGGCATCGCGCATGTAAACATAGGATTATTTTCCTCGAATTCGAACCGGTATTTTTATCGAGTCTCGCGATGCCCGTGGAGAAACCGAATCGTCAAGTTCCATCAGTATCGCCGGTTACCGGTGCACTGTTAACAGGTAACTTTTTTTCGAGGACAGGTGGTCCCGAACAGGCACGCGACAAATCAAGCCGACCGAACCATGGACAACTGCGAAACCACGATTAAAAATACACATCCTCTCAACCGCTCTGATCCACATTCGATAGAGTCTATTCGTTGGGAGTTTGCGCAGAAAGAGAACCACGAAATTACTCGGTTCTCCATGTCGGAGAGTTTTCGATTCCCTTCAGCAATCCTACAGAAGTTATATATGAACATTCTCGACTGGCACAAGGTGGTAGCCATGATTAAACGGCGAATAGCAAAGGTAAACGAATGCAATGGTTCTGCTCTCATGTCGTCTAACCGCGTCTAGTCTTAGTTTAGTCGATCTAAAACGTAACACGACCCACCAAACTAGTTCTGTACTCGGCGGTAACGTTCTTCGCGCACGGCATTGTATCCAAAGATCGACCCTGCATACATATGTACCCCTGCTGCAGGAGCAACGACTGAGCCTTCTGTATTGTTAACGAAATAGAGGGAGAAAAACTATTCCCTATGAACCGCTCCAATGTTCGTACCGCGCCTCTTTCTTGCAACCCGGCTTCTAAGCAAACCGACCGTTCCTTTGCTACATTTTACATGCCATCTACTTATATTTGCAACTGTCTCGTGCGTGCAGCTTGGGACCGTCGAATCAGCGTTGAATATTTTGTCAGAAGTTTAACTATTCCAAGTAGACAGTGTACACACGATCTCGTCAACGATTCATTCGGAGGAACAGCCATTATATGTTGAAAAGGTAACACGAAAGAAAGAATGTAAACCCACCCCATCAACGAGAGGCATTACCCGGCGATTGGCATCTCGCACGACAGGGATTGTCACGAACGGCGAGCGCGACAGTGGTTTGTCTTGCGGCCGTTCAGCACGAAACCAATCGCTTTGCAATTACATGCACAAATGGCCTTGTTATCCAGTGTCGGCGAGATGCTTCCAGCGCTCCTCAAGAATGTCCACACAACCTACCTTCCTGCACGAACCGCGCAATCTACCCCTCTTCCAAATAATTAGCGCATCGCATATTGCAGCCGTTGAGCTCGCCGAACCGTGTACAAAGTTTTTCGACACACTTGTCGCTTAATCTTAATTTACTAATTAAATTGCTACTACCGTGCGTTCCGCAGGATTCAAATACAACCATTTTCTCTTGCTAGATAACGGAGAGACTTTCTTTCTGTGAACCGTGGAGTATATTAATCAAGATTATATCAAGAGTATATTATTATGCCTAGGATCTTTTGTGCAACTATTTTAATTTACTAATGGAATAGAGAATTAGCTACTCTCGTACGTTCCTCGGGATACAAATTTTCTGTTTCATTTTCTCTTTCGAGATAATGAAGAGACTTTTTTTCTATCAACCATGTGGTTATAGGGCAAATATAATTTACTGATTTCAAGCTTGAAAATCATGAAGAGTATATTATTATGCCTAGGATCTTTTGCGCAACTATTTTAATTTACTAATGGAATAGCTACTCTCGGACGTTCCTCCGTATACAAATTCAACCATTTTCTGTTTCGAGATAATCAAGAGACTTTCTTCCTATCAACCATGTGGTTATAGTTCAAATATAATTTACTGATTTCAAGCTTAAAAATCATGAAGAGTATATTATTATGCCTAGGATCTTTTGCGCAAGTATTTTAATTTACTAATGGAATAGCTACTTTCGGACGTTTCTCCGGATACAAATTCAACCATTTTCTGTTTCAAGATAATCAAGAGACTTTGATGATTTCAGGCTTAAAAATCATGAAGAGTATATATTCTAGGATTTTTTGTGCAACTATTTTAATTTACGAATGGAATAGCTACTCTCGTACGTTCCTCCGGATTCAAATTCAACCTTTTTCTTTGTCTAGACAACGTAAAGACTTTCTTTCTATCAACCATGTGGTCATAGACCAAATATAATTTACTGATTTCCTAAATTTGACGAAGACAACATTATCCTAGGGCCTATCGTGCAATTATTTCGAATCTATTTAACCAAAACGATTAAAAACCAAGTACACGTAATATAAATACGATAAAGGAGAATCCTAGACGCGCAATCGAGCAAGATACGCACAGTCAACGGAATTTACGATCTGAATTTACTCGATTAGCATGGCCGTCCAATGTGACGAGTGTGACTAACCGATTTCGACGAGCACGTTGAGATGAGGTTGGCGGTATTTCACGATGTAAATTTTAACCTCGACACGGAGGCAGTGGGGAACCATACGTCACGCGTACAGACGCGACCTTGACCACGTTTTTTGAACAGGAGGATTCGACAACGCGCAAGAGAGCGTGAATCGTTCCTAGCCGATCCAATTTCCCAGGGCAAAGATGCGATTCATTTGACAGGGAAAAAAACGGTTCCATTCCTGTGCTTCTACAATGCAACTTACGTCCGTTAAATTGATTTTATGGAGAGATTTTTAATTAGCTCGCCATTCTACGACGCGTCCGGCACACGGAATCGTGGATTCATTACATTTTTCCGTTGAACGGATAATTGAATTCTAAACGACATTGATTCTACAATAGCAATCACGTGTGAGGCATCCCTGAGCATTACCCAAGGAGACCTATGCTCAACATCTGATTCGTTTCCATTGTCACTTTGACCGATCCGATCCACTAGACCACTAGATCCACATCTAGATGATATTATTCTAGCCGTGAAGAGCAATTCATATCTTCTCATTTATGATACAATGTGGGGCTTATTATTCTGACAAAGTAAAGAACTGTTCAACATCTGATCCATTTACATTGTCACTTCGACCAGTAGTGAAACCGACGACCAATAGATCCCACGTTTTTCCTAGGTGATATTATTCTAGCCATGAAGAAGTATTTATATCTTCATTTATGATATAATATGGGGCTTATTATTCTGGCAAAGCAAAGAACTGTTCAACATCTGATTCATTTACATTGTCACTTCGACCAATAAATCCCACGTTTTTCCTAAGTGATATTTTTCTAGCCGTAAAGAAGAATGTATATCTTCATTTATGATGAAGTATCTATAAATAATATAATATGAGGCTTATTATTCTGAGAAAGCAAAGAACTGTTCAACATCTGATTCGTTTACATTGTCACATCGACCAATAGATGACATTTTTTTCTAGATGATATTATTATATTCCTAGATGATATTATTCTAGCCGTGAAGAAGAATTTATATCTTCATTTATGATATAATATGGGGCTTAATATTCTGAGAAAGCAAAGAACTGTGCAACATTTAATTCGTTCACATTGTCACTTCGACCAATAGCGAAAGTAACGACCAATCGGACCCACGTTTCTCCTAAGCGATATTTTTCTAGCCGTGAAGAGGAATTTATATCTTCATTTATAATATAATATGGGGCTTATTATTCTGACAAAGCAAAGAACTGTTCAACATCTGATTCGTTTACATTGGCACTTCGACCAATAGCGAAAGTAACGACCAATCAGACCTAGGTGATATTTTTGTAGCCGTGAAGAGGAATTTATATCTCCGTTTATGATATAATATACAACTACAACTAAATTCAAAATACTCGAATTTAATCTGAACGTCTGGCAGGGAAACGTTATCTATTGCACGATTCTATCGTAACACGCGATTCGGGTACACGAATTACTATTGTCGCGTATAAAATAAAACCCGGGCAATCGTATCGATCGGCGACAGCACACGTCGCTCGACGTGAACGATTATCAGAAAGTTATCTCTAAGGCGAACCCACATGCGTGACCTTGCCGGTATAACCGGCTTCGCCATCTTGCCGATGCGTGCGCCTCTCTCACCACGTGGATGAGTTTTTCACACGACACGAGCATTCGTAGAGAAGAGTCGATCTTTCTCGTCGACGTGAATCGAATATATGAAAAGCTCAATGAAATATCTCGTTCGCGATCACAGTGGCACAGAGATCCGGCGAATTGTCCACGATCCCGAGGATCGTTTGCTGTCAAAAAATATCTTTCGTTACGCGAGATACATTGAATGAAAACACACGAGAATTTTTCGGCGGAAGCATTTTTCGAGGTCGCGCGCAGCGGTTCTCAAAGCGATAGACACCGAGCAGCGGTTCTTCCGAAAGGCATTCGTTCACAACGATCTTTTCATTCAAGAACCCGGCCGAGCGTCCGCCACTGTAATCGAAACGACCATGAATATCGTAGTCAACGATATCGAGCGATTGTCCTTTCATGGAAAAATACAATTGACGATTGACACGTTCGATGACAGAAAAACGCTGTCAATTATGTACAGGTTATAAAATATATATGGTATATGTACAACACATTACGAAATCGAGACATTGTAATACTACAAGTAATTTGCAGATAGGAAAGGATGATTTATATACAGGAGGCAGAGATGAGGGATGATGAAATAATTATATACAAGAAATGAATGAAACAAAAAGCATAATATGTACAAGCGTGCAGAATGCGTATATTTCTACTAGAAAAAAATATATATATCTTACATACTAGTTGAAAGGCGTGTAACGAGAAGCAGCGTGATTTTATGGTACGCGTAAACAAAAGTATTATGTATATGTAAAGCGGTAAAAGCGTTTGAAAAATGATCAAGCCTTGTAAAATCCGTGGTGTCTGGTCAGGCCCGAGGTTCCCAGATTCTCGTCGTTTAGTCAGCGTACGCGACACACCAGTAACCCTGTGGAATAGCAACAGCAGCGAGCAGTAAAATGCGGCGATATATACAGAGGAGCGAACATAGTAAAAAAGCATACAGTTCGATGAAGCAGGGTATCAGCTAAGCGAGAAAGCGTCGATAGAGAGTGAACGGCGATCTAATCGATCGTTTTATCTCGTCCGTTTGCGTTGATTCTGAACTCACCGTTAAGCTTGTCGATCGCACGATCCGCCACGGATTGATCTATGCAGTCTATAAAAGCGTAGCCCCCACGTTTCACCAGGATCGTGGTGCACGACAAATTGTGGTCCTGGAAGAGCTGCCGGAGGGCGCTCTCGTTACAATCCGACGGTAGATTGCCGACGTACAGCTTCGACATGGTTGTTGGCTCGTTCTTGGATGCTATAGTGACCGCTTTTCCGAGATAAGTCTCGGTCACGTGGCTTCAGAAATTTGCAACCTCAGTGTGTCACGCGTCCGAACGTAGTAGGATCGCTGCTGATGCGGTGCGATGCCGGTGCACACGAATGCCAGCCAACGAGAATGCGATCGCGACGCGAGGAAAAAAGAGAAAACGATCGAGTATCCCGTAACGAGACTAGGAGATGGATGCGGGGGTGGGAGGGGCGGGGTGAGATTCACCTAAAACGGAGTGTAGGCGAATTTACGACGACGGACACGAGCAGCACCGCACGCCTCGAGCACCGCGGGGACCGTTTCGAACTGTTTGTCCGTGCAAGTCGGAACACGTACCGCGAAAACCAGCAGCGACAACGACAACGTTTGGCGTTCTTGATATCACGCGAGAGAGGTAACGTACACGGGCACCGCGTGTTCTCGGTCGTTCTCCGTGGCTTCTTTCCTCGAATTGTTTCAGGGTGATCAGAGAGACGATGCTCGGCGTCGACGAACACGATTTGTCCTTCTCGCGTGGTAATACTCGGCGTAATTTTCGCGTCTCGCACACCAAAACGTATGTAAAGAGCCACAGGATGTATTTAGCGACGTTCCTCGACGATCTTCTGAGCGTTTCTGCCTGTACTGTCTTTTGTTTCTTCGTTTCTTCCTTTCCTTTTCGTACGGCCGTCTATTTCCCGCTCGCTCCGAGATGCAACAACCGACTCGCTCTCTTTCTCTCTCGCTCTCTCCCTTTCGTTCGGTTTCTCTCTCTCCCTCTCTCCGTCTCGCTCTCTGTCTGTCTGTCACTAAGCTCGGCACCGGTAGTACACACAGACTCGGCCTGGTTTCCGGTGGTAGTGAATGATGACGATGATGCCCCTCGAGCCAGCTCGATCACACAAACCGACGAAGATGACTGTGACCAACGATCGGACAGAGCCCACGACGAAGAGACCGTGTCTTCCCAGAAACGACTCTTGAACTTTTTTAAGGTTAAGGGACGCGCGTTTGATCGTTCTCTCGACGATTCACCGTCTACTCAGTGACTCCTCTTTCTCTCTCTCTCTTTTTCTCCTTGTTTCCTCTCCTCTCTCCTTGCGACCACGACGACGCACCTTCCTACCAAGCTCTTCTCTCTTTGGCTAGATCACGATACCACGTCCGAGGAGCTCTCTCATTCGGCGACCTCTTTCTCCCTCTTTTTCGCTAGTACTTCACCCTTTCTCTCTCGCACCTCCGTCATTTCGCGTGTCCCACAAGAAGAAGGGAGGGAGGGAGGGCGGCAATGCGATGCAAACTCGTCACTCTTCTCTCCTCTTCCCTTTTTTTTTCCCTCCTCCTTCTTCTTCGCTCCTTTTTATCCGGCATATAGCCTATCCGTCTCTCCTTGCCGCTCTCGTGCGTGCACTTTCTCACTCTTTTTTTTTCCCTCCTGTTGTCCGTCCTGTTCTAGCGACTAGAACCTCCGAGCGTTTAGCGGGAAACCGACTCGAAATTCGCGAGTGCCTCGCGTCCGATTGGCCGGTTCGGTACCACGTGGCTGCCCCACCAACTCCCGCCTCTGCTCGCGATTGGAGGATTTTCGCACGCCGGTTTTCGCAGCCGGCGACGCGCCTGTCTGCGTGCGTGCATGCTTGGTTTTGCGTACATGCGTGTTCTCGCGCGCCTCGGCTAGGGTCCTGCGTGCGAGCGTAACTACGTGCACGCACCGTGTACACGTACACAAGCGCCTCCTTGTACGTGTACGCGATTAGGAAACGTACAAGATGCTACACGCGAGTATTGGCGGATGAGAACGCGCGAGCGCAACCTTTCTTCTTTTTCTCGTCCATTCTCTCCACCATTTACTCGCTCCTCCTCTTCGTTGCTCGCTCGGTCCCTGCAAAAATCTACCGGGTGTTTTCGGCGAACGGTAGCACGGTTAACGAGTTCCTTGCTCCTGTTCACCGCACCGCTCGCATGCATATTGAGAGAATGTTGCAAGAATCTATCGGTCGCTTTTCTTTCTCTTTTCTTTTGTGTGCGAAACTCCGTGCTCTCTCTCTCTCTCTCTCTCTCTCTCTCTCTCTCTCTCTTTCTCTCTCCTGGGAAGATGCGCGTGCGTCCAACGAACGAATCGAAGATGTGTATCTTCGTCCCGTATTTGCATTTATATAGTGACACGGCAATTTCTTAAGCATAATTTTCGAGCATCGATGAGCTCCTCGTGTAACACTATGTTGCCAGTGTGGCGCGCCGCTCGCTCAGATACTTTGTTATGTATATGTATAATGAACCGGTGACTCGCAAGTATCTTTTCTATTCGCGACACTTGAAAACCTAGGCTTTTCCTTAGAATCCCCTACCGTGGGATCGGTGCACGATCATTGTTCCTGTCCTTTGCATATTTTCCATCCTTATCTTCCTAGATTTCTTTTCACAGCGAAATTTCATTACTAGGCACACTGAATAGAGCTGGAATTGAATTTGAATTTCGTTATATCTGTTTAATATTTTATGTGATCATTTTAAGTTAGATTTCCTCTATTTCGATCGACAATTGTTGATAAATCTTTGAATGTTACATAGAATATTTCGACGTTTCGATCCACGATTTGGATCATTTTCAAGAAACTTATTTCATTGTAATTGCGTCTGTAAGAATTCGTTTCTAATTAGTACATGGTTGTCAGACCAAATGTAGAAAAAGGAAACAATATCTTAAAAACCCAATCAGAAGAGAAAGAAAAAGAAGAATACAAAAAATTATAACTTGTATTAATACTCACTTGCTTAACCCAAATTAGTTATTAATTTAAATTCTTTAAAGTTTGTGAAAACGCATGTTGGTTCCAATTGGTTCATTGAAAATGATCCAAATCGTGGATCGAAACGTCGAAATATTCTATGTAAATTTGCAAAATAGCTTAATTATTGTTAAGAATGATCGTACCAGCGCGTCAATAACATTCAAATATTTGAAGTTAGATATAACACACAAAGTATATGAATTTGAAAGATTCGTGGAATAGTCGGGTAGGCAAAGAGCCGCAGTTTGCCGACCTCTGCGACATTAACTCTTCGAGGCACACGATTTTAAAGAAAATTAAAACCCATGTTGCACAGAATTTTTTTAAATATTAATATAACTTCAACTTTTTGAGTTGGGTTAAAATATATCCCAATATGCATAAAAAGCGAAAGGTGAGACAGTTTCTAGTCCACCTAACCCCAAAGAGTTAAAGTGATCGCTTATTGTTTGATCATCGTATTTATTATAAATTAAACGGTTTCGTGCAGACGAATTTTAAAAGCTTGCGACATTGCTGCACGCTCTGCAGGGATAAACAAATTCGCTCTTACGTTAGAGCAGAACTGCAGCCGTAAAGGGGTGGAGTGAGACAGCTGCCCGTGTGCCCAGGGTCAGGGTGCTCAGGGTAAGAGGTTGAAAAAGGAAGAAACTGCGTCCATGTTGCCTCTATTCACCTGCCCTGCTTTAGCGGCTACGTAAGACACGGCTAATAAATGACGATTAATTAGCCGAAGGTGTGGTCCCGACCATAACCGATGCTTGATTAGTCAAGAGCGGAGACGTTTATGTACCATTATTAAACGAATAATGGCTCTTATCAACGTGTTTTAACAAATAAATTATCAGTTCGTTCGTAGTCTAAATATCATTGATCAAGCTAACAATTTTACTAAATACGTGTTTCGTTGGTAATCATTCGACTGCGGATCTTTTATAAATTTTATCAATTAAAATTCATTAACAAATGACCCATTTTAGATTTTTTATTTGACGATTATTGAAATTGTAAAGGTGTTTTCATGGGAATTTATTGAATATATTTTTTTTGATACCAGTATATATTATAGTAAAAATGTAATCTTGTTATTTTTATAATGTTATACACTTTTGACGGTCGGTAAGTTTAGTGTTAAGGGAAAAAATAACATGCAATTTATTTCGTATTTTTCTGCAATCGACGCAGACAATTTTTATTTTGCATAAAGATCTGCAGTATATCATTTTTATCGCCGAATATAATGGGTATAGTTTTTTAAATATTATACGCTTCCGATTATTGTAAGTAAACACGTGTGCAGACTTTATGGAGTAACATTAGTTCGGTGGTTGGCAAAATATACGATAGTATTTTTGATTTTTTTAATTATTTCGTTGCGATCAAATCGGAAAGTAACGTCCTAGCGAAATAAAAATTATGTTTGGAAATGGAGGAGCGATTGAGAATATAGTCGACTACAATTCGGTGTGCCATCCGGTTTTCGTGTTCCCCTACATACCCCTCCCAATTTTAGAACGCCTATTCCGACCCTCCGGTAGCTTAGAACTATTCGATTACCCCTGTCCACCGTTTAATGGGGGCGTCCTTAGAAACGTATGGAAAGGAAATTTAGCTACAGGATATTATACACGCTCTTCTAGCTTGCACAGAAAAAGCAAATATGCAAAGAGAATTCGCTGATGTCTCGATCAACGGTATTATAATTTATTTCACACCTGCACCAGTGAAATCTGCAAAAATATTTTCTTCCGTTTGCCAACCTAGTTGATACGTTGAATTTCTAATTACTACTCCCTGAAAATCCAACAAAACAAAAGTAATTTATTTAATTGAATCGAAGCTACATAGATAAAATTTATCATAGTGTTAATTTCTTTAGCACTGGACCTACCAAGCATTAAAAGTATCTGGTAAATATTGCTTTATAAAAATTGCAACGCTAAATTTATTGAAATAGGAAATTTTTTAAATATTTTATACAGCACTTTTTTAATTATCGTATCACTTCAACGTAATCATTTTTTCAAATGATTTTAAATTAAAAGAAATAACCATGCGTGTCTATCGAATATATAATATAATATAATTTTATAATATATTTTATATTTTATACTATATATTTATTTAACGACTTTTATCATTCAAAAATATTCCTTTACCGAATACAAAACAATAATTATTATATATTGTCAAATTTTCTTGATATTTCTTGATATTGAAGAATTCGAAAACTTCTAAAATATTTTGTTTCAATTATATAATTTTCCATGGTTGAAATCAACGAAGATATTGATAAATATTATACGTAAATTTTTAACTTATTCTGACTAGGAAATACCAATGTTGATGCTATTTACTGTTCTTATAATTTATCTCGTATAAACTTTCTTTTATCGTCAAATGTGTGCTCGCTAATGACTTTTACCAATAAATACATAAATATAAAATATAACAAGGCATATATAATAATTCTAAGAATTCGTGTTAGTGATCCGACGTAATAGGGACTGCGCAGAAGATGCGCGATGGTGGAAATTTCACCTCCATAGAAAATCGAGCATTAGTGTCTGACATCCAGAGGGTGAAACATCGACTTGCACAGATCTAGCTGTTAAAAACTTTCTCAACTTTGTTCATGTGTTATTCTGTAAATAATAATTTAAGTAAGTATGCGAACGTCAAATAATTATATATCGTTACACATCGTTAGGTTTATCGAGCTCTATAAATGCTGTTTATTGACAGTAAATTTTAATAATAATTATAATGCATGAAATAATGACAATAATTTCACGACAGGTACGCTAACCCCATTTTTTTTTAATCGATTCTCCGTCTTTGCGATATAACTGCTAATTATTTCAATTATTTAGTATTTTCTTTATGTCAACAACGAATAAAAAATTCATAGCACTCTTTTCCTTTATTATACAAACGCTTACTAAATGTAGAAATTCACTTAAATGTTGATTCATTAGCTTTATTATGACTTTGTTGGAACACTCATGTTGACACAGGTGCATAATTTTGCAATTATTTGCAGAAAAATTCCATGTTTAATACATTTTCTCACGAAACATATTCCTTGCATACGTTTATTACATATTTTTATTTGAGAAACGAAAATTTATCACTTCTTTTTGATTTTGATTGAATTCTAACATGAGTTAAATGTGACTTATTTTTTACTAGTAAATTAACGTAGAGAATATACACGATTTGAATATATCTTCTAGTGCATATACGTTTACATTTTCAAATATTTGTTGAGTGAACGTTGGGAAGCGTATGTCTTTAGAAAATAGAGAAATTATTTATAATATATAATACGTGTACTGTTTAATGATCGCAAAACGTATAATTATTTTTATATTATTTTACAAAATAATTGTGCTCTATTGAATTGTTTTAAATTATTTAACAAGTTTGAACGAATAGAATGCTTTATTTTTTATAGACTGTCTAGAAAATGGTCCCAATAACTATTACTTTGGGAACAGTAAGTAATTGTTTTAAAGATAAAATTGGACAATCTGTCGTTAGCAAATACGAAAGAATTTTAACGTTAACTTAGTATAGTGAAAGAAATCTACAGTTTTAAATTAGCCGAACACCTTTCCTTCCGACTACTTTTTCAATTAGTGTAATACATAAAATACAACGAATGTTTATTATTTCCAAGTAATTTCTAGAGTTAAAGTTTTGTTAATGTTATTTTATTTCACGATCGTTTATTTTGTTGCCGTTTGCGATTCTCTAACGCCTAACATATGTTGTTTACTTTGCCGGTCCCCCATGGATAGAGGAAAAGAGATTAGGGAAAACCCATGAAATGGGAAATAAAATGGAGAGCTGCATAGTGCATAGTCTTCAGGGTTCGCAGCTGCCGTGCAGTATATTATGTGATTTTGGTTCGACTGAGTCGAAAGTGTAATCTGCATCTGTGAACTGCCGGCTGTTTCTGCACAGACACCGGAATGAATGGGATTTACAAATGGAATTTTAAAATTGGAGAAAGTAATACAGTCCTTGATTTACTGGAAACATATTTCAATCTCAAGTTGAAACTATTTTCTTGTCAACTATACGAACTGCAAACGTTGATATTTTCTATATTGTATCTCAAACGAGTGAAATTATTTAGATCGAAGATTGTGTATATTCGTAACCATTAATATGTAAATTACATTCATTGTAAAACGTATGAATTGTTATTTCAGAGACATATCAAATAAAATACATAGTTTCCATAATTACCACGAATATATCGAAATAATTTCTATTAATTATATTATATAGATTAACTATTCATACAACTTTCTAAATTCTCATTTTATAATAATGTATTTGTTATATCTTAACTAAATGGTTCACATATTTTGTCAGCTTGCTCAAAACTATTTCGAATATTCGTGCCATTTATTGTTTAGCATGTATGTTTGAAAGATTTATAGTGACATTAATTTCAAAATATAAAGATTTAAAACCATGTGTATGCCCGAACACGGTTTAAAAGCAGTGTTATGGAATTAAATATACTTGACAGAATATTGTTAGCTTAATTAAATAACAATTATGCTATTGTATTGCAATTAGAATTGATACAGATGATTGTATTAAGAAAACAAGTAGTGTAACTAACGTATTGTTAAACCATATGGAGCCATGCTATTAGATATACTTCGTCAATGTTCGAAGCTGTAGCAATATATGTTCACATCATAATTAAATAAAATCTGTTGCATTTCCATTATTGATATATTTTTCTTTTTTAATTAGAAAGTCTTACCAACGTGACACGACTGTCGATAAGTTAGGATTTAGGAGATTTCTAACTTGCCTACGCAGCAGCCACCAGTGAACAAAACTTTACCCCATATTTGTCGCTAGAGGGTTTTTGAGCGTCGTCATGAATTTGCTAGGTTCCGTTATTTATTATTATTACTCCATTTTGATCTTTTAAATTCAAATCCAGTCTCCAAATTCTGAAATAGTATCTTCATTAACTTCCCGATTTTATAGGGAAGTTACTGTAATGATTTCTGATTGTAATTGGCAAATTTGTTTGTTAACAATTACAAAGTGTCCTCTCAATGACATATAAAATCTTGTGCCGATATCATTAATTTATGCGTAAAGCAATTTACAATCGATATTATTTAATATTTATTGTTACACAATATTCGAGTCATCAAAATGATAAAATCGAAGAATACCTTCTCGATGAATGTAAGCTTCTGACAATCGACTGACGAAATTTTTATTTAAAGATCCGCAGTCTACTAATACGGTTATTGCGACACGATAAAGTGAAAGAATCATTTGTTGAATTCAAAGAAAATAACTGCACGAATTTGTGCCGAGGCCCACTAGAATAAATCTATCATTTCCTTTTCTTTCAGCAAATGATTAAAGACGTTTTACACGTACAGTGTAAAAATCACGCGACAAGGGTTGCTCGCTTTCATTTTGTTTCGTGTATCGTATAGATTCGAAGAATAATATCGGGAGGCATTGGAAGTTTCTCTGGTGAAGATCTAATCTCCGAGAGATCGCTACACCCTCGCTGTCAGTCTTCTTCGTAGACAATTTGAAACAGCCTGTACCAACAGACTAATGAACAGTTGGTTCCTATTGGTCGAAGGCGCCTGCGTTTAGGCCTCGTTATGTTACGGTAGCGCAGCTGGCAATGCTCCGGATGGCCTGCCTCACCCCTCCCCACCTCGTCCCTCGTCCTTCTTTCCCCGTCCTTCCCCCCCCCACCCTTTTCCAAAACGATCCTCGTGCCCCTGCCTATTTCTCTAGCGACTCTAGTTTGTTGGCCTAGAAAACTGTTCCCCGAGTAATAAATCGCCCTGCGCGCGTACGAATAATCGGAATGAAATACGAGCTCTACGCGGTCATTATATGCGTTTCGTGCCCGAATTCGTAAGCCCCGGGTTCCCCGCCCTTTTCTCTCCCCCACGTTTTTCGAAAATCTCTCTGGACCGCGAAGAAACCGAATTTATTGTTTGATCACCGGGAAACAAGCGTAGGAAAATTTATGACCCAGCGCAATTCGTCGGGAATGATGTATAACGGAGACCGCTCGAACAATGTCGCCAGTTTTCCCCCAGTTGGTTCTCGTGGAATCGGCGTCGTTGATTCAGGCGAAAATGCTAAACGTTAATGAAAATGTTTGTAGAACTTTCTCCTAGTTTGTTTCCTCTTCTAAACTTCTTCTTCGGCCCGCGATGTTTGTCGTTCAAGTTCTCACTTGCCTCAGTTTTTCCTACTCTAGCTACTCGGCTCAATGAATTCACCACTGTTGCTTGCAGACATTTGCTATGATAATTTTATGATGGCCGCGGTTTGTTTATGAATAGTTCATTCGACGTAGGAGCGAATTTTGAATGGCTTATTGTGAGTGCAACTGCTGCCATATACTCTTCTATTATTAATATGATTGTTTATTTAATTCCTCTTCTTGCGAATTGATCCGTGACTGCTGATCTTTAAAGATAAAAATTATCTGCATGGATTGCAAGAAATAGAAACTAAATTGAATGTTATTTCTTCTTGTAATTATTTTAATAGAGAAATTATATATTGACATCTATTTAAACAATTTTTCAACAATATTGAATTTCATGTACTCAATTTTGCTGTAAATGCATAAAGATCCGCCGTCTATACATAACTAATCAAAAGAATGTGGATCTTTATGCATTTATAGCGTCAGTCAACATATGATTACTTCTCTATTAAAATGGTTAAGAGAAGAAGTAACATCGAATTTGTTAGAAAATGTATTCTATTAATTTATTAATGTTATTTTATTCCCCTTTTAGTAGTATTTTTTAGAAGGGCTATTATTCAATCCATTAATTAAATAGCAAAACAGAGCAATCTTGCAAAGCAACCATCTGTAATTGAAACGATGGTCTAATTAAAGTCCGGATTTTTATGCAAAATCAATTTATCTCTCCCTTCAATAGTTTTAATAAAGTGCAAGTAACGTGTCGATACTCTCATTACTATTTACTATTACTAGATTATTTAGTATTTACTATTATTTGAGTATTTACTATTTACAATTACTAGATTGGTCGATATTCATTATATTAAGAACTAGATTGTGTGTGTTTACTATTTACTATTACTATAATAAATTGATTGCTATTTATAATATTACTAGATTATTTACTATTCAGCATAACCAGCCGTGTTTGCAACTTATTAGTTCAGGAAATACAATAGTGTACTTCCGCCTTCTAACCCGCATGTACTACCTTTGTATTTTCCTACCGATTTCCGTGGGCTGCTATTAGGTAAGATTTTCTACTCTATCATTCAGTACGGCAGCTGCGGCCGTTACGAATTCCGTGGTAACGAGCGCATCCAAAGGATCGAGGAATCCATTATCCCGCCGTGAAATCGAAAGAAAAAAGTTGGCGGTTCACAAAGGAAAGGAAAGGATCTCACGGGTGGATCCCCCGATGACAATATATATATAGGGGTTGCAATGATTCCTCTGACGAACGTCTTTCTCTGTATTTTTTTCTTGACACGATCCTTCAAGTTTTTTCAATACGCCCCTCTTCTTTTGCCGTCGACGTAATGCGCACGAGTCGTTACAAAATTATCAACAAATTCAAAGGAGCGTGGTCTATAATTAATATTGCAATTAGTAGACTGCGGATTTTATGCATTTACGACAAAAATAAGTAGGTGCAATTTAAAACAGTGATGTAATTGGAAGAATTGAAAAATCTCGTTATAATATTTGCAGCCTACTAAATCCATTAAAGAAGAAAATAATATTCCGTTCCACTCCAATTTGTCTCCAAAAAATTTTGATTTTGCATGAATATCCGCAGTCTGGTAATTAGATTGCGGATCGGTATGCAAAATAAAAATTGTAAATTCTTGTTAATTCTTCTTTGAACAATTTGAACACGTTTAAATAGCATATTCTTTTATTACAAAATTCGCAGACAGGATGCTATTAATATTGTTCACATTCTCTGAAACATATTTTTCATGTTAACACTTTAATCATAGATACCTTCCGCCCTCAGACAATCATTATTTTGCATAAAAATCCGCGCTATAATCATTATGAGTATAATAAAGTGAATTTGTGTTTACGTATCCGAAAATCTCAAGCCATAATTTCAAACGAAAATGGAACGCGCGCACACGTGTCGATGACCTTGAGAAGGTCAACGTACTTACGTATATAGAACTATATTTTACACAACTCCAGGCAAACAGCAGCGGATCTGGGCACGAATTTCATATACTGCGGCCCAGGTTCAGCCAAAGGAACTTTTTTTTATATTATAGAAAATCTCATACGAGTAGACTGCGGATGTTTATGCAATCTTTCATTTTTGCAGGCAAAATTCAAAAAACTATTTGTTAAATAGAGGTCTTAATTTGGTAGGTCCGCGAACAGTGTGCCCCAGGGCCAGCAAATTACAAAAAAGGTTTCTATTTGAAAATGCGTTAGGACTTTGCCTAGGTAAGGGACCAGGGTGTTTATTGCTCTGGTACAAAGGTCTCGCGGATTTTATTGCATCGTAACGATACAGTCCTAAATGGCTGCTGGTCTTTCCGATTAGCATGCGTTTCTTGCACCAGATGGAGAATAGGAAAGGATAGTACGAATGTCTCTTGTGGTTGCAGCGCATCAAAATAGGAGACCCGTAAGGGTTCTAGACAACTAGCCCTTTTGCAGTAGACGTTTCACACGAATGCAACGCGCGGAGGACAGTGGACGAATCAACTTCCTAAACCGCATCTATCCCTCTATAATTTTACTATTATGCAGTCTAAACATTTGTTGCAGCGGTCGTCTTCGTGACTATGAACGATTCAACCCTCCGCTATTGTTCGGCTCATTTCACCCAAATTGGACGTATGATTTCTAACATCGTTTCTATCTAAATTTGGCGATTCTCTAAGAAATTCTACTTT
>CM052333.1:14107760-14276998 GCA_028455615.1 Lasioglossum zephyrum
ATTTTTCATTGTTTTCACTCATATTGAAAGTAATAACACCTCGTGTACATCGAGAAGATTGTTCAACGATTTCGTTATGATTTTAATAGCATATCTAAGAGAATAATCTTTTATAATTCAACAAGTAATGAAGTGTGCGTCAATTATCAACTGTTATCAACCGTCTGATTTTCGACGTGTAGTTTTCGACTTCAATGGCAGAGTGCGCTGCACACATGTGAATATGTACGATACGTATGCATACAGTCAGGGGCAAAAAGGGGTAGACTCCTTTCCAGGATTACAAGGATGAGGGATGTGTCTTCTCATTTCTCGATAATGTAATGGGGGTTTCAGTAGTCAAAAGTGCTAGATAAAAGACCTTATTATATTATCTTATTATTAATTATCTTATTAGATCTTATATTATCTAAAGATTTTACGTTTACGAGGCGGAATTTGTATTATTCGACAGCATGTAGCTGTCGCAGCTTTATACTTCCGAATAATGCAAATTACGCTGCCGAATACTACCGATCTTTATGCAAAATAGAAATGATTGTATAGCATTGATTATGAAAATCAAATTACGCCTAGTAAACGTAACAATAGAACTTTTGAGTTTTTGACGCTTTTGACTACTGAAAAAGCCCATCTTTGCATTATCGATCAAACAATCCTGGAAACGAGTGGACACCCTGCAAAAACAAATCCAAACCAAACAACTTGAGACTTTTTTGAGATGCTGGAAGGTTAGTTTACTAGGTCATGTACAAAAATTGTTACTACACTACTATTGTTAATTTATGTATAATATGCTTTACAATAGAGTGATGCATTTTAAATTAGGTCACCGGAATAACTCGCTTGTTTTTGAAGATAGAATGCATCAGACTAAATTTACTGTGTATCGAGAGGCTCATAATCTGATGTTGCTAATTTTTTTTGTAGGTGGACGCGTCAAGGAGATATGACGATCAACTCTGTTTTTTTATCTTATTTACAGTCTGATAGTGTGTTTCAAGACGAATACAGTGACCTATTATAAAGGTCATTCAAGGTCAATTGCAATAGAAAATAAATTGTACAAATAAATAGTGCACTCTTCGAATACTTTCGTGTCTTGTATGGTAGTTGGCACACCGCTCTTGTAATTATTGATAAGAGTCACAGAACATAAACAATTATACAATATGTATCCACAAATGTTTCGTAATATTCTGCCACGTTTAGATTTCTATTTGTGGAGGAAATTAAAGAACGAAGAGTACAGCGGAAAGACGGTGTCGTCAGTACTGTAACGCTTTAGATTAGCGATTTCGACTATGTATCCATGTTCAAGGTCGTCATTTTGAATGCTTATACTAGCAGTCAGTACGCAAATAACTTGTTACATGTAAATCGTCGATGTATTCGAAGAGTGCTTTAAGACAATTTATTTTGTATTGCAGTTGACCTTGAGTGACCTTGAGTGTATTTTATAATAGGTCATTGTATTCGTCTTGAAGCACACTATCTCCTTGACAGCTCCACCTATTAAATAATTAGTAACATCAGATTATGAGCCCCTCCATACCAAGTAAGTTTGGCCTGACTTGGACTTCTCTTCTATCTTCAAATTCAAGCGAGGTGTATTCGGGTGACCTGTTTTAAATGCCTGACCCTTTATATTCAGATTAGACGTAACAGAACACCACAGAGTAATAGAATGATTAAAAATGTCCAACTTTGTCAAAGATTCAGGTGTATTGTTTTATTTTTTTACATTACATCATGGTCTTTTAAATGAAGAATAATGGGATGCGAACATCTATGGGTATATCTATGCACTTTATTCGCGAGTTCGCTGTTCGCTCGAACAATAGAGTAGAAGAAGCAGATGTTATAATCAGTCTTGTAATCGTTACACCTGAACTCACTTTTTTATGTACATGTTTCTGAAGAACAATTTTGTAAGGCAAATGTCTGCACCCGCCGCGTTTCACGGTTTTTCGAATTTTCGTCGACTCGTGGAATTTCATTGATAATTTTTCTGTTGCAAATGTATTTATAGGCAGAACATTGCTATTTGGCAAACTCTGATTCTCACCTATTCGAAGTGCTTCGGAGTCTATTATTAGAAATTGTTGATATCGGTCCAAATCGCGCGATTAATCGAAATCACGAAAAACAAAAATACAGTACACGAAGCGAATTGAAACGAGTCTTTCGTATATTTCGTCATTGAAAAATACTTTCGATTTTTATTACAGTGTCTACCGATGTAAGAAGAGATGATCGTGTATCGATGATTATTCGAATAAACTGAACGTCTGCAACAAGCTGTCTAGGGTGAATTGCAGGAATCACAAAGTTGTCTTTTTATCAAGATGAAGATGTTATGCGTATATTTTAGTGTTTAAGTCACTGCCTTACAATGTCCTTTCAACGAAAATAAACTTCGTAGAAACTTCCGAAAAATTATGAATAGAAATATTCAACAGGTGGATCTTACAGCACATAAAATTGTATTTACACGTGTACTCGTCAAAAAACAATTCATCAATTTACAACAAAACATAATAATCTCTTTGAAAGACCTCGCTATCTCTATTCAATAGTTCTTGCTATTTCTCCTAAACTGTCCGTTTAAAAGCTGCCTATGCGCTCGTCTAATCTAAACAAAAGGGGAATTCATTTTCTAAAGCGATTGCACGTTGGCGAGATAAGAGCCGAGCGTCTCTCCGTGTCGTCTTGTTGATCATTGCAAGTCGATTTCACTCCGCAAAAGGTGGTGATACCATTTGTTACCAAACGAAACTGTCTGATATGTATTAACAGTGACAGCAAACGATACCGATTCCTAATGACACAGAGAGTTATCAACGAGCAACGATCAGCACGCAAATTGATAAGCGGCGAAATAAGTTAACAACTCCAAACAACATACTCCAATATTAGTAGAGATAGCGATTCCCTTCGATAATGTTACATATTTTCGCGCAGAGAAACAATCGTTTCTCGTCCATTTTTTCTCTCTTTCTCTCACTCTTTCATTCTCATTTTCACTCTCATATAAAGCAAGATAAACATCATCCTTCTTTTGCCTGTTATCTCTAATTCGATCCTCTTAAATTAACGCATAAAACTCGTAACGATTGCACTGTCGACTTCACTAAAGTCATTCCGTATTCCACGCAACAAAATGTTACAGTATAAAAAATTACGACAAGTACGGCTTCTCGAGTAATTATCGCTAAACAACCACGCTGGCTCAGCAATAACGCTGATAAAGTGTCTTTTGTTCTCCTCTTTTTTTGTTTTGTTTATTTTCCCCCTTTCGTTACCCCATTGCCGCGTGACTGACCTGGCCACGCGAGCCGCAACTATACTAAATAGTCATTCCTCGTTTCAACGTTTCATTCTCATTGAGCGTCACAAATCACCGGCGTCGTCGTCGACGTCGACGTTGTTTCTGTCGCTTTCCTCGTTTTCGAACACGCACGGCGGTCATCGGTAAACACCTATCTCTCTCTCTCTCTCCACGTTCACGCGAATATCTCCGAATTGTCAACATACATAATAATTTATTTTGTTATATTACAATAAGTCGTTCTACATAGTCGAGATAGAGAGCAGCGATTTCGTAGATTTTTTTTACAGTCCGGTTGGCACATTGGATGCGCGTGTACAATCGCTGAGTTCGATGAAGAAGAAATGGAGGAGCGAGAGGAACAAGACAAAATGGAATAAGGGGATGGGGATATAGGGGATAGATAATGATCACGTAGCGGCCGAGGGGAAGTCGTAATATAGGAGAGCGCTTTTTGGGCGAAATTAGACTTGAAGTCGGAGGGAATGATTACAGAGATAACGGAGAACAGCGAATGAAAAGATACATTACTTGAAATTCAACATGAAGCTAAACATACACCAAGGTCAAACAATCTGGTGTTTTGGTTCTACAATTATTACTAGACTGCGGGTCTTTATGCATTTATAGCAAAATCGAGTAGATTAAATTCAAAATTGTTAAACACTTTCAAACACTTAAAGATGTCAATATATTAAGGGAGGAAATAGCATTAAATTTGGATTCTATTTCTTGCAATCGACGCAGACAATTTTTATAACGCATAACGATCCGCAGTCTAATTATTATAATTGCAGAAACACGTTCGTATGAAATGATGAATTAAATTTTCCATGAAAAATTTCATAAGGTAACACTTACCTTACTTTGAGTGCTTGGTAAGTTTAGTGTTAAAAGTACTTATTAACATATCGATCAGAAGATGCCTTTTTATATTGTACGTATCGCAAGGCACCTGCAAATTTAATACGTTTTGTCATTTCTTAAAATGAACGCGTGTAGTCATCACATGACTACAGCACGAGAGTATCATTCCCTTTCGTTCGTCAAAATAAAGTGTATCGAATTTATCATCGAAAATGTTCGCGTCGACATGTTAAAAATGTGATTCCTCGCTGCTTCGTATTATCACACGCGTTCCGAGCTTCGCCCAAGAGGCACTCGCGAGCTCCCTTCGCGACCAGCACGCGGAAAAGAAAAAAGATGAATATAGACAAAAAGAAAAAAAGATACGGGTAAAAGGGGAAACAATGGGAGACAGGGATGGACACAGAGACGTCGAGGTGAATACGATATCACTGATATGCATGTGAGGGCTTTGGGCTCGATTTCAGTTACTTAAGTACACGAGTGTCGCGCACGGGATTACGCCACTAGGACGTCGAACTATACCAGCCGTTCGTCGTCGATTTGTTAGTCGGATGGTAGATGTGGAAGCCGGCTCCGGCCGCTGGATGATGATAAAACTGGGTTTGCTCGGTCAGTCCTGCGGAAGCGTATGCCGCGGCTGCGTCCAACGCGCTCGGATGAACGGCAGCTGAATACACTTGTGGTTTCAATGGCAACGGTTGCGCCGGCTCGTACTGATGGCGTAGCACGGGATCGGTGTAAGCAGAGGATCCTTCGTAGTTGCTGATCACGTTCACGGGATGTAGCTGTTGCTGCTGTTGTTGCTGTTGTTGTTTATCCCGTGGCGACACGGATGATGGCGGTGTCATCGCGGAATGATAGTCCACCGTGTAACCGCTTGCGGTCGAGTAGGAGGACACCAAACTGGTGAAGGCATCGGCGCAACTCGTTCCGGTTGTACCTTTCTGATTATGCGTTCCTAGGACAAATTGATGTTCGCCGTAGGTGCTGGACCCTTCTGAACCCGGCGGAGTGGGCAAAGGTCCGCTAGGTGTTGCGTCACCGGTGTAATATGTTCCACCGGACGAAGGGGTGCGAGTGCTGCCACTGGATGTGATTCCGTGAACGTTCGCTCGTATCACGCTCTCCCTATTGGCGTACAGTTGCCGTAGCAGAGCCGAGGCTGGCAACGGGGCAGTGGCTGATTGCTGAGGACTCAGGTGTCCTAAATGATGATGCGCGCCAATCCACTGTATCGTGCTCCTCTGTTGCTGCTGTTTCAGCAGCGCGTCCGTGCTGAAGTCTGTCGGCTGATGAAGCGTCGGCGAATGCGCCTTGTTCAGGTTTGTAACCGGAAGATGTTTGGACATTGCTTGCTCGAGGTCTTTCACAGAGGTGCCCGTACTGTCCGCGTTGGTCGTCCTGTCCTCTACGCGCCTCGATTTCGGGCTGGATGAACAGAGCGCTTGGTCACCACCCGAAATCGAGTGATTCGAGGGGGCTGGACTAAGAGCATGGTTCCTCTCGTTGTTCGTTACCTTCGCCGTCGAGTCCTCGTCGTCTTCTTCTTCTTCGTTCGAGCTGCTGTCCTCCTCGTGCAACTTCCGCTTGTGACCCCGTAATTTTACTACCAAGGTATTGATGTTTCCTGCGTTGGTTTGAGAGTCTTGCTGCAACTGCGCCATGTCGTGGTGTCTGCTGCCTCGTTTGTCGCTTTCGGAGCCGCGGGTGTCTTCTCGATCTTCCGGTGGAGACCTGTGCGAGTGCTCTTGATGCTGGTTCGGTGGCCCGCCACGACTTCTGCCTTCTGCAACGCAACATATTGGTCTATGAATATTATAGAGTAGTGTTGAACCGTTCGGATAGGCATTAGTGAACTATGCTTGTACAGAAGTTTTGTGAGAGATTATCTTAACACGTTCGCAGTCATGAAGACTTGGAATCAAGATTTGATATATCATATAAGTATGTGTGTGTGTGTGTGTTTCAAGACAACTAATTCTGAAAATAGTATTCACTTCAATGTTTTTTTTAACATTTTTAGAATTACACGAGTGTGAATGTGTGTGTATGTGTGAGTTTGCTTGCGAAACATATGTATATTTATTAAAAACATGAATTTACAATATCGATTTTACCGTCGTATGTTATTGATTTATGTAACAAGATGAATGCGGCCAGGGCAATCCACAAATCGTATAATTACAAATACATTATTATTAACCATTCTTACATGTTATTATTGCTTTTAAAAAAACTATTACCTTTCTTCGTATTCGAGCTTAGATTCTTGGACTGTGAACGTGCTAAGAGAGAGGAGAAGTATATACATATATGAGAAACAATTTTGTTACAATATTTCTTCAAACATAAACAAATTTTTTAGGAAATGAAAACACACAAAGTGGAATTCTTTAAAAAAGCTGGGAACAGTTTAATGAGGTTAAAGTAATGAATCCTGAGTAACATTTAACAGTGACGAACCTTAGAATTACTTCCTTAGAAATGTAACTATATTGATTTGCTAAAACTAGCGACTTCAATCACTTATAAGTTAGTGTGTTTTCTTATTGTATTTGTTAAATTTTTATTATTTAACTGTGTTAAATTGATAGAGACATGACAATTTTGATCGAACGCGGAGTTTTAGAGGAGGCTAATGGAAACCATTGTTTTTTCCATGGAAGGAGACTTCTTTTTCCATTTACATTCTTAAATTTCCTGATTTCGAATTTGTCACTGTGAAGTTTTATTGAAATGCTCAGTTCCAAGACACATACCTCCTCTATCGGCATCCGGTGATCCATTCTCTGGATCGTTCCCAGCGGCGTCCTCGCGCTTGACACCCATCACACCGTCTTCCAATTGGCAACAGTCCATAATTAAATTCTCATATTCGCGACCACTGAAAAAAAGGAGAATATTACGTTACGATATTGTAGGGAAGAGCTAACGCTTGATCGTTTCTCGGTAGACAATTTTACAAAGCAGTATTTCTATTGAAATTATTAAAGAATGTAGTTGAGGATCTACTTCAGATTTTTCAGAACTTTGAGATTGATATCTACTTCAGATTTTAATAAACAGTTAGTGCAAAATAATGACTGAAGACTACACGACTATATTATTAGCCATATCAGTCTGAGTTATGATTTTATAAGCGACTTGTAATTAATAAATAAATGGCTCTAGTTTAATCGAAATGAATTAAAATAATCTACGAACATTAACAAATGATAACATCATAATTTCTTAGAAAAAATAAGAATAAACACAAAGATGAATGTGTACACTGTCTTCTTCAACATATTATTATCACGCACAGAAATGTAATGAAATAACAAATAAATTTCTTTAAAGAATTAGTCAGTTACCTTATGACATAATTGACACAGATGATATTTTGCTCTTCTGCATTTTTCGTATTGCACACAACCGTGGCGCAGGTTTGCAACCACGTGTATCCTCCACTTTTGTTCATCAGCCTATAGTAATGTGTCAACACCTGCCCCTTGTGAATTACTGTAACAAAACAAATTCTCCCTGTAGAATTCGTGCATTATACAAACTAACTAGCGAACGAGGTTATTGTGAAATAGTGTACTTTGCAGGTTTTGTAATATGTTGGAAATTGTAAACTTTAGAATGATTTCAGTGTCACTAAAATGAACATTTAGAATAATTATTTTTCTATTTGCTAAGGTTACAAAGAAACACACCATAATAACAGAATTTCGAAACAGTATTTTTTCTTGCTTGTGAATATTTACAAAATAACAATAAACAAATGGAAACTTACAATCGATGTGCGATTTCCGAAGACGGTTCGCATCTTCTCCATGGCACAATGTATACAGATTCTTCCCTGTTAATTCGTCAGCAGTATAATCTAATAATTCGGACACCCTGCAAGACAACGTACAAGAACATTTTATGAAAATGTCACTGGAATAATGGGATATAAGCAGTTATTAATCATTAGACTGCAGATGTCCACGTATTTAATATTTATACTATTTTCTGATCTGGTACAAGAATTTAATATTATTGAGGTTTATATTGAATTTTTATATAAAAATCTTTATATAGAAAATTTAATATTTTTGAGGTTTATATTGAATTTCCATATAAAAAATTGTGTATATGGAATTTATATAGAAAATTCAATATTATTGAGGTTTATATTGAATTTTCATCCATGGTACACGGAATAAAATTGTTTCCACTCTCTTATTTCGTTTATCGAGTCTTTGGAGTTTCTCAAAACATTCACAGTCTGTTAATCGCCATTACAAGGAATGGTATCTAGTATAATTATCGTCGTTATACTCACTTAGGTTCGCAATGTGCTATCCGAAAATCGAAATTAATTCGAGTGACGAACATGTCGGTTTCGAGACGAATTTCATGCACACTCGGCGGAGGAAGTGCGATTGCCAGTCCAACCATGCCCATCAATGGCGGCGCAGACTTTCTTGTATGGCTAAACGTATACTGCGGTCTCAAACGGCACAGTAACAGTACGACCTGAATGTATAATAGTCAATTAAGAACCAGGCCTTCGTTAATTGGACGTAATTGATTGCAAAAGGTTTTATTCAAGAAGAAAAATTGGACGAGGAAATCAGAATGCAGTTCCATTTAAAAGATCAACGAGGAAAGCTTCTCGTGTATTATTCTTTTTTTTCAAAATCTCTATTTTAAACATGAGATTGTAGAATAATTTGCAGAAGATCCACGGAATGATAATCCCAACATTATAATATTAATTGCGTAAATATATTTTAATGTATATTAACCCCTTGCACTACGATTACCGCGATTAGAACTTCTTTATCGATCATAATCTCCTAGAAAAAGAACAAATCTATGTCAATTGCACGCCTATATGTTCTCTAATAACTATGTATTGACAAGAGAGATTTAACTAAAATTTTTGCTCAACTCTGAGTGACACTAACAAAATAGAATTTTATTTCGGTCTAACGGAAATTAATAATATTTATAATAGTAGGCACCGTTCCAAACATCACGGGTCTGACACGATATTATTGTGCAAGGGGTTAAATTGATCATATACAATTAACTTGTATATAAAATATAATATTTTACCAACGAGACTTTAATCTTTAAACATATGAAAAATGTTAATTAAAGTGGAAACTTCGAATAGAACTATCTTCTACATTTTAGTATATTCATAACATTATGTTATCATTGATGTATTTTCACATTTAGAATTAAATCAAAGTTTACTAGAAATGTGTTGCATATGAAATACTCAATTGAATTAAAAATAAAAATGAATAATGCATTCTTCTCTTAAATTGTTGCAAAATTCAATGAATTTTGCGAACTTACCCTATATCCAGAAGACTTAAAATGGCACCCCCTTTTCGTTAAAGTAGATTTCATCCGTACGCAGAACGCTCGGTCGTATCCTTTGTAAAGACCGCTGGCCGATAAGGACATTACCGAGGACACTGTAGTCAAATAAAAAAGGGCTACTGTAAATAAGATCATTCGTCCTGATCATCCTATATGAATTTATAATTTAAAGTGAGAACGTGTTCTTCTTTCAACAATGTTTCTTGAAAACACGAAAGTACAAGAAAAAATACGAGCATAGGGAAAGAAATGAAAGTTTGAAAATAATTACTGCTTCTTTTAAAATAAAGTTAACAATATTTTCTTCTCTTAAATAAGCAATAAACACTTCAATAATCTATTTACAGTTGTATATGAATTGAATGGAAGATATTTTCAAGTCTATAATTCGAAAGAGTGTCGCAATTGCATTGCAAATGTCACATGTAACAATAATATCAACAGAATAGAATACAAATGAAAAATAAACATCACAAAAGATTAAGTGAACCCTTGACATATTTTAAAACATCATAACTTCTATTTGTAAAAGATTAATAACAATAATACCAATCACAAGAGAATAGAATACAAATGAAAAATAAAAATCACAAAAGATTAAGTGAAATATTTTAATATTTTATAATTTCTAGTTCTAAAAGATTAAAGATGAAGGATTAACTTGACATATTTCAATACTGTTTGTCATACAGTATAAAATTAATTGTTGTAATGTAATTATTGTCTATGTAAAACAGTATTGAAATATGTCAAGTTAATCCTTTATCTTTAATTTTTTAGAAATAGAAATTAGAAAATATTTATCTATTTCTAGAAGACAATAGATAAAATATTAACTGAAACCTTGACATATTTCAATGCTCCATTCGTCAATTTTATAGAAATTCATGAGAAGGGCCGCTTCAAGCTGCAGACGGCGGCCATCTTTGTTTCTCAGTGTATTTCCACGTCTCTTCCTCAAAAAAGATTCGAGACTCATAATCATTTGGAAATTATCAGCCGATAATCTCAGCTGTGACGGCGTAGTTGTAAAACGACATGGTCAGTTACCGTCGGGATTCGCAGTGGAAGATGAACCGTGTTCTTCAGACGCCGCGCTGCTCGGCGACGCCAATCCGGAGCTCGACGAGTGCGGACCGGAAGAACTGGTCGACGATGTTAAACCGAGGCCTAACTGCTCGGCGACTTCCGCGTGGTCTTGCTGATGAACATAATCGAAAACGCTTGATCCCGTCATCTCTACCTGAAATCCAAAGCACACGCGCTGCTTTAATGTAGGCACCAGCAATTGTCCAAAACGCAATTTTCAAATTTTTCTCAATTTGGATAAGTGAAGAGTAGACGGTCGATCTTTATGCATTTACAGCAAAATTGAATAGATGAAATACAAAATTGTTGGAAAATATTGAAAATTGAAGATGTCAATATATGATTTCTCCTCTATTAATTCACTAATCCTTTGCACTCTGAATTATTTTCAATTTTTGTTGCCAACAACTCCTTACTACTTTAAGTGTTTTATTTGAAATTTACTTCAAAGGATAGTTCTTTGACTGCTACTTATTTTAAGCAGTTTTGTTTACTAATTATGTTAAATATAGCTATCAAACTTTGTTGTAATTTATATTTATGGAACTTGTATTTGTTTTTAACTAAACAATGAGACTCTAATAAATAAAGGAAGAACCAAATAAATATGAACACACGTTTATTCGCCCGTTCTTTTCTCCGATGTCGAGTCACACTCGACAAAGTAGTACAAAGAGTTAAGGGAAGAAATAACATTCAATTTAGTTTCTATTTCTAACAATTGATGCAGGCAATGTTTATTTTGCATAAAGATCCGCAGTCTACTAATAACCAGTGAAAGGATATTTGTGAATTTTCTGCAATTATGAACCGAAAGCCACACCAACTTTTTGATAAAAGTTCAGAATGATAAATCGAAGAAACAGGCGATAAATATCGCACTTTTTACAATCAGTTGCTTAACAAGTGGCGTATACGTGTTTGAGAGCAACTTATTTATGGAGGTCTAATTAAACCGCAATCTTTAAGATTTTCCACCTGATCTATTATAGTAATTATTTCAACGTGATCAAAACGATTACACGTGTTTTTTTGGCAGACAATGTTTACTTGAGATTAACTTGATAACCGTCACAAGTGTATGATAAACAGATTATCATGAACATTCGTTAACTGATGCTTTGATACATTTTTGGAATATGATTAATTCGTTCATTAACGAATTGTACATTTACAAGGTTTATTTAATACACTTTTAAGTTAATTACAATTTTCAAGTGTCAAATAATTAAATTGTATAAAAATATAACTATACTAATTTCGGAGCTGACTGAAAAGATAAAAATAGTATTACTATTGAAGTTATCAGTGCTCCCCTACCATTTCCACGAGGTTTATGATAAGGAATGAAATAAACTATACCAACTTCGGTGCTTGACATCTAACCGATGTCTTTATGATAATCCTAACTTTTCTCTTAGGAATTGAATTGAAAGAAGTTTTTTACTGGGGTTAACCTTTTATACTTCCGATGGGGCATACGTGAACAAACTTAAATACCTTCCGAAAGGGGACAACATGTTCTTTGAATAGTTATCTACCATACAGTCCTTGTAACACTGCAATATGTGTGTGTAGGATACGATTAATGAAAATTTTATGCCTTCGATAAGGGAATTCGGTATTTTAACGTTATTGATACAAGAAACGTTTGTACATTTTTCATTTTCGTAAAAACGTAAAGATAGTGTTCCCGAACATAGACATCGTACCAACAATCAAATTTCAAAATATTTATACGATTATTGAATAGAATTCAAAGAAAATTGTTTCAAAAAGGAACTGTAAAGCAGTGGGAACAGAATATAATTAAATTTACAACATAAGGAAGAAAAATGTAAAACTTTCTCTTCACTATAACGACGTTCCCACCACTATAATAGTTTGCAAATGTTTGAGAACATCATGAAATTGGTACCCGTAATTCGATAGATAAAATGGCGGCACAGAAAATACTCGTAAACCTTCATAAAAGATACTTTTCATATTAATTAATGATTATAACATCATATACTATATAAAATTATATTCCGCGAAATTTTCAGTGAAACACGTTAGTTTATCGCCTATTAAACGCGAGTAACGTTCACGGAACAATAACGTCTCTTCTAAAATTTAACGGCATCGTCGTCGCCGACATTTTTAAAATAAACAAACTCTAATCCACCATTACGTGCGTCGCATAGATGGATCCTCTGATCAGAATTTCCCGAACGGCTCAAAGACAGGGTATGTAAATCCTGTGGAGTAGATTACCGACGGCGGCGGCGGCGGCGGCGTGGAGGTGCACGGTTCCCGCCCGGGGAACGAAACTCTTAATTCCGACGGAAGTCAATTTCATCAGCTTGGAAACTTTAATTTCAATCGAACTTGCCCGCGGAATAATAAAACCTCCGTGTTGGTGCCCGCGGTACCGTCCCCCGGTCTAAGTCCGCGACCTATTAAAAAGCTTGCAATTAAAGATCGTCGTCGAAGAGGAAACGGAAGTTAGGAGGGTCGGTGGTTCTTAGGGATTTCGTACAGCAGATGAAAGGAGGTCTCTGTTCTGAAAAGAGCGTCTCTTTTCCGCGGATGGAAAGCGTCGGAGTTCGGAATGTTTCGCGCATTCCGGTGCCCGGTTCTGGCACGTAGAGGAATACCTATGGAACGCAGGGGCTGCCGGCGGCCATGTTTGTGGCAACGTCGGCGCCGGTTTCCCGAATCCCCGAAACACCCTATTGATTGCTCCACGAGTCTCGCAGAACCGAGCTGGTACACCGGTCACCTCCCGTACACCTCCTGTTCCTCCCGCTATCGCGTCCCTCTATCTATCTTTCTCTCCCCCACCTCTCTCGTTCTCTCTCTCTGTCTATTCCCCTCTGTATCCCTCTGCCCCCTCCTCTCTCTCTCTTTTCTCCATCTACCTTCACGGGCAGCATTAGGAATGGCGAACACGCCGCCGTGCAGAGGCTACGTGAGCCGCATGCGACCACCCCCGCCTCCAACCACCCATCCTTCCCTCGTCTATGTCATGCTTGGTGCCAGCCAGTATGGCCGCCAACTCATACAACCTTCTCCTCTTTTCCTCCCTTGACCTCTCCCGTCCTTATCCACCTCTTTCTCCGTCTCTCCGTACCAACCACGCTCCTTCTCTTCTCGCCTTCCTTCCCTTTCGTTTCCCTTTCTCTTCGCTTCTTTTCGTTCCCAGCGGCAGCAGCCACCTACTACTCCGCCGTCCACTCTTCTTCGTTCTCTCCGTTCCCTCTTCATTCAGCTTCTCCTTTTTCCGCCGAACGTCTTCCCTCGCCACTATCCACTATCTTTGCCCTTCCGGCTCGCATACGTGCCAGCTTCGCGTGCATGCTTGTGTCTTATATGTCTTCCGCTTCATTTCACCCTCTCCTCCACCTTCCCACCATCACCTATTTCTCTGCTCCCGGCCTCTCTACCGCCCCCGCGTTCCTCCATGTTCCCAGTCCCGACCGACCTTCCATCAACATCCCCGCGAACGAGTCACGCTTACAACGACGCCCCGTACCCGACGCTACACAACACGCTGTGCTACACACTCACCTGTGAGAGTCCAAGGTAAATCGAGACGGTCTCGGATATGTACAGGAACCGTCCATCAGCGGCGACCGCCATCGCGAAGCCGTCCAGCGACTGAAACGAAAAATATTGAAGCTATCGTAGCCAGGACTATGCTATCCTCTTTTCAGCCGGAACCACCGCCCGGTTGCGACCTCGACGCCGACGCCGCTGGTATCGCTTTTGCTTCCGGGACGCTGGCTCCAGGCTTCACTGGACCTCCCTCGGTCGCTCACTTTCCTCGAGATTCTTCTAGTTTGACAGTCTTTTTTTCTTTCTATCTAATCTTCCGGAACCAGACGTGTTTCGTTCGTAACGATGTAAAGCTTGAGCGGTAACTGGTCCGAGAATTAACGCCGAGGGAGTTCCAACCAACGGGGACATGAAATTTTTATTAAGTTTATTGGGATTTCTTACTCGACTTATTATCTGCGACATTCGAAGCCAGACTTTGTAGTTTCTGCTTGCTTCTTTCGCCAGACTGGATTGTTTAACAGGTTTGCTACCACCGAATGTTTCGCTATTTACCTTCTCCATTGAAATGTTTTTTTTATTAATTCCTTGCCGTTCTTTCACGAGCCTGACTCGTGATGAAGGTGTTTAACAAAGTCCAACGAATGTGAATGTTACGCGTTTCATTTTAGATGAAACGAAGTTTGATTCGTTTGTAATCAATAGACAGCGGATTTTATGCATTTATAAGAAAAATGTGTAGGTGTAATTTTTAAAAATATAATTATTATCAATCCATTAAAAATATCAAGAAAAACAATGAATATCTAGTTCACTCCAGTTTGTTGCAAATAGGGTAGAAAATTTTTATTTTGCATAAAGATCCGCTGTCTGGTAATCAATGTTTAAGCATTAAAATAAATTTAGCCATACAAAAAATATATATTTTTCTTTCCCTTCTACGACATTTTTGTGCAGAAAGACGTTTTAATCACTGTAACTGTAAAAAGAAAAGGTACGACACCTGGTTTGCGAGACATTGAAATCATTTGACAGTGGAAAGGTGTCGTTCCATATTATGCCCGCTATATATGTACTCTAGGACTTTAACACTGAACCTACCTAGCTTTAAAAGTACATATTGGCTTGTAAAAATAACAAGATTAAATTTCTTTTAACTTTGTGCAGTTCATACTATATATATTTATATATATAAATAAATATATTTATATATATATATATATATAAATATATTTATTTAATCATTCACCATGAAAGCATCTTTATAATTTCCATATTTGTGAAATGAAAAGTCTGAAATCGGTCATTTGACCAGTGGTGATAGGTTTAGTGTTCAATAACGAAGAGTGCAAAGTCAATTTGAGTATCTTTAAGTAACTTGTGAGTTTGTGAATATCAGCGAAATGGTGGTAGCAAACGTGTTAAATTTTTGCTGTTGAATTTATGTATTCTTTTTTAGTCGAAGAGCCGAAATTTTAACTTGTGGTTTCCCTTTTTGATACGGATTAATCCTTTGTGCTCAAAACAATCTTTTCAAAAACGTTTTCGAAAATTTCGTGCAGAATATTATGCATCAGCATATGCTTAATTGCTATCACGAATGTATTATAAATTATACTTATTGTTCGGACACAAACGATTAATACGAATTAAATTTAGCGTGTTTGAAGTAGTCGATGGAATTGTAAGCTTACTTGAAGTATATGGGTGCCTTGGTGTACTTCGAAGTGGTCCACCGCGGCAGATGCTGGAGACCTTCCTCGATTTGCACCTGAAATCACATGAACGTACAAATTTAATCAAATATATGAGTTTGTGTCCTAGTTAATGTACTAGTTAATGCAAAATTAATAATATGTGTGTTAATGTACATATAATAAATACTGTAGGTATTTAATTGTAATTAACAGAATAATTAATTCACTTTTTTCAACAAAAAGTCCTATCACGTAAAAGTAGAACGATTGAATTTATTTAGATCTTATGTTCATTTTAATATGTGTTTGAATAAAGAAATGTGTACGATCACCTTCAATAGAAGCATCTTTATAATTTTAATATTTTATGTAGTTTCAGAATCTTGTATTTAATACTTGTTAATTGTTATTTTGCATGAACAGCAGCAGTTTAGTCATTATTCGACAGCGGATTTTAAGCAGTTATGGTAAACGATTATTTCGCAATCCGCCACCGAAGTGTTCCGCCGTGCAACCCTCGCGGAGACATTTTGTCGCGAGAGCGATGGACTGCGTTTCTCGGAACGGTGGGTGAAGGGGAAGAGAGGACGTGTTGATCGGTAAAAGTTGAATCGGTATTCATGCATCGTGCTCGACGAAACAAACGACGATGGTGTCGTTGTAGGAGGACCCATGCGTCGGACAGGCGAAAGTCCGACCGGATTATTCGGGGATCCGGGTCTGAAATATCAGAATGAACTCGTTGACCGAACAGCGAAAGGTAGGCAGAGGCAAAGGCTCATCAATCCGGCAAGTTAGCCTCGGCACTTCGGGCTCGTTTCTACGTGGGGCTTACCAGATTAAGCGGTTCGCGTCGAGTTTGATCGAGTCTTCTAAGTCTTTCATTACGGGAGCGAAGACCGAGGGTGGGTTTATTATTACGGTAAGAAGACGGCCGTCTTGTTTGTTAAACGAGGGGAGAAAGAGGACGCGAAGGGGTGACCGGGGGCATGGTCAGCAGCTTATTTCCCGGGGTGAATAGTGTGACTCACTTGGTTGGTCAAAATAAACTGAAGGTAGCCCCCGATCATTGGCCGTCAATCAATTCTACCCATCGGGTCTTTATTAACTCTTTGCCGATCTGTCGGCTTGGATTCCTCTGTGGCCGGGGGCGTAGTGGTCTTTACTGGTGAAATTTACTTTATTAGAGGAATTAACTTACTGTAGGATCTTACTGCATGATCTTACTGTATGGTCTTACTGTATGATCTTACTGTATGATCTTACTGTATGATCTTACTCTATGATCTTACTGTATGATCTTACTGTATGATCTTACTCTATGGTTTTACTGTATGACTTTACTCTATAACCTTGCTGTATGACTTTACTGTATGACCTTACTGTATGATCTCACTGTATGACCTTACTGTATGATCTTACTGTATGACCTTACTGTATGACCTTACTGTACGACCTTACTGTATGATCTTACTCTATGATCTTACTCTATGATCTTACTCTATGATCTTACTCTATGATCTTACTCTATGGTTTTACTGTATAACCGTATTGTATGATCTTACTCTACGTTCTTACTGTATGTTCTTACTGTATGTTCTTACTGTATGATCTTACTCTATGATCTTACTCTACGATCTTACTCTCTGGTTTTACTGTATGACCTTACTGTATGACCTTACTGTATGATCTTACATAAATTATTTTCATATATAGACCATATTATGTTGTTTGATGTTTTTCAATTTAGTATAATAATAGTAAATAGTACATTTGCAGTGGCACATATGTTAATTTTCCCGAAACACTAAATTACAGTTTATTCGACAATGAAAAATAAAGAACATTGCACAACGGCCGGTATAAAAATCAATTTGGAGAAAAGCGAAGCATTGGTGTCACGTTTGTCCGTCGGTTGCCGTAATATTTTGATAAATAACTAAGGGGTCGTTTTACCGAAATGTGTGGGACTGTAGCCGGTGGATATTTCCTTGGGGAAGATGGAAAAATATCTACGCTATAGCCGCGATCAATTTAGGAAAGATCGAACGTGCTAATGTGTCTCCTTGGACGTCTTAAACAGACTATTCTACTTTTGTATTTTCTTTGCCACTTTTCCGCTATCTTCACTTAAATCCTATCCACCCTAATTGTGTGGCACTTATGCATTTCACATGTTTATAAATAGTTACATGAATACTTTCGATGCTAAACCATCTTCACGTAAATCAAAAATATATATTTCCAAAGAATGAGTAATTATCAGAAACACTTTAACAGTCACTGTAGAGAAATTTGCAAACGAGAAACACGTTTCTCGTTAAAGAATGTATTAAACTATTATGTATTAAGTGTAAATGTATTTTTATTTTATGATGATCCAAGTGTTTATAAGTAATACCTGCGGAAAGTATTATTTCAGTCATCGATTAAAGTACTACCACATAAAATGAGTGAATGAATGTACAGAGTTGTACGGAAATTATATGTCGCGATTATTAAAATTAACTTTGATCTTGAATTTCAATGCAAATGCAAAAAGAATCATCGCTTGAAACTCGATCGTTCTCTTAAAAAAATTATGGTGAAAAGGTTTTCATTATCAAACTTATTGTATTTATATTATACTTTCGATATATTTCACGTGCACAGAAATCATTTAGAATAGCTTCATCAATCGCACGCTATACATATATACATTTCATCTGACTGAGGAATGAAAATATAATTTAAATAAAATCAGTTTGATAATGAAAAAACCTTACCATATTTTGTTTAAGAGAACGGTTGAGTTTTGACCCAAGGTCTCCACTTTCTCACAAAAAATTGTTGACCTTTTGACCTAGAAATCAATTTATACAGATGTATTTATGTGTTGAAATATTTTTTTTACCAAAGTCGATTCTACTTTGACGTTATCTGCGAAATTAGGTGACAAAAATGGAGAAGTATAGTGGCAGAATTGCGATAGGAGGCATAAAAAATCAATTTGAAATTACGTGAGGCATTCCGCGCAATCTAGTGTCCCTAAGATGCACAGTTTGGAAGCCGCTCCGTCGTTTCCGGTTGCTTTGCCAATTTCCATGCGACTTCAGCGGAAACGGCAGACCTCTAGGGGCGAGTTGCTAAGTGAAATTACCATTCGAAGGTTCTTTCACTTTCTCATAATTGTTTCGTGCCCGCGATGTTATGGTATTCTGCATTATTTAATACTGCGATGGGAACTAACAGTAATTTGCTTCTAAGATTCTCTCTGTTCGTGGTGAATTGCATTACCGAAATAAGTAAGAATTGCCGAAAATACACAGGTATTTTAAGGTGAAGTAACCGCAATTTTTTGATTCAAGCGATGGACTTTAATCAATAAAATATTTTTATTGATTAACTAACCCCACAACCGGGATTTTGTTGACTTATCTAAATTTTATTAAAACTACAACTATGTACATTCAATCAAAGCGATTTTCAAAATTAAATCCTTATACCCAAGTCAGTGAGCAAACTTTTGGTGTACAAGTCAGCAAACTACTAATGGTTCACTGGTAAAATTTAAATATGTTAAAAGTTAGTCAACTAGCCCCGGTCTCTCGAACTTGTCAATAGGATACTTTCTAAAATGTCGATCTTTCAACCCGAAGGAGTGTAATGTCCCCTTAAGAATTCAACAGACACGTGGCTCAAGTGTTCATTCATTGGACAGGCGACCGTATCAGTAAAAGTTTACAAGTGTCAAAATATGAGTTGTGCATAATCTCTCGAGTCTTCAAACGGAACAAATTGAAACAAAGAATCGGGAGAAAGAGGACAGAGAACGATGTCAGTTTCTGTCAAGAGCACTGGAAAGAAAAATAAATGAACCGACGTGTCTGGAAACCTTTAACGCATTTTACTTCGTTAAGTCGAGAGGTCTCGTTCCGCTTGTGGTACTGACATGCGGCGAGGGTGAAACGGCGCGGCGGTACTGGATTCAGTTTGACGAGGAGCTGCGGCGGCGATGTGCGGACGGTGCCTAACTCAATTTCGTTAGTTTAGTTACATTGGCGGTTGGTAACGCGAGGCCCAACGCAGGGGTTGCTGTGATTAGATTTCCATGTAGGTAGCGGTGGTGCAGCCACCTAAGCCTTTATGTGTGCCGCTTTATATGTACGCGTCGAATCCTCTGTGCCCTTCTCCTTTTTCTCTCTCTCTCTCTCACCCTCTCGCTTTCTCTCGGTCACCCTCGCTCGCTCTTTTCCACCCCAATTCACCACCCGCGCCACGACAAATATTAACTCAACCAACCACCCCCGATTCCGAAAGTAGTGCCGATGAATAAGTGAATTCTTTCAACATTGCCTTATTCTCCCTCCTCCTCTCCACTAGAAGATCACATGCCTCAATCTCAGAGTTTCGTATACAGGGTCGTCAAAATAAATCCAGAGAAAGGCGTCGTGTAAGGAAAAACAGTTGAAAATTCTAGGAGAATGTCAATGTACTGTTTCGCCAGTTTCTACACAAGTAGCGAATGATGAAAAGAATGGAATTACTCGAGTTAGTCTCTACCAGCTGCCACGATCTTCTCGAGTTTGGACCCTGAATCCAGAGTCGTCAGATTAAGACTTGTTCTCTCCCACTCTACCATTCTCTTTCAATGACACTATTTTCTCCCACGCTTCCGCCACAGACCGGTCACGTGACGCGTTTTGTCTCTGTCGTGCATGTGTCACAATTAGTGATGGGTATTCAATTCTCTGTCTTGCGAGTTTTCAAACAAATCAATCATTGCAAGAGTTCCATTCAATTAGATATTCATTCCAAGTCAGAAATTCTTGAAACTCTTCGAAGTTTTGATCAAGACTCCAAATTTTTAAGATTTTCAAGACTTTCAAATTTGTCGATGACACCTTCTCTCCGATTTGAATAGTCTTGAAATTTGTTCTCAAGGTCACTATTTTGAACAGCATTTCCCTTTAACGTTCTCGACGGTCGGCTTTAGTTTATGAGATAATTGCAAAAACTTCACGTGTGAATGCAGGGTTTCAAGTCTTTTAAGATTTTCAAGTGAAGCGATTCTAAGAAGAATGTACAAATAAAACATATTACCAGGAATAACATGGCTGATGGGTAAATATGTTTTATTGTATCATGTCATATGTGTGGTAGACTTTATGCAAAATAAAATTTTTCTACCTTAATTGCAACAACCTCAGGTGAAATAGAAAATTGTTTCTCTTAATATATTTAATAGGTTGATAATAACATAAACATTTATTTACTGTTTCAAATTACACTTACTCTAAATTACATTAACTGTTTAGTAATAATATGTCAATACAATAAAAGTAATAATTAGACTGCGGATCTTTATGCAAAATAAAAATTGTCTTCATCAACTGCAAAACTCGGAAGCCATATAAAACTTTCTTTCTATCTTCAACAATTTTAATAAGTCGAGAATGACATGTGGGCGTTCTTAAATTGTCTTAATAATATTACTGTTTTAAATTACGTCCACCAATTTTGTTAGTTTATTTGATATTACCGGTGGCGATTATGTTCAGCGAATAGCAAGACCTGCTAAATAACCCAGTTCGATTGTGAAGTCTCTTGGGGGTGCACGGATCTTTGAACGTTCCAGTGTCCACCAGTTAGGCAAGAGAAGATGATTTCGCCCGAATGGACCGTCGCCTCCCATTTTCGTTAAATGAACCACGAAAATGAAGAAAGCCAATGGCGATGCTATCGCTCGATCATAGCCGACAATTCTCTATTACTATGTATCTGGGAATCTCGTGCCGGCTGCGTGGTCACCCGAGTTATAAAGGGTATCGCGAAGCTCGATCTATTGCCGGGTTGCTTACGCGAATTCTTAAGAACGCTTGCCGGACAACCATTGTTCAGTTAATTCGATACCGGTGTACCGTGAATTTCCATTGAAATTCAGAACCCACCCTTCGTATCTCGATGAATCAACGATACGGCTGATTCAGGACGTTTGTTTCTATCGTTTGGCCATTAAGTCGCGACACTCTGGAAATTGCCTTACCCTTTCCCTTTTTATTAAATTACCTTACACTCCTGGGGCTGTTCGATTGTTTGATTGGAATAGAGCTGGGCGATTGTTACTATGATTATCAGGAGACAGAAGACTTTATGCACTTTGGCTGTTCCTCAGCATGGTGAACACGATTCGAGCGAAATGTTCAATATATTTTTATGTTTCTTCTTGGTGCTCGAGACTTGCAACGCAAGATTTTTATTTCGTCTCTTCGATTATGTAAAATAATTTCGGAAATATTGCAGTTTACAAAAGTATTACTGTTAAATAGTTTGCAGAAATTAGTTTATGATATGGGCACAGGTTTGATCAAAAATCAAAACAAAACAATTTTGCAATTTATAAAATTTTTCTCAACGTTTCGATCCGATTCTGGATCATCTTCGAGAGAAATTTTGCGTTTGCTATGTGTAAATTATCAACGTTTATGTGTGTCACGGTATTCCATGATATTAAGAACTAGACTAAGACTATTTATAGCAGGATTATATGGGAATTTAAATTCCTCAGCAATAATTAAAATTAGATTGGAAATAAATTTGAAATTTTAGCAAAAATCTCTATGTATAGTATTATTCTATTGAATCTTTCGTGGACCTTATTATTTTATGTTAATATTATCGACATGAGTTGCTAAATTTAAAACACATTTATAGCTCAATTTTATTTACAGAGTGATACATCATCTGTTCCATACTTTTAAGAATAAGTTCAAAGATGGTAGACAATAATAAATAATTATTTTGAAATATGCTATCATATTTTAAATATTTGCTACTTACTAGGGTTAGATCTGTGCGCTTTTAACTAAGTTTTCTAATTAAAACGAACTTATTATTTGCAACAGTAGCTAATTTACATGCTGGCAATGGCACTATTTGCGACGCGTTTTAATGACAGTTTCGTTTTGCAATAAACTTGACTTTCTCCGATGCTTTCACCCCGACGACACGTTTCGCCAGGCAAGTACACGGTCGTCGATCTTCAACAGTGAATCGACTCCCCTACCGGGGTTAAATACTGATCCATCAGAAGATATCACCAGCAGATACACTTTCTAATAAACAGGGGTCCAATCGTCTCTGCAGTTTCCACGCTGCTGCAACCGCTGCTGAGCGATTCGTGAACTCAAGACATACACTACCGGTCAAAAGTTTGGAAGTATGGCGTAAATTCAGAGAAACAGAAGATTTATAAGAAGAATGCCTTTAGAACAACCAAGGAAGATTAACTTATCAAAAAACTTACGAGCAGTATGTTTTACATTTTGTATTATTATTTTCCTTCAAATTGCTTTTTCATTTAAAAACTCGACTTTATTTTTAACCAGCTGATACGACAGACGTTGTACTTCGAAATTGCAGTACATTTGTTTGTGATCTTTTTGTGAATTTGTGAAATGCTGGTGGAAATGTGTAAACAAGGAAAAATGAGAAAAAACGTATTTCTGAGCGATCATTGTATCTACTAACGTTTGTGGCCATGGATATTCAATTTAAGGAGGAAAAAGCACTTTAATTTTTTCCCGTATTTTCCATTTTTCCAGACAACTTTTCCAATTTTTCTTTCTATAAAAACCTTATTCGGACTATTACGAACATTTTTTTTACAAAAATTAGCCAAATCGGTCCAGCAGTTCTTAAATGATGCGCTTACCAACTAACAGCATTTAATTTTTATTTATATAGAAGATAGAAAATAGATTATTGATGTTTTTATTAAACTAAAACATCGCATGTGGATGTTACATATATGGGTGGTAGCGAACGTGTTAATAATACAGTTGTTAACTAATTATCCCTTTGAACTCGAAGCTATTTTAACACGAAAATTAAATATTTCTTTCTAACTAGAATATTTCCATTCCCTATTTTCTTTGAAATCTTATGGATATCAAATGGGTGTAATACCTCATACAATACCTAAAGGTATAGATACTGATTAGGTACCGACATATTTAATAATGTGAACGGATTTTATGCATTGATGACAAAAATAAGTAGGTGGAATTTAAAATAGCAAATAAATATTAGGGAAGAATTTAAAAATACTGTTCTATTATTTTCAACCTATTCTAGACATTCAAACAAAGTTTACGGAATCAAAATGACGGATCTAATATTATTAATTTGCGATTACTAAGATTGTAAAGATGCTTCCATGAGGAATTTACCAAATTTCTTTCTTTGGGTATATATTATTGGAAAAACGGCTAACAATTTGGATAGACACATTCTTGTTATGTTTATAAAATAATGTGAAATAGTTATTTCTACAGGTTCGTAAACCTAGTTTCAGAAAAGGAAATGAATTCTTTTCCCACAAGCTTTTTGGTTATCCTGCAGGTCAGTTTAGGAAACGTGCGTATCTTACAATAACTAATAACAAGAATTTAACTAAAAATATATATCCAATAATTATTTTGAAAATAGTTACCTGACCAATAACTAAATTTTTAAATAATGAATGAGATATACCAGTTTTGTATCTATAAAATTTAAAAGAAAATAGGGAATAGAAATAGCCAGGACGTGCGTTGTATTAAATAAAATATTTTAACAATAAAAGTTAACTAAAAAATATGTCCAATAATTACTTTGAAAATAGATTCTTAAAAACCAGTTGTTTTCACTGCCGTTAGACTAGAAGCCCCCGATAGCAGACTAAAAATCTTTCGAAAATGATTCGAAAACTACTTGGAGCACGATCTCAATAGGTTAACGAAGCTGAACCGCTTACCTTTGACAGGTTTATTTGGCGGAGGCCCATCTCGATTCCATGGTGGGTCTCCGTGACCCGAGAACTCCCGAAGTTTGAGGTACGAGATGGTTAGCCTTATTATGGAGGCTTTGTCCAACTGGGAGGTAATAGCCGCCGGTAATGGCAGCATTTTCGCTAACTCGTAGAACTCGAAGTTCTCCTTCCCTCGCCGAGACCTGGCAGCATCTCTGCTCTTCTCCTTGCGCAACTCCAGAATACTGTAATAAAAGAGGAACGAACGAATGTTAGACGGGTAAAAGTCGCGGGGTTCGGAGAAATCTAATTTTTTTCGGTTATTTATTCGATCATGTCTTTAGCGATTTTCTGGACAGCTCGAGCAAAAGGGTCTTTGTACCAACACACTAATTGGCAATTAGTCAACCACAAAGGGGGCGCAAGAAATTAGGTGTAGAGAAGATAAATTTTTCTTGTTCTTTGAGACGTTTAATTATTTACATGAGAGTTTCGTTCAGACAAACTTTCGAATGAATTTTCCCTATTTATATATCATTAGTGCCGATCCACAAATTTAGTAACATTCAACATAAAAATTGTCTGTAATTGCAAAATTTCTTTCTTTAACCCTTTGTACTCGGTTGTCCCCTCTGAGGCACCACTAAAAATTGCTCTAGCATTACTAAAAATATTATTTACATTATATCGGTGTCTAATCAATTACTCAACATTTAGGTATTGTATGAGATACTATACCAATTTATAAAATCAAAGGGAATGGAAATATTCTAGAGTGCAAAGGGTTAATGATCTCCGTAAGTTCAAAATGATATAATAACAGTCTGAAATTCTTTTAATTTCTCTACTATTTTAAATTGCACGTTAACCAATGTTTACAACAAATGCATAAAATCGTCAGGCTATTAATTGCAATATATTTTATAAAAATCAACAACTTCGACAACTGCAAGAACGAACGCAACGGTTCTTTGTTGTCTCAATTGTAATTGTTTTTCGTTACGAATGAAAAGTCACCCAGTTAAAAGGTTAAGGAGTGACCCAATCTCCGATATAGGTCATCGATGACTTCGAGCGAGTCACGAAGAAACTCCGTACAAGATTCTTTTTTCGAGGTCGAAGCCTTTACACGTTTACGACAAATTGAAACATGTTGCCGTTGCCGCGCACGGAATAGAAATACGATTCGGTTCCTGCCCGAAATTCAATTATATTCGTTGGTTCCTTAAGGTATTCGTTTCGCGTAATCCTTCTGCAAGGACTCCCGGCACTTGATATGCCGGCAGCGAATTAGCTGCTCTGCTGGAATCGTGTTACAGCTATTGACCTAGAGTACGCAGCACCCCTGGCCGATTCTTCCTCTTCGTTCCCGCGGGCTAACAGTTCATGTAGGTTAATCGATTCCAAATGTAGATTTATTCGACTCGAAATTCAACAAACTCTTCGGTCTACAACCAGGAAACGATTGGAATTCGAATTTCATTCGTTAGAGAATGTTACTCGTAATATTATTCGCGATATCGGATATTAAGAGGCAAGAGATAGCACGTGACATAACTAAAAAGTAACTAGAATCTTACTAGATTTTGTATCGAAACATGGGTTTGTGCGGGCTGTCGTGTTTTTACCTTATACGAGCATACTTTTTATTTATATATGAGTGAAAATAATTGGAATTAATTTATCGGCGCAAGGTTCGATCAATTTCTACACTCTAGCAATTTTTGTAAGCAAACTAAAACGTGTCGATTCGGATGTGAATCATGGTGCATGAGGCCACGTTTGCTATTAAAAATGTTTTAAATAGTAGGGGAAAAGGAAGATGGTTCCCTGTGTCGGCACGCAATCATTATTTTCTTGAAAAGGATCTAAACAAAGACCGAAACGTCGAAAAATTAATATATTGCAAAATCGCTTTCAAATAAAGTGATTGAATCGGTGCGCTAAAAAAACATCAACTTTGTTTAAACATACGATCGACAAATAAAAAGAAAAGTTATAAGCTACAACATACGAAAAATTCAATTGATTTTACCGGGATAGATTTTCCACATGATTAGCGCGGTGTTTTTTCTGGCCAGCTCTGCTTCAGGTAGGTAAAGTGTTAAAATAGCTTGGAGTGCAAAGGGTTAATTTACGATGTAGGTACTGCAAGCAGGGAAAACCATAATTTGTAATCAGCGGTTGATAGAAGGAAATATCTTTTTGCACGTGAAATCACGGGGTCAGAGATTGTGGGACCGGTTACGAGGTGTGCGCATAGATATTTACGTTCCATTTAATATCGAATGTTTCGTGATTTGACGTGGCACGATTCGCGGGAACGAGAGGCGTGGCGGTGCGATCCGCGAGAGCAAACGCGCGGCAAAAGCGGCCGCCACCGCTTCGAAGGCATACATTATTCAAACGCTATCATGCCTGTGTTTGCTGACAAGCCAGCGAATCTATCTGGGTGAATGTCGACGTAACATTAACCACGCCCCGTGGACGGCCCCTCGATTCCGGTTTTACATTTTAAACATTAAACGCTGACCAATGGCGAACGTAATCCGCATTATTCGAAACCCGTCCCCCCTCTCCAGCGACGGCCGGTTCCCCGGTCATTAACCTTTTGTTAACCAGCGAATCGGCCCCCATCTCGCAGCGATACATCGACTGACGCGCCGCCGTTGCCGCTCTATCGAAATTTCAATCGTCGCGATTTCCCGCCACCACCTCCCGTCTCCCCGTACACTCCTTTCGACAAGGAGGAAGGGGCGCGACCATGCAAATGTGTTTTCCATTGAACAGGATGGGATCATCGTCGAAATAATATGTTAATTTTGACATTGTAAACGAAGTACGCTTCACAGAGGTCCGTTCAACGTTTTACCTTGCACGGAAAGCTAGTGGGAGCGTCAATTAATTATCGATACCATTCCAATTAATTGGGGTCGAGGTGGTTCGAATAATGGAACACGTTTCTTACTTAGAAGGGAAGTTAACAAACCCGTAACTTCAAAAAATTATGAAACTCTCAAAAAAGCACTCGAAATTCTGGGACCAAAAATGAATTTGACAAAAATGTATTCTTTGCACAGTTTGATAGACATTATAATTTACCATGCAACTTTCTTTTCAAATTTTGTTTAATATCACTTGCTGTTCCTGGGATATTTCACGAAAATTTTGAAATTTTTTGAGTAAGCATAATTACTCTACTTGTATGCAAAATTTAATAATATTGTCGATAGCGTCTCATGAAGTTTAGTGTTATTATCTGTGTGTGTATTTTGTAATTTGATTTCAATTCATATATTTGCAGTACCTCGAGTTTTCTTTCATTTCATAAATATGTTCCGAGTTATCAAACAATGAATTAATAGTTCTTTGTGCATTCATTGTTTGTTTAATAATAATGCTACAAGCTTCGATGAAATCTGTTTATTTGCAATAATAAATCCTACGTTAAGAAAAAAGGTTAAGAATGACTCTCCAATTTAGATTATTTTATGTAATATCGATACACCTTTCGTATAATGAATTTGTAATCCATGGTTTTAGTATTAATAATTAATTGTAGAGAGTATTGTTCTCGTTAAGAATAAATGCTTCTTACTATGTAATAAGTAGCCAAAACAGTTAAATTACAAAATTTAGTATAAATATTATGGAGATCAGTGTATAAAAACTTGCTAAATTATTTTACAAGTATATACGTAAATAAGTTCTGTATGGCATCGTGTATGGCATTGTATATGGCGTTGTAAGTCCATTTAGAACCTTGAAGTGTTCAGCCAACGCCTTGGCACACATAAAACAGAATATTTTCACGTCTAGTTAGTTCGTCACTGATTTGCGTTACGCAATTTATCGTGTCCATACGAAATATTGCAATGTAAGCCAATCAATAAAATCAAGTATATTTATTGCAGGATTCCAATATTCTAGTAATTATTGTTAAATGTAACAAGAAATCGATCAGTTAAGTATGATAATATTATACGCCCAATTTCGTTTCGAATTAACCTCATCAAAAAATGAATTTGCCACCCTTTATTGCCAATAGACATCTTAAATTCAAATATACTAAATCAATTCAAATCCTTACACCAATTTCAGATTCAGTTTCAGATTAAAAACAATAAAAAAAACGTATAATCAAACCATAAATATTTTTTACAACCCTTACGACATTCAGAGTAAAAAAGAGTATTAAAGCAAATAGTATAACGCATTAAATGGAAATTTCTGTACAAGATAAATGGCTTTCAATGTAATTAATTGCAATGAACCATTATAAATTATTGCACTATTATTCAAAGTATTGTTCACATTATTAAATATGTCGGTACCTAATCAATAACTACACCTTTAGGTATTATATGAGGTATTACACCAATTTGATATCCACAAGATTTCAAAAAAATATGGGGAATGGAAATATTCTAGTTAGAAAGAAATATGTAATTTTCGTGTTAAAATAGCATCGAGTGCAAAGAGTTAATTAGTTAACAACTGCATTACTAACATGTTCGCTATCACTCAAATATGTAACATCCACGCGCAATGTTGTAGTTTACTAAAAACTTAAATAACTATAAATAAGATTAAATAATAAATAGATAGTACACGGTACACACGATATTCAGAAAGTACAATATACCCCTGTGAAATTGTTGTGATATTTCATAGAGAACCTGTGTTGGATTGAATCAAATATTTTAACGATAGAAGGAGGTAGCTGAGTTACCTGACCAAAAACTGAATAATTAAATAATGACTGAGATATACCCCAGTTTCATATTTATAAAATTTGAAAGAAAATAGGGAACAGAAATATTCTAGCCAGGACGTGCGTTGTATTAAATAAAATATTTTAACAATAAAAGTCGAATAAAAAGATTATCTTATTTTGCTTTTTAATTCGTTCAGAATTTGGATGGATGGTTAATTGCATAACCTCGCCATGAAAGTGGTACTCTGAAGTAGTAACAGGACATAAAGGGTTAACAAAGCTGCGCGAGGCCACGGAAAAACGAGGCTCGGGGGCAATTAAGTGCGTCATTAGTCGGTCGAAAGGGTTGAAAACAAGATGGGACTTTTATTAGGCAGCTATCGCGCTTAACGGCTGTAAAACGACGCTGCTCCCGCTGTTCATCCCTTTCGTTGATCGGCGGGGAGCCTGATCCGGAACGACGACGTCGACCTATTATTATACATCGCTGCGGGAGTCAAAAGTCGTAAAAACTGGAGTAAAGGAACTGGGGGTGGGGTGAAGCTGGCTGAGGATGATCCGCTATCCGGCTACCGTCTTGTTTTCGCATTTTACAAGGGTCCCGGTGACTTTCGAGCCTCCTCCCGCCAACGACCGTCTCGGTTACAGCCTGCTCTTCTCTGGTCCCATTGGGACAATCACAGACGCTTCTTCCCCCTTCCGGTGGCTCGTTGAACGCCCCGATGACGAGAGTGCCACCGGGAACTGAACTCGAAAACACACCGGGATGCCCCGAACGAAATTTCATTTGACACCGATGCCGGCCGCGCGATTCTTTCTCTCGTTAAAGTAATCCCGAGGAGCAATTTAAAGTTCGACTGGCTGGGATAGCCAGAACTTCCCGTGCGCCTTCGGATAGGGGATTCGCGTCACGGATGTCTCGCGTGGTAACTACGTAGCGGGGCGAAATAGCGGTTTGCACAGTTCCTGTTGCAAGTTCAGTTTCTTGCGCTCTGGTATCATTTGAATGAATTCTCGCTTGTTCCTAGTTGCTAATCCCCCTGAATGAAACTAATTTTATATGGGTGGCTAGCCTGATGCATGCTACTGCGCAATTGTTTGGAATCATCTGCATTCTTAATATTTCCTGATCTGATATCATTTGGACACATTCCTACTAGTTCGTAGTTGCTAAATCCACTTGAGTGATCCTTATTTTAGATTAGTGTCTATCTTGATCCATGCTATTGGTCACCTGTTTAAATGAATCATCTCCATTCTTAATGTTTCCTGATCTGATATCATTTGAACGAATTATTGCTACTTTTTACATAGTTGCTATATCCTCCTGAATAGTACTATTTTAGATCTATCTTGATCTATGCTATTAGTCATCTGTTCAGATGAATCATTTCGATTTTCAATTTTTCCTAACCTTCAGGTTTAGCTTCACTAAGACGGAAACATGTTCAAGTTACACAACACGATTTTATGCTCTTTTTTATTGGTTATCGTAAACATTAAAAGGATGAAAACAGCCCCAAAGTTAGGGGTGAAAAACACGTAGAACTTGTAAGATAGTTAAAGTGTTTTTAAATTGTGCACTTTGGAATGGAGACAGTAAGTAAGACAATATATTATTTTAGTAAACTAGATGACGTGAGCAGTTATAAAATTAATGGAAAAGATTCGTTACTAGTATTAATAAAAATATCAGTAAATGTAGAAATAAAAAAAATAACTACATGTCGTCAGTAACTATACAATGAATGGAAAATATTCGTTACTAGTGTTAATAAAAATTTCAGTAACTGCTATTAATTACCGATTATTTTAAAATTGATTTAATCCTGAAGCACTCGAGTACCATTATTTAAAATATTATTTACTAAACACATTTAAGTATCGTATGAGGTAATATATCAATTTTATATCCACTAAATTAAAAATATCATAGAAAAAATGTTTAATTTTCGAGTTAAAATAGGTTCGAATGAGTTAAATTACAGAAGAAAATATTAATCTTTGATATTCACGAGCATTTCTTAGTGTAATTTTCAAATAACTTTGGAATAAGAATATTAGGAGGAGAATAATAGAATGTATCAGTGGCTCAAGCAAATATAAATGATATCCCAAAAATGTCGCAGAACTTTGACATGGGAAATGTCAACAACTCAATAATTCGATGTTTTCAAAAAAGAAAAAAATTAACGAAGTCCACTGGACAAGTTTCTACCGCTTCGACGTCTGAAATACGTAAAGTGTAACTCTATAATCTTTTGAAACAAATGTCCAGTCCCGAGAGACGCTCGTCGAAGAAGTTCAAGTCACCGTTTGTCAAGTACAAAGCGTGTTACGGTGCGGGACATCGTGTCAGAGCAGGATAAACTTGTCTGACGAGCAATAAACAAACGTACGATTCCTTTTTTTATTGCTCGTATCGGTTCAAGGGATTCCGTTGGAATTTCGGATACGGATAGACGGTCGCGCGCGGACTTTTTTATAATGGCGAATGCAGAAACGAGCATGACGGTACGTGCGTCGCATGTGGGACCATATGCAACGATGCTTACTAAAATGCGGGCACTTTGTCGTGAGTTACGTCAAATGGTGGCTCTTCGACGGATCGGACTTGTCGTTGTTGAAACTTGAAGCGTCCGCCACGGTGGAATCGTCATCGGAAAGTTCTGTCTATTTCGTCGCTAATAGAATATTGTTCGCAAAGCGTTGAACGCCGATTCTCACATGAAACTTTTCAAAGAAGAAAGCTTATATCGCTCATTAGTTAGAAAATATTAAACATATGTTTTTTCTATCGTCTAGAATAGTAGTGGGGAAACTGAGGCTCTTTCACGAATGACGTGTTTAAAATTAATCTATTTTATTTTAATTCAATAGTATTTCAATACAATTATCAATCAGTCAGTGTGTTATATCTAAAAAAGAATCACATATAATATGTGAAATAGTTGTATCTAAATTCAAATTCAATTCTAGTTTTATTCAGTGTACCTAGTTTTAACCGACTTAAAAACTGGTTCTTCATATTTGGCTCTTTTGGCTAATGAGTTTGCCGACCACTGGTCTGGAATATTCGAACAAAATCAGTGTTAATAACAAATATATTCGTGCTATCGGCGCACTGGTTCGATCAATTGTTATTTAGAAGCACTTTTGCAAATTACCACATTAACTCCAGTGCACCGATAGTATTATTATATTTGTTATTAATAACTCTACGATCGATATAAGGAAATATTTAAAATTAGTGCTATTGTCGTTCTCTATTGTTATTGTAAAACAGTTTTTAAAGCGTGTGTACAGGGTGATCGGTAATTCGTGGAGTGACTCTTCATAAAAAAAATAAGACGAAAATGTAGGCTATGTCTTCGAGAAAATCCGTCGAGTTCGCGTGCCTAGCCTTTGCAAGAAGTAGAACCGGTCGATCATGACCAGACGCGTCAACACTATACCCAGGCAATAGCCGAACACGATTTTCTCAAAAACAAAGCCTCGTAAACAAATTTTCTTTCTACATTTTCAAGAGACTTTAACAAAGAGTTTCCGGTCTTCGAAATCAAAACAACAAAATGAGAGTGCTGGTCACCTCAGATCCTCGGTTTAACCCGGGAGTCGTGAGCTACCCTTTTCTTAACCGACATTAGTAATTCTCCACCAGGTAGAAGTTAACGATCACTATGAATGTATATTAATAGCGATGATCGATACCTATGAGGGCGCAGATACACGCCTTCGCAGTCCAAGAGTATTAATTATTATTTCTTAATAATGTGTCAACATCTATCTAGAGACTTTAACCACGAGTCTCCGGTGTTCGAAATCAAAACAACAAAATAAGATTGCTAGCCGCCTCAGATCCTCGGTTTAACCCGGGAGTCGTGAGCCACCCTTTTCTTCGCCGACATTAATAATTCCCCATCAGGTGGAAGTTGCCGGATGAAAAATCCAGGGACGCGCGGGCACCGATCGAAAGGAACGCCGGTAACCTCGTCAGGGTCCGCTGCTGAATTATTGATGGCCGGCACTTAGCACGGCGAGCACGAGGATCCTTATGTGTCCAAGGCGTGTTGCCACCCTTCAACGATATGGCTCTGCAGATATAGCCATACCGACAGTTGCGCGAGGGACCTCTTCCATCCCGTGTCCCGTGGGAGCCGCGAGAGCCCTTGCCCTGCCCCACTTGCCACGCTGCCGCCCAATTTCAACAAATTTGACCGAAAGTTGGGCGTAATTTTATTTTCGCACGTCTGCAGACGGCCCGGTCGGCCTTTCTCTTCCCGAGACCGACCTCTTGGGAAAAACGGACCCGAAACGAACGTGGAGGCCCCTCCCCTTCTTTGTCCTACCGCCTTCCGCAACCACCCACGCGGCCCTCTACACCCCCTGTTTCCTTTATCTTTGCACAATCAGCAGCGGAAGACACTCTAATCGCACTTTGGTCCGCGTTCCGTGACCGAACTTCGTCGACCGCACCAGATCTCTCCGTCATCGAGACGATCGTTTTCGGGATTTCGTGGTGGGGCTAATTGTTTTGATCCTGCCGCGTCTGTTCGGAACGTTTGAAAGTATCGTCTGTGGATTATGGTGGAGGAAGGCTCCTTGTCATTTTTCATTTTACAAACATTTTGCGCACTGTACGGACCCTCTCTCTGTCCCCTATTTTTTATATATACATTTCTTAAATCTCACAGTTTATTTCTTTAATGTTAATATTGTATTTGAAAATGTTCAACATATTCCTTAGTTATAGTTCATAAGTTATCCTTGTAATGTTAGCATGCACAGCCATGTGTGTATATTACTGCGGAGTCATTTTCACTTTCACTTTAGTAAAATTTCGATTATAGTTTAAATATGACTATTAGAAACACTCAAACAACCGCGAGCTTTGAGTTGACATTAGAGACATTCTCTCTATCATGGTTCGAACGAAACTGACTTTACGCAAGTTTTTCTAAAGTATTTAGTGAGGGGTGGACAGATGAAAACAGGCCACGAGAGAATTTATGGCAGTCACATGTTTCGGTTTTTTCCTGCAGGTTGGTACGCGAGTTGATGGGTAATTGCTCAAAAAAAGGTTTGTCCTTTTACCCAGCGAGAGGTAGAAATGTAAGGTACGCGTTAAGAAGTCTATTGTCCTATATATCACTCTTAAGAAACTTTCTATAAGGACAGACATTTGTTTCGAACAGTTACCCATCGACTCTGCGTATCAATTTGTAGAAAAAAAAACCGAAACATGATTGCCATAATTTCTAGTCTTACAGCGGTCCCTACCTGATCATCCTGTCGTTCGACATGCATAACGTCCCCTCCAACACTTCAAAAAAGTCTTGCATGAAGTCAATGTCAAAATCAATAAGAGCGTAAGAGAGAAGAATAAGAGTATAAAATCAATCAGAGAGAATTTCTCTAAAGACGTGTCAATTCGAAGCTCACGATTGCTAATATGTGTGTTTTTAATAGTAAGTAGTTTGAATAGAAGTCAGTTGTACACTTCGTCTTCAAATGTCCAGTGACATACATTTCGAAGCAGTAAGTACACTTATGGCTCAATAAGTGAGTTTTAATTGAATCAATTTCTGCTCCTTCTCTTGTTCACACCTCGCGGCGTGACTCCAACGCTACAAACATTATCATTTTTAGCAAGTTCCCGTACTTTATTACAGTAATAATAAATTCATATTTGCTATCCCTGATCGTTTTCTATTTTAGGGCGAGTTTCACACTTACGACTGCCTCGTTCTTTTAAAAGGTATCATTCACTTCGTCACATTAGCACACAACGTCCTCGCAAATAAGGATTAAGATTTTTGCAATTCGAATGCATTGGAAAATTGCATTCACCTTACCAGGACCAAACTATGTCAAAGTAAATTTCAGATAGAATATACGCACAATCATTCACAATTTTACAATCATTATTATCGAGGATGCATAATTGTACATTTTTGAATCAATATAAATTCGAAACTTGATACAACAGAAGTGGATTATTTTGGAAATAAATTACTGATTGCACATGAAGGGGGTGATAATCAAAAACTAGTCTTACGAACTTAACTGGTTTTTGTATGTGTTTGAACAACGAAGTTGAAGTAATTTACTGGTTCCAATGAATTTCAAAAATATTGAATACGGATACTGCGTCCTTAATAAATTGTTAAAAATTTTATATTCCGAGTCCGCACTATGGTTCGTGAAAATAAATTTCCCAGACAACGTGAAAGCCACACGTTTAAGGTTCTGTGTCAAGTTCTTCGATAAATGATTCATCGTTAGTATCACGTCGTTCGTCGAACCTGGTGATGTGTTTTCAGCGTCTGATTAATGATCGTCTTTTCTACTGAAATATGCAGTTATGTGCAGGGTGCATAAAAAGTAATGCTTATCCGTCGTAGGGATGCATCTACACCTCCGGATCGGTGGACATTTGTAAAAAGAACACTTGTTTGTAATAAATAAAATTGTTGTTAACACTAAGCTTATGGGAGCCGTCAAAATGATGGGTCCTAATATTCTTAATCAGCGATTATTAAGATTGTAAAGATACTTTAATAATTTTTATTGAAAAAATGACCAAAAATTTGGACAGATAAATTCTTGTTACGTTTATAAAATAATGTGAAATAGTTGCTTCTCGAGGTCCGTAAACCTAGTAAATTTTCAAATAGATCAAATTATCAAATAATATTTACATTTTCACATAAAACTTTTAAATAAATACCGGGTGCCTGAACATTATAAATAGACTGCGGATCTTTATGTAAAATAAAAATATTTTGCATCGATCATACGAAGCAGTATAGTTCAATAAAAATTCATTTCACAATTTATTTAAATGAAATAAAATTTGAATCGTTTCTAATCAATATTTAAACATTAAAATAAATGTAGCCACACGAAAGATATATATTTTCTTTTCCCTTCTATAACATTTTCGTGCATAAAGACGTTTTAATCACTGTAACTGTAAAGAGAATGGAGAATATTCTTAGATTCTTTATATTTTCCACTTTTTTATATTTCACCCAGTTAATTTCTTCATAAATGCATACAAATCTGCAGTCTAATTATAAATTAACCGATCTCGACTTAGGGTACTTGGAATTTTCTGGTACCCGAGTATCACGAATTTTCAGCAACCATACTGGTTGTACACGAAGCAAATAGTACCTAATGACATTCGATGCCGATGTAAATTGCTTCCGTCGACGGTTGCGGCCCCGAAAGCGTTTCCCGTACTGTGGAAGCGGTTCGATACATAATAATCGCGAGAAAGAGGCGGCAATTAGCAGGCATCGGGGGAATTATGATGGCCGCGGGTAGGCCGAGTAAGTACGCCGGCTAATTCAATTAAACAATTCATTTGCTGGTCCGAAGCACCACCTGAGGGCACGTCCCATTCCGTCCGCGCCTCTCGCCTCGTGTCCGTGTGTTCGATTACAAGTGTGCACCGATATGGAGGAGAAAACGTGAGCTGGAGAAGGACCAAACGGCCGAGAGCTCCCTGCCTATTCCCCGGAGAGCCGTAGCCTCCTGCTACAATACAATGCTCCTAATGTTACGGCTCCAGTTTCGACATAATTTTCTTCCGCGGCCCTTTCGGCTATCGGATGCCTAAGCTTTTGTAGCACTTCGACAAAGAAAATGTCATTTCCGGTGGCCGCTCGATAACGAGCCCCCGGAGGAGCCACCGCGATGGAAACCATGGACATGTTCCTGCAAGCTTGGTGATATCGTCAGCGTGTCCCACTTTGACGAACCTAATCGTTAGACTGCGGATCACTATGCAAAATAAACATTAGCTGAAATTCGAAATCCATCAATATATTGGCAATGAAAGCCATTCATGAGTATATTTTTCATTTAAAAAATAGATTAATTTAAGAAGCTTAAGTTTAATTAAAGAATTTCATGTTATAATTATTTTTTAATCAAATTGTCTTTATATTATAAAAAATTGTATGTGATTTTTCAATTTTTCAAGATAATACATTTGTGATATTCAATATATATAATTATACAATAAAAAGTTAAAAATAAATATTTAAATAAATTAAAAGTACCTCAGAAAGCAATATTCATGGTTATTACTGAAAATATACATGTAAAATTTGCGTAAAATTATGTTCTGATAATAACAAAAAAGGTGATTGTTTTCGTTTTGTAACAGTTTATAATTTTTTGCTCTGTAACTGTTTCGTGAGGCCTAATAAATTTTAAACATAATTAATTACATAATTTTTACTGTATATACATAAAAAAATGAAGTTTCTAGTCGCGTTGTTTCAATGTTTAAATAGGGTTTGAAGTGGAATTTTATGAATTCTCCATAAGAAGACGTGTTAAAATGTGCAAACATTAAGTTGCTATAAATATTCTGATCGAGAACATACCGGACAGCCAAGAAAAGTCTAATATTTAGACAGCGGATCTTAATGTAAAATAAAAATTTTCTACCTGGTTTTCTACAAACTGGAGTGAAATAGAAATTTATTGATTTCCTTAACCTTTCACTCGATGATTTTTTAAATTGGGATGAAAAAATTGAAAGAAGATCAGTGTTTCATTTAAGGGAAAAATAATTAAAACATTTTCAAAAAAATAAAAATAAATAAACACAATAGAGAACACATTCTTAGTTTACTATATACCAGATTTTAACACGCTCAAAGTAATTGAATAGTATTTTAAAATTCTTCTAATGTTTTAACTGTTTCAAATAACACCTACCGAGTTTTGTCATAAATGCATAAAATCCGCTATCTTTTTATAATAAACACAATAATCTGAAAACCTTGCCGTTTACAGCAACCGCGTCTACAAAAGCCTAAATAAGAGTACGTTAATAAATTTCGTAAACGATTATATGAAGTTGGAAAAGCAACTTTGGTAGCTTAGTAAAGACTCACTTTTATCAATGGCTATATTTCAGAATAACTAGATTCGTTTAGAAATTCGTTCTCCGAAACTGGAGTGTCGTTCTCGGTAGTGTAATATTATTCCAACAACATTCCAAGAACTCGTTGGGCTTTCGTCATTTTTCCAGATCATTCACGAAAGTCTAGCGTAGTCGTTTTGATTCAGGAGGAGAACGTGAACCGGAGTTCCCCTAAGCCAGAGAGACTTGTTCACGTGAACGACGAGCACAAAGGAGCCCGCTTTCGGAAAAATATTTTGTACACGAGGCGGTGTCTCAATGAAACCCTTCCACCGGCGACGAAAGAAGAAAGCAAGCGGGAGGTGGTAGCGAAGAGAGGGGCAGGAAGGGAGGAGGGAAAAAGAGACAATACGATAACCACTAAATTATCCCAGCACATCCGGCGATGTAAATCACGAGGAACTCGCGCATGTGTACTTCGTGCACCGGTGGAGAGTAGCAGGAAGATGGAAAGGAGAGAATGAGAGGGAGAGAGAGAAAAAAAGAAATCGAGAAGAGACGGCAAAGATAGAAAAAGCGTGGAGCGTAGGCAAAGGAGGAGGGAATCGGAGGAAAAAAGACAGAGGAGCCGGATAGAGAGACAGAGGGAAGTTGGTTCTTGATGACGCGCAGATAAGGGAGGGCTTAAAGTCTACGTGACGTGCTTCCCGATGTGTCCGAGCGGAGGTCGAGCCTGAGAACTTTCGGTAAACGTACCCGGAGACTCGGACGAAACGTAGCTTCCCTCAGCCGGAAGAACCCCCTTTGCATTTTCGATGGTACAACAGTCGGGACACGCTCGATACTTAATCGCTCGGCACTGACCTCCGAAAACTCGCCACCGGTGGCGCGGCTGCTTTCAACCCCCTGCATCCCCATGTCCGGTTCCGTTTCAACGTTCAAAGACAGAGATCTTTCTAATCAACGATGACCAATATGTGCACGTTGAACCTCTACAAGGTGATCCAAACATATATTTCTATAAGGCCATTTGAAATAACTTTTTCCTTTACGAAAATGTTCTTCGCGGCTTTCTTCGGCAGTTGTTCACGAAAACACCGGTTAATCAGAGCACGGCTACGCTGAATGGACTCTGCCTCGGCCAATGGTAACGAGACGCTCAGCGGGCCTGTCGTTTAATGAAATCCGTTCAATTATTGCACTTTTTGTTAATAACTCCTTAATAATAAAATGTTACTTCGAATTATCATGTCTCCGGGCAACTATACCAATTTTTTTGCTCTAAAAACTTGAATCGGACTACAACGAACATTTAAAAAAAAAATTAGCCAAATCAGTCTAGCCGTTCTCACGTGACGTCGTGACCAACGAACAGCATTTCATTTTTATTATATAGATAACGATCTGCAGTCTATTATTTAACAAATTTGGTGAAAGGTTTATAAGCATGGTAATAATACGAATGTAATGGCATGAATGTAAGAACTTGTAGCAGATTGGTTTCTACTTGTCAAAGTGGTTCAGTTATGAGGATATGTCGATCCTGCTCATGTTCGCGGTAAGTATGCACTAGACAAAGCTCCTCGTGTTTCAGTGTATATTTTATAGTCGAATAAATGTTTGTCTCCTCCCTGTTTACGACACCATACGTACTATAAAATACGCCGTCGGGTAACAAGGCACGCTTTCAGCAGAAATTTTACAAGCAGCGAGTGTATTCGGAAATACAGAATATGTTCGAAGTACTCGCTTAGACATACAAATTATTTTAACTTCTGTTACTAGTGATGTACATTCATGACCGTACTCGAAGTATTCATTTTCTTAGCATGCAATAAAAAGCATGTATCGCGGGGAATTGAAACATTGTTAGAAATTCAACGTGTTTCGCGATGTCCAATGTGCTAAGCGAACGCGACAACAGCAAGCGTCTTAATGGATTAACTATGTTATCTTCAAGGAAAGGAAAATCCGATGACGTGATTGCTTCGTCGCCTTTGCATGTCACTTTAAACATAGAAAATAGATGCGTTGTAATCATCAACGACGCAGCTCGGAAGACTTAGTAATCTCTTTAACAAAGCGACTATTAACTACGTCGTTTAAAAACCTACAAATTCTTCAAGCGACAACTAAATTTCTTAAATTAACACTAGATTTACAGAGTACTAAAAGTTACTAATACATTGTGGATTTTTTTATACATTTTATACATTGTGGAAATAACAAGAATGAATAATTTTTAATGTAACGCGTGCTCAAAGGAACAAATTTATTAAATAACTCCTCAGAAATAGTTGCATGGAAGATCCCAAGATAGTATCTCACCCCTTAAAATATACAAATTATGTTCCATTTATAATGTTCACGAACAGGAGGAAATCAATCGGTTTGCAATATGTGAAAAATGTAAGTAATGGATGTTCCATCCTGAGGATCGTGAATTCAAAAATTTAGAATCCACCATTTTGTCGGGTCCCATCAAACCAATGTCTTGGACAGTATTCCATGATGAGCTCTCAAAGTTATCTTAAAACATAATTGTTGAAGAGCCATTTTTCGTACACGTAAAGAATAATTGTGATTTATCAGATGGTTGCATAAGTTCGTGCTTGATTTTCATATATGCCGCAAGTTTCGAATTATAGAAAAGGACGGTGACAATATGTATAATTGATTAATAAAGCTGTATTCTTTAGGTGTCACTGCCGGTCAAATAGCCGTTTTTATATTTTTAATTTTACATTATATTTTTGATTCAATAAATTAATCTGTCCATGCACATATTGTAATAAAATTGCATAAAATATAAATATATAGAGCCTTGTAATTTTTATAAGCTAAAACATTTTAATCACTTTTTGTGCTCGGTAGTGTTAGTGTTAAAATTTAACTATATAATAATATACAGTATATAATATTATAATAAAAATGTATCTTATATCAACAGAAGAAGAAACTAAATAGAAGGTAAATGTTGATCGTGTTCAAGATTAAAGACTCGAGAAAGAACAAAGGAAATGATACACGCATTCGCAAGAGACGAACCGTTTTTCTATTATCCGAGCAAGGAAAAGATGATTCAATCCTCGATCAACAACCCCGGCACGTTCAAACCAAACGACTCGAAGCAATCCGGGAAGAAACTAAATCTATCTGAATGCATTTGAAATAAAGAAAAAAAAATAGAAGAACTCCTGTTTCGCTTCCTGCCTCGAATAATTATCGACAGTTTGACGCACGAGGAACACTGGATAGTTCTAGCCTCCTAAGGGACGCACGTTCACAACTTGTATCCGGACATTCTCATGTCCTTACTTCCGGGAACGTGAGGTCCGTAACGGCGACACCCTCGCCAAACGCAGACACAACTCGCGGTCACTGCACTTTGTCCCTCCGTGCTTTTGTTTGATAGCGATAAACGTACTTGCTGGATCCTGCAACTTTGATCCGAGCGCAGATAGTAGGACGAAAGAAATTTATGCGGATGCGCAGACGCAAGGATTCTATGCTCGGCTTGAAATTACTAGACAGGTGAAACTTCGCTTTGAAACATGCCAGAGGACAGGCACTGCTAAGAACAATACTAATTTAATTCGAATTTATTTCAATCTTTTTCTTACATATTACAAATTCAAAAAATTATAAGACTTTACACGCAAGTTTGTCATGCCTAATACTACCTAATAATACCTAAAACGGACGAAGTCAGCCCTTGAACACATTTTCTTTTTCATGAAATATCTCAAGAAACGAAAGTTGCATATCGTGTCTACCAAGTGCGTGGAGAAAATTTTTTAAAATGCATTTCTAATTCTGCAAATGTTATTGTAAATTATCATTATTGTAAGTATTGTTACGCGACACATATCGCACCCCGACGAAAAAATGCAGTATTCTCACAACGAAGATTAAAAGAAAAATTATATAATTTCCATCGAAATAGTACAGACATCTCTAATCTTTTAGAAAAATAATTTTGGAAGTAAAGATTAAGTTCTATAAAACGATATTATGTATATCTCAATCAGTTCTGGTTGCAATTGCAATATGCACTGTTCTTGCCACTACAAACATGAATTTAAAAAAAAAATGATGTTCCTCTAGCACGTAGAGGCTAAACTAAACGCATCGATCACTATTCCAACTTTAAAATCGTTATTCTTTGATTTGTAAAACTGTTTTTGGAGTACGTATCGCTGTTAGTGCTCGGTAGTTCTGTAATCAAGAAAATAAAAATAAAACGGACTAAAAGCATCAAGACTCTAGCTCCACTTAAAAAGAACAGCTGTCTGAACCAACAACCAATATTCCAATCAACTTCTTGACCCAGGTATCAAATCACCCCCGGTTCACCTTGAATCCAATCATCCCCGACGGTTTCATTCACCTCCGAACCCGATCAAGAGAACGGGTATCAAGTCGGTTACATCCTGCGGGGCCAATCGTTCCTGAGCTACGCATGTCCACGGTGTAACTATGCGCGCGATAATGGGACGGTTTGTCGAGGTGGTCCGAAGTGGACCGAAGACTCTGACCGAAACGAACACGGAGGAATAATGGAAGAAAGGGGAGTCGGGGTTGAAAATACGAAGGTAGTGTTGACGGCTCCCCGGGATGCCCCGTCAGCATCAGCGTTCCTCTAATCGTATCGGGTTTACTGCCGCGGCGTGACGTACTCATCTGCACCATCGGTTTACCACCCTTCAACCCTCTGTACCCACCACCAGCCATCACAATTCCCATTATCCACTCGCTGTGACAGAGCTCTCCGGGGACCTGCTCCTCCCGACGCTACCCCGAAAAGGACCGAGCAGATTCTTCTTGCGACCCGCCGTCGTACCTGCTGGACCCTGTCCGCTTTGACGAGGACACGTCAAAATAGAGCTTTTTCGTCTACCGTCGTCCTTGGACGGTGATAGCGGGATCAAATCCAACTGAAGGTCATAGGGGAGAGTTGACTAAAGAGTACTGGTCACCTAAATCGTACCGGCTCATTTTTTTTTTGATAACCAATTAATGTTTGCGACTGCTAGTTGTACAAATATGTATAAAGCGTTTATGGAGTCAGTAATATAAGACACAACTTGTGTTATCTCGATTGATTTCGCGCCAACCTGGAGAAGCCGGAAGATTTCAAGTAAGTTTGGTGTTTCAACCAATTATTTTCAAACCGATTTCAATCAAATACTATAATTGATTAATACATTTTGTGTTTTCTTTGAAATATATTTAATATATCATATTTATAGTAAGTTTATAATATAATTTATATAATTTTTCAGGTTAGATAAATAATATTTCTATCAGTCCGCTTAGTTTCCTAAATCGTACCGCAATTAAAACTCTTTAAAACTGTGCAATTTTATTATTTATTTTCAAAAGTCTATATATAAAACGTATGTATACATCTAATTAATCGAAAGTCTCTAAAAAGACGATCAAAGACGAATTCGAGAAGCCATAAAAAAATTGAAGAATTCAACTATATTGTTACCAGCAATAGCAGCAAAGAATATCTTTGTTAATTCTTGCTTGTAAATAAAGGTACATATAGTGTTAAACAATATTCATAACTCGTATAGAATAGGACCTCTATTATCTAAACCTCCGATCCATACGCAACATTACTAATTATACAAATAAATAAAAATTGAAATGATCTATTTCAGGTTAATTATTAAGGTTAAGTCTAACATTACAACTAGCCTGCGGATGTTTATGCAATTTGCAATGTTTGTAGATGAATTTTAGGAAACACGAATCAAATGAAATTTTATTTCCCGTGGTAGTAGCCTTTGCAGATCTAAAATAAATGAATGTCGTACTAAATTCCGTCTTACTTTGTATCCTAGCATTTTTTTTTAAATTTCAAAAGCCATATTCGCGTAAAGATCCGCAGTCTAATTAAAACTAATGTTTGCCTGTTTCGTTCGGTAAATCGAGGTTCTGCGGTACTTCTACGGCACCTATAAATTGAATCGAACTGTAACGTCGTAAACGTGGCAAATGGGACTTGCAAACTTTCACATTTAAGGTGTCCATAACATTTTTAAACGTTTCACGAAGAGAGCAGTCAATTTTCATGCGATTTTTATCCGCACCAGTCGCTGAATTATTGACTTGATAATGGCCCGTGAAAAGAACACAGGGGACGGATATTGCCCTATAAAATCATATCTCGGCTGCGTCGAGAGAGAGAGAGAGAGAGAGAGAGAGAGAAGAAAACGGAACTCACGCGTCCATATTTGCAGCCACTTTACAAGCTCGTAAAACTTCATTACAATCGTTGATACGCGCGGGACACGATCACGATCCGCCTCCCTTACTCCGTAAAACGTGGTTGATCGCTTAATTTTAATTATCACGGTTCTTATTTCATTGAACTGTCCGCAGCCCTGTAATCTCCAACGTTCAAACACGGCGTTCCGTAATCTTTGAAATCTCGTAGTATTCGGGCCGAGTTTCAGTTTTTACGTGGAGATTGTAATACCAATTAGCGGGGAAGAAAAATGACTCATCCGGGCGTAATAACCGGCCAATTATGTAACCACGTTTATAAGCGCGCCGTGTATCACTGTAATATATCGCTGAAATTACGTTAACATCCTTAATGCGGCCCGCTTCCATTCTCGTGTCAACCTGAATGAAATTCGGGCTAAAAGAATTGCGCAAAAGTCCTGGAAGAGTTGCTGCACCGGTTTGTTGAATATTATCGCAACAATCATAAAATTAACAGGTTTACGGGGCCCGTCAAAATGGTGAGTTCTAATCTGTTTAGTTTACGATTATCGTGAAGATGCATTCACGAGGAATCATTCAATTATTACTTTGAGCACGTCTTGTAATAAACATTGCCGCACATCGAAATAAATAATTGTTAGTTTTATAAAGTCGAGCACGTTAGCAGTAAATATACGTTCTAATAGCTTTAGTTTTAGATTATCGAGATGTAAAGATACATCCATGAGGAATCATTCGAGAAATTTATTTCTTTGAGCACGTACTATAATAAAAATTATCGAACCAGGAAATAAATAATTGTTAGTTTTATAAAGTCGATCACGTTAGAAGTGAATGTACGTTCTAATAGTTTTAGTTTTAGATTATTGAGATGGAAAGGTGCATCCATGAGGAATCATTCGAGAAATTTATTTCTTTGAGCACGTCTTGGAATAAACATTGCCGAACATCGAAATAAATAATTGTTAGTTTTATAAAGTCGATCACGTTAGCAATAAATGTATGTTCTAATTGTTTTAGTCTTAGATTATTGAGATGGAAAGATACATCCATGATGAATCATTTGAGAAATTTATTTCTTTGAGAACTTACTATAATAAAAATTACCGAACCACGAAATTAATACATTCTTGTTATTCTTGTAAAGTCGATCACATACATTCTAATTTTTTAAATTTACAGTAACCAAATTATATGGGTATACATATAAGCATATAAATAAATGGCTAAAAATTTGAATGGACACATTACTAGTAAATCTAGTATTAATGTTCATTATGATCCTCTTCAGCGAAAGAATTTACAAATGTTCAGTTTCTGTCCTTAATCTGGAATATTGGTTGTTTTTTTATAATATTTTAAATTACAGTTGTTATGTCGTGTTTTTACGTGTCCAAGCAATATTCCACATACAGTATAATAAAAGTATGAAACTTTTAATGAAACTGTGTGTGCAAACGATTGCGGAAGAAAAATTGATAAATTGAGAAATTACTTTAAATTCAAAAAGAAACATTAATCGTAATAAGTGTGAAATTTAAAATCCGTACGGCAGCAAAGTAATAATGGTCGAATGCCGCCATTATGTTTCTCAAAGCACGTCGCGTGATTTATACGATTTATTGTCTTAACAATAAATAATATAGAGTTCGCAGACGCAACAGCAGGCTCTTATTGCATCGAATGCTAACTGATGGTCCACATTCGAGCCAGGCAATTTATCTGCAGTGCACTAGACAAATCTAAACGTCACGTTACGCAACGTTTAATCGAAGTTAAAACAAAGCTGGATTTACCGGTACAACGTCGTGATATTTCTCTGGTGCAACCGGTACCGCGGTGTCCACGTACGACTATAAAAGACCGACGATATGTATGGAAATGCGGGAATGAAGCAACTGAAACCGAGAATATTTAATTCCCGTTGCAAAATTTCCAGATCTCGTTTCATCCCTGAATCGGCCATGATTTCCACCATAAGCAAGCCGACGGACGTTTTTCCGCGTTCCGCGATTTCGCCAAGACCAGCGCTGATGTTCCGCGTAAAAATTCAAATGCTCCCTATAAAGTTTCCACACTTGGTTCGAGCCCGATAAAAAAGGTGATTGATGGCCTGATAAAAATTCGACATCCTGCACACGAGGAATGATTTACAGTTATAACGTCAGGTTTACGGCGCACTATTTACAGCGACGCTCCGTAACGTCATCGTCGACGGTACGTACGTCACATATTAATGTCTTACTCTTTTTGAATCACAAAATCGAGAGCTGACCGCACCGACAAGAAAAATCGATCGTCAAGAGAAATTGAAGGCTGGAATTACAAAAGGCTCGAGTGCCATCTTTTTCGAAAACTGTTTTTCTGCAAAGAAGAAAATTCTCAGACGATTAGTCTGTTCTTCCTTTTTGAAGAAAACGATTTTCTCCATTTTACTGATGTTCTAATTTTTCTCTTAAATTTATATTTTATGTCTTAAATGTATAGATGAAATAAATTGTATTCTCGAAAGTTTTACACGGATTTTCCTCGGAATTTTCATTCTGGCACTTACAGCCTTTTCTACTTCCAGTCTTCAATTATACTCGCCGATTTCTAAGACATTCAATTGAAAACAATGCTCCCCTTTGTGGTCGTTTCTTTCGTTCTTCCTTTTTCTCTCTGAAATGTATTCGTAAAATATTGTTCTTGTTATTACTGTCCTAAGAATCGTGTTAGTCGGAACGTTTAAATATCTATGATTAAGTGATCGTAAAAATCGTCGCGATCTACCTCGAGAGAGCAGTTTGCTACAGGCCTCTAGCCCTTTCACTGCTGGGAATAAATATACGTCGTCGATTCGTGGACGAAATTGCTGATACATTCTATTTGCACGTAGCTCTTAATGTGCCCTTTACAAAATTATTTATTATATTTTATTTCCCATTCAAATGAATTCAATGTTTCTTACATTCGAGCAAAGAATTATTAATTGTAATTACTTCTCGCCCTCTCTGAATGCGATCTCTCCAAAATTATTTATTACATTTTTTTCTCCTTTTAAATGAATTCGCTTTAATTTTCACCGTCTCTGATTAATTCTGTGTAACTCTGAATGCGCCCTTTCCAAAATGATTTACTACATCTTTCTTTAAATTTTAAACGAATTCAATGTTTCTTACAATGCGATTCAGAGCAAAGATTTATGAATTACAACAAAATAGACCGCGGCGAGCCGTTCTACCTCGAGAGAACTTCATGCAAATACATCGCAAGACGTCATGAAACGTGATTGCGTATGTTTATATGTCTGATGAAATATTACTGGCACGGGATAATAATTCAATCTGGAACTTTCACAAAATTACTTCGGGAAAGTGTTTGGTTGTTGCGAGCAACGTGTTTTATTCGATTAAATCGAATTGCATTCACCAGTGCACATTATTCGTTGATAAAATATGTATTTTAGTGCTACAAATTTTCTAAAATTTTCTAAAGTCTAAATTTCATCAATTAAATCATGGAAGCCCACGGTGTGTCTATGGTAAAGTGACAATATATTACCAGTTAGAAAGTTTCAACCTAGTCATGTCACCTGAACAGCTAGACTTACACTCTAATAACCCTTTGCGGACCTATTTGCACTAATAGTTCTTTATTTTATTGCTTTCAACCAAAATTCGTAAATAATGGCACAATTACATGGTACAAAATTATAATTTTAATAGCTGTTATACGTTTCATGAAGGTCAACAATTCTAAAAGTTTAAACTAAAAGAGAGGAACACGTTGGACCGCAGAGGGTTGAAGCTTAACCCCTTGCCTTACAATATCGTATTCTGAACAGAGTCCAATAAATATGAACGCTGTTAATTTCCTTTAAATCGAAATAAAATTCTATTTAGGTTTTGTTAATGTGCAGATATCAGAGAACATATAAGCGTAAAATAGATATAAAGTTTCTCCTTTTTTAAAGAGAATTAAGAATTACAAACAAAGTCTTGGTCATTGAAATCGCAAACTAAATTGTAAGGCAAGTTGTTAACAGAGTGAACGGAAGACGCGAAAGATTTTTGTTATTAGATTAAAGACTTCTAATTTCCCAAGTGTCTGAAATTATTGCAGAAGTTGAAGCTGTTGATCGAAACGGGGATACACCCCATTAAAGCTTAACACGATGAGCGCAAGGTGCGACAAATCAGACAGCAGGTTTCCCTTCCATTAGTCAAATCTTTACCAATGATACGGCACAGGAGAACGGTTCGCCGCGTTCCCTCGCTCCCCTTGGAAAGACAAGAGAGCGATTGTCCCCTAATGAACGCGTCGTCGCTGCGTAGGGTAGCGGCGCTGACGTTCGTCGAGCAATTCCGAAGCGTCGCGACGACGGTGTCGCAGTGAATGGGCTAGGTAGATCGTAACGCGTTGGGAAAAACTGGCGAGGCCGTACGATAAAAGTAGTAAGAAAAATAAGTATAAGAGAAACAACATGCCCTGGCTCGAGGAGAGGACCCTGACTCTGTTTGTACGGGACACAGAGGTCCGCCGGTACGAACCAGGAGTGCGTGAACGCGGGGTTGATGTTGAGCGCCCCAGCGGCCCCCTGATGGGGTCCGCCGACATCGACGCCGACACCGACACCGACCCCGACCGGGCTTTGTCGTTGAAAGCCCCCATAATCCATGGCCACCTGATACGGCAACATTTCCCTCTCCTTAATTCTCCTCTAAATATCTCTTTTATATTCCTTCTCCCTCAATCCTCCACCCCCTGCGTCGTCCTCTTCGTTCTTCGCCTAGCACTGCCACCACTACTCTCCGCGATAGTTCGTGCACCCGCGTTTCAACACGAAAAGTTCACCTGCCGGCACCAAGGAACAAAGCTAGCGGCACACCACCCCGGAACAGTCATATCATCCCGCGGATCGTGATCGTCCATCGCGCGACACGGCCCGGTCTCGCGTCCCGATCCGACCGTCCCAACATCGGTACCGCAAGTCGGAGAAACGAAACGGTAGAACGCGAAAAACGGAAACGAAAACGAGAGCGACGTCGAACCAGATGGGGAAGATAGAAGATGCGTTTCGACGCTACCTATGCTGGTGTGTAGGCGCGTATCGACGGTAGCTCACGCGCGCGCACGTGCGTGTCAACAACTCGGACGCTCTCTCGCGTGGACCAGCTGTTACGGGTCCCTTCGATCGCACGGATCACGCGACCGCGTTGTGCGCGTCGGACGCGGGGGTTGCAGGCAGACAGCTAAACGGCCGGTTCGTGACCGAACGACAGACTAGACCGGACTGTACCGGGTCTGTAACGTGAGCCGTGCGCCGAGACCCGTCGGCGCGACAGAGACAGCACACCACGGTGGAAAGAGGAGCGAGAAAGAGGACGCGAGAGCGTGCGCCGAGTCGTGGTTCCACAGTCCCCGCCCACGACACACCGGTCTAGCCAATCGCGCGCCACCGTCGCAACCCTGGCCACGCCTACCATCGGCGCCCGCGGGCTACGCGGACCGCGCACACTCTCGCCGTGTTTGCGTCACGCTGCACCCTCGGTTGACGGACAGACGGATCCCGCGACAAGAGAACCACACCGATGCCGACGCCGCACGACTTCGCCGTCACCCAAGCCCCGCCCACTACTACTAATGACACTTGCCGGATGGTTAAGAGGTTGGATCGTACACCTACGCGGGAGAGGCTACCTTGTCGCGAGCCAAGGGCGACGTTCCCCGGAAGTGGCCAGTAAGCGGCCACGTGCGCGCCCGTCGATTCCTAACCCTAGCCTAGAACGTCACACCGCTACGACGATGACTATGCTGTCGCGGCCGACGGATCGCGACGGATTTTTCCGTGTCTAGACCACTGCTTCTTAACCGGTGTTCCGCGAAATTCCGCGGAATATGTAACATATCACCTGACCCGACAGACGTTGTCCTGTCCAAATTTCAATAAATTTGTTTGTGATCGTTTTAATTACGCATATCTATTGTTCGAATCGTGAGTTTTGGTCTTGAGTTCATACAATAATCTCATGGAAAAAAGTATTTTCATTCTTCCACAAATTTTCCATGTTTCCACACAACTTTTCCAATTTTTCTTTCCCTGAAAACCTTATTCGGACTGTTACGAAATCTTTTTTTTTTCATCTTGAGTTCATACAATAATCCCATGGAAAAAAGCATTTTCATGTTTTCACGAATTTTCCAATTTTTCTTTCCTGAAAACCTTATTCGGACTGTTACGAAATCTTTTTTTAAATTAGTCAAATTGGTCCAGCCGTTCTCGAGTGATGCGCTCACCAACGGACAGCATTCAATTTTTATTTATATAGATAGATAGAAGATAGATATCTAGTAATATATTTTCTAAAATATATTTTATTTCTACGCGGGATGTTTTTGTTTGTTTATTTGGATCATTAATTTTGGTGCTTCGCAAATTTTTCGTATAATCACAAGCGTTCCCTGACTTCAAAAAGGTTAAGGACCACTGGTCTAGACATATTGTTCAACCCGTTAACCCGACCTGCTATCGGGTTTCGGTTAGAACTGTGACTTATGAAATACCCGGGTACTTGGGTAAGCGAAAATTACCCGAGTACTCGGGTCTCTCATAAGATAGTCAGTTACCGGAGTATTTCACGAGATAGTCGGCTACACGAGTACTCGGTTCTCTCATGAGATATCCTGAATCTGAACTCAGAACGTGTATTTCCTACGGTGGGAAATATTGTATCTATCGTGACATATTTCTAAACGTAGTTTTCGGTCTGGAAATGCAGATTTCCAGTTACGGATTTCATGTTGTTTTTCTATAATTTTCCCGTATTCTTCAACATTTCGGATTTAACCTCGTCGAAGAATTATCGGGTCAGTTCTATCGAAAGTTCTACGGGTTTAACACACAGTTATTGGTTTGGTCCACTGTGCGATGCCGCCCGCGTCGGATATGTGGTAATAGTTCTAGTGGCAAGTTATGAGACCTCATGTGATACTTGGCTACCCGGGTACTCGGCCGTCTCATGAGTAGAATGCGGTTTTTATGCATTATGACAAAAATGGGCACACGCAATACATATAAATCAGAGGACACTTTAAAAATATTATCGATGTATTAGTTTCAGATTGATTAGATGATTAAATAAAATCGGGAAGTTAATGAAAGAAGAATACAATTTCTATTTGGCTCCTGTGTCCTGCAATCAATGCGAAAATTATTCATTTTATATAAAGATGAAACCAATTTTTATTTTACTCCCCTTGTTACGGATCATTTTTCCGCCCATTTATTTTGTAAATCAATGTAGATTATCAATATACAAATACAACTTTATGTCTACGCTTACAATAATAACAATACGCCTAATAGAAACCCTAACCCTTATAAATCTAATTATACGCTATTTACGAACTAATTTCCTTTATCCTACTTAACTAAACGTCTAATCCCTTTCCTAAAGTTAGCTTCCACCCTGCCCTTCACTCCTAGCGCTATTTCCTTTATTAGGAAATCTGAACTTTCCGCAAAACTAGAAAAACTAAAAATTTTCTAGTTTATCGGTCGCCTTGCGGCCGGGACTGATTCAAAATTGATTTAAACTATATCGCTGGATTCGTCTTTCAACGCTCTTTCCATAATTAATGTAGAACACTTTTATTTTGCATAAAGACCCACAGTCTAGTAATATGAATGTTGCATGACGTCGGATCGAAAATAGTGCGAATCGAAGTTAACCATAAACAAATAAAATTGCAGGTACAGTCTTCCAAGTTTCCTTTCGTGCAACTCTATCGACCGTTCCCCTTCAATTTGCCGGCGTAGTTTCTAGTTTCGCCGCATTCCAGCGATAGATTCCGAATGAGAATTCACAAGAGCAGACAATAGAGTTGGCAGTACGGAAAACAGGAAGCGACAGTGGCTAGGAATAATGCTGGTTGTTGTTTCCGTTTACCCCGAGTCATCCGTGAAGTAAGAAGCCGATCGTCTCTCATGGATATTCATAGACCGCGGACTTTTTCTGTTACTTAATCGACGATCGATCGTCGATTTATCTCACGCAGCGTCTATATGCAATTACGCGGGCAGAATGTTCAGCAGGTGGAGGAAAAAAAAGAAATAAAAGGAAAAATCATATAAATCGACGAAGCGAACCGAGAAACGACGAGCAGAGCTGCTAGTCTGATATCCACCTGTGAAAATAACGCTGCGGTGTTTCGCGTCTCTGCGGCCAGGTGGGAGGAGAACAGGTATCCACACACGCGCGTAATCGACTGCAGGCACCCACGCCCTTACGAGACGCCATGATTCTCTTTGATTAGGTGCGCGATACGTGCAAATGCCCGACGCTGCTCCGTCGTAATAGCTCGCTGTTAGCACATACTGATGTGTGGCAGCAGCGCTTTTTCAAAATCAGAGAGCGTTCTTTGCTCTTGTTAACACTATAAATACACCGGCGCCGCAGCGGACATATTAAACGCGGAAGGCCGATCAAATTTTTATGGAAATTCCAATTTGTATTCGATCGTGTCCGAACAATAATGACGTTGTACTACTAGGCTACAAATGTTCCTCGCAGCTACTCGCTCGAGACAGTTCTCTGTTTAACCCTTGTGTCTAGATTTTATGAAAGAATCGAAACGTTGAGTTAAATTAATTTGCAAACTTGCTGCTGTCTTTAATGATCGAACCTTGCGTCGAAATCACAAATTTAGTTTATATTACATTTTCGATCAAGATTTAATTTCATTTATGTGGACTGATTTGATCTATTTAAATTTGATCATGCAGTACATTGAATCAAGATGTTAATAAAAAAAGAGAATCGTTCGTTTGCGACAATATTGATTAAACAGCTCATTCCTCGTATATAATATTCAAAGTTAAGACGTATTTATGTATTATGTTTCCTTCAATTCTAATTGTGTTCATAATAAATAACTTTGTTATATGATCTTTGGGTTAATTGATTATTTAAAGTATATTATAAACTCCCACAATTTATTTTATGAAAGAATGATTGACTTGTTTACGTGACCCCTCCTTCTTCAAATTAATACACAAAAGTTTGATTTTGGATTAAGATCCGCACAGTCTACTTATGTCACTATTCAATAATTACTTATTCAATAACATTTATGCAAAATAAGTGAATATAAGCAAAGTAAGCTGAAATAAATATACATTGATACGATTAAGTTCCATCTGTCTATTGACTTAACCCTTTTAGTGTCGAACGACGATATAACGTTGTTCGCTACACTTGCGAAAAGTGTCAACAACGATATTGTTGTGCAAACGTTGGTACCTAATTATACGCATCACAAGAGAGTTCTGTATTTCAAAATAACTTTATAAAACATAAATGCTTCAAATTCATTGCATTGCAATTGAAAAAATTAGTTATTAGAACTTTTTGTTATGTTTTCTGTTGGAATAGTTTCTTGGGATCGTAATTATTGAAAATGAAATACTTATATTTCATACTACGAGACTTACACAAAATTGATCAAGCAATGATAAGTATAAATATTGTTTGTACAAGAGCAACTTGTCTTTATGTTTCCTATCATAGTTTATACTGCTGTTATTTCTATGATTTCTAATAAGTATTGAAGTATGATTGGTATGAAATTATTCTCCCGTTCTCCCACAATACGCTGCATTCTGAATTTCTTAAATATCATTTTTAGGTTGGTTTTTATAAGCATTTTTCCAAACCTTAGTAAATTTTCGTTTTCGCGCGGCAATAAAAGGATTAAATTGTACCTAACGTTTATTTTCGGAATACTTGTTCTATGTGTGGATTTTCAAGTCGATCGACAACATTTTCAATAAGAATCAATATGTAATATTGATACCAAGATATAAAAGCTTGTCACTACATGTTAGCATTTTTTAAGAGCTGTGGTCTTAAAGTATAAGTTTTATCTGTGTATCTCTAATATACCACATTCTATTTTGTAATTATTATATTTTGTTTTTTATGTAGCGTATTTCGTCTTTTTTGTAATTATGTTGAAATAAATCTCATACGAGATTTTCTACTAAAAAAAAGAAGAAAAAACATGAGCGGCCGCACTCTAGAATATGGCGGTGGTGAGTGAATCGAAGAAAGGCTCCTCGCCACCGCCCCTCGAAGCTTCTGTTCTTCTTGTTAATAAAAAAAAAGAAAAAAAAATATTGACTCGAGTTCATCCTCACCGCTATAGGTCACGAATGACACAGCGTACGAGGGTTAAAACTGAACTGCTACCATAGAGTTTACGCGCTAATGTAGAAAATTGCAATTTTAGAACAGGAAAGATATGCTATGAGATGTAAATAATTTGTTAAATAACGTATATGCACAAAAGTGACCAAGCTCTAGGCATGTGTCAATCGGATAAGACGAGGCCCAGCATTGGCCGATTATGCGACGGCGATGTCGAACGAACGCGGGAGAGTTCGCTGTCCGATGGATGGACGTCCGAGGGTTGAAGCAGTCAGGGCGTGAATTCATCGAACGACCAGATTGACGGTGGCATCAGCGTCAAGGAAACGTGGGGCTACGGTGTGTACGAGAAAGAATCGTGGCGAAGAGCGACGCGGGCCGCAGTCGCTGGGTGCAACGAGCGAGCGGTACTTAGCATGCATCCCCCGATACGAAGGATTCCTTATTGTATCGTTGCACGTGAGCGTAATGCACAAATATGAACTTAGCTGCGGGCTCGTTCTTCGCCGAGTCTCCCCCTCTCTCTCTCTCTATCCTCTTTTCCCTCCCACTCTCTCTATCTCTCTCTCTCCTATGTATATCTCCTGCTCTTCTCCGTTCGGTGATAACTCCTAACGTCCTCATAATCATACATATGGATGTCCCGTGTTCGTTGGCTGTTGGTCGCTTGACCACGCTGTGTTTACGCAGACGAACGATAGCAGCCATTGTCCGGTAGGCCGCGCGATCGGTAACGAAGCGAAATGGAACGATTTCTAAGCATCGCGGACGCCTACTCGTTAATTGGTATGCGCGCGAGATCGATAAACAGGGGCTGTTTCGTCGAAATCCAGGAAGAAACGGGTTCCAGGGAACAGGCAACGCGCGCGCGCGCACGGCTTTCTAAATTTTCGATTGCCTACGTGGCTACCGCGTCGTCGCTACCTCGGCCAATTAATCGGCCCGCCGCCATTGTGGTTTAGAGCCGTTTTCATGGCTCTGACACGCTGTCTCTGAGTAATTGGGGATGGCGGCCATCGACACGCGCACCTACGGAATACCGCACTCTGCCTCTTTCGAATATATTCCACTGCTCGGTTGATTCTTGCGAGTACGTTCCCGTGGATCTTGTTATACTTTCCTTGTATGGTTGTACACAATGAAACTGGTCGTATTTTAGAAGATACAGCGAGTGTAAAAAATACGTTCTTTAAAGGAGAATAACTTTTTTATAATTGTACCGAACTACCTGATTTTTAATAATCAATTAGAAGCATTGGTTTGTGAAATGATACGCAGAAAAGATTTTCCAAAAATTATACTCTCCTTGTGTGGTTGTACACAATGAAATCTGGTCGTATTTGAGAAGATACAGCGAGTGTAAAAAATACGCTCTTTAAAATAGAATAACTTTTTTATAATTGTACCGAACTACCTGATTTTTAATAATCAATTAGAAGAAATTCAATTCCAGAAATTATAATTAATTAGCTTACGTACGAAACATGAAAAAGGTATTTTCTAACACTTTTTTATTTGGACGCGTTTATGAAAATTTAAAATATATGTATTGGAGATCTACATATGTTAGTTGTACACATACTGAAAATTTCATCGAAATCGGTTGACGCAGGAGGAAAACGAGACGCATCGAACGATGTACGTTTCTGTGAAACGAAGTCTAACAATAATAAATACGAATGTTACGCTTTTCGTTTTAAATGAAATCAAATTTGATCAATGCGTAGTAGCTGCAGTTTTTGCAAATATCTCAAAAAGTAATAAATTCCCGAAGCTAAAATGTTATATTTGGGGTCCTTCCACATTATTGTTCATCACATGCTCCAAATTTCATATCGACCGACCACCGGTAAATAGCAATGTAGTGAGATGGTAAAATTTAAAAATTACATATTTTAATTAGCAGCATAAATTTTTGTGAAGTCGGTCCCAATAGTTCACTTAAGGGTTGAAGATATTCAAATTAATTTCATACACCTTATTGTTTAAAGTATTGATTGGATAAAATTAATTGGAGCGATTTGCATAAAATTGACAAGTAAAGTTTTACATTCATTTTAATTGGACATCGAAATCAATAGAGTTATTCTATAAGTGAAACACAGGTAAGTTTTGAACTGTTAATTATTATGTCAGTATTAAAAATAAATATCATCATTTACTTGTAACAAGTATGAATGAATTATGCATCACTGTAATTATGTTATGTTATGTTATGTTCATCCTGTCAACTAATTACAACTTTCTGTATTACAGTAGAAATTGAATTTTTTGGTTCGTCATTTGCAAGACTCCATTTTCGAGATTTTCCTATCATCGACGTATAGTGCGATCATTTATCACTATATTTTGATCAAATATCAAACAATGGTGACGTCAATCTGTTTATTTTCTCACTTATATAAAAATCACGTTGATGAACGTTGAAATAAACTCTACATTCGTACACACCTCAGAAATAGTTGTGTTTAAAGATTCTACGATGATATAGTAAACTGTACTATTGCTGGCACTGCAGTAGTTATTGGCACTTTTGATTCAAACGGCAAATATTAAGAATTCCTGGTATAGAAAATCATTTTTTTATTATTTCTTATTTATATTAAAGTATAAGTTTTGTCTATACTGTTCCAACTAATCATATGTCTATATTACAATATTTGTGTATCTCTAATAACCATATTCTATTTTGTAATTTTTATATTATGTTTTGTATGTGGTGTATTTCGTTTTGGTAATTATGTTATGTTGAAATAAATCTCATATGAGATTTTCTAAAAAAAGCAACGCTCTAAGTTTTCATAACAGAGTTCCCCATATGACTGTTAGCAAACGTGCAAATGAACGTACTATTTGTCTCACGATTGGTACTCACTGAATATATCGTATAATGAAAGATTTACGACTCGTAAAACTGTTTGATTCTGCTGCAAAATCTCTATTAGCTTGTAATAATAGAAAGTTAAGCTCGTTTGAACGTTTCAGAAAAACATAAAAATATTTTTACTACGATTTTGGCTTAGGGTGTCAATCATTGTACATTTACCCTATATCTAACAGCTACAACAGTACTAAACATTTAGCAACAACCTAAAATTGAATGAAATATTGGAGGACATTTAGCCTCTGTCGACGCGCTTCCACGACGTGTGAAGAAAGTGACAAAGATCGCTTTTATCGTATACAAGAAAGCATCTCTAGATTTGCATTGGGGCCATGAACATCGAACTTATTGTGTTCAGCCTTGAGCCACCCGGTCGTTCATTTTATCGAACGATGGTCGCGTAACCGGTCGCTCCTTGGATCGGATAATATCACTTTTATGTGTATAGCGATCGCAATCTAACCCTTTCGAGGACCATGTATCAGCGCGGACATAAACGTCGTCCGGGGGTTAAAGAAGGGCCCCATAAAATCCGCCCCCGCGGACGCGATAAGAGTTATCTCCATTCTCTAATTGAAAGTTAATTGGTCCACCGGTTTAGTCTGACGGAGGCCGAGCGTTCGGCTCCCGCGAAAGCGGCGCGACGCGACGGTAACCCCCAAGCCTAGGGCGGCAATTTAGGAGCGGTGGTAGCTACAATAATGAGACCCTATCTTATGGTGTTCCCAGCGACACCAGTAACCACCGGGCTTTCGCCTCGGTACACCACGTATTACCTAGCTACCGTGTTACGTGCCACGCCAAGTCCTCCCACGTGCTCGTAATAAACCGGCCCTCTTCCTTCGCGTAATCGAGAATTTCCGACAAACACGTACCGGGCTGCGGTGTACCGGCATCATCAGAGAGATTGCGATCGGACCATCGGTACAACTCGCTCGACTTACAACCATGCACGTGTCCCTCCGCATCCCTTGCGCTCCTCTGCGTCGCGACGCGAACCGTTCGCTGGGAAAATTCGATCTTTGACTCGAGTTTCACGCTGATCGGAAACCCGGCTCGCTTTATGGCTCCACAATGAAATTACTTGATTTACTTACCTTCTTCTAAACGCTAGAAGGATTTTACCTATCGAGATTGGAAAAGGCCATGCTCTGCATGAACCCTGTGGCGATGTTAGTTTCTCGCATCCTAAGTTTTGTTACACCTTCGACGAACCTGTCAATGTGAACACTGAGTCCAGGACCTCAAAGATCTTTAGAGCCTTAATCCTTTTCTCTTCGAATTATTTTTCAATTTTCTTGCCAACAACTTCTTGATATTTTAAGTTTTTGTTCGAAAGGTAGATATAATATTGACATAATATCTCATACAATACTTAAATAAATAAAACTGATTAAAACATTTTTAATAGCTAATTGCCATTGTAACAGATTTCCTAGTTGTGGTATTAATGATTTCGTCCTTGAGTAGCTATGTATAATTATTAGACAGCGGATCTTTCTACAAAATAAAAATTTTCTATCTAAATTGCAACAAACTGAAGTGAGATAGAAATTTATTTTCTTCGTTAGTACGTTAAATAGGTTAAAAATAATGTTTTTAAATTCTTCCACAATTTCCACTGTTTTAAATGACCCTTTTTTTTTGTCATAAATGCATGACATCCGCTGTCTAATAATTATTGATAGACAGCGGATGTTTATGCACTTAAAGAAAGTTAAAAAATTTTCATTTTTAAAAATTCAAGATGTTTATATATTATTTCTCCTTTATTATAATCATTAATGGCAGAAATAACATTCAATTTGGTTTCTATTTTGTGCAATTGATGCAGACAATTTTTATTTCGCAGTCTAATTATAAAGGTGTGATGTCCCCGGTGTATCGATGGAGAAGTCTATAAGGAAAAGGATAATTGTCGGACAGCCGAGATTAAGATGCCTGGGTAACAGCGTGAAGAAAAAGCTTTCTCCTAAGGACAGTTCTATCAGCGCATCTGGGACCGTCAGTGGAAGCCAGAGACCAGTCAATTGATTGGTTTTTTTTGTCATTCTGTTTGTTCCTGGAACTAGTTTGCCATCGCTGTTTTAGAGAGCTCCCGTATCGGGAAAGTGCTTAGATTTATGGTGTGCTTCCATGAAGAGTCAAGTAAAAGTTTCGTCGTGCAGTATGATATAGTTTCTTGCTCGGGGGGAGATTGGACAACGCGATAACAATTGCTACGAAATGTGAAGTGTATCAACAAGGATCTTGCTTGTACCTTAGACCAGCTGGTGGAGGGATCTTTTCGGAAAGGTTGGGCGAAACTTGAAATAAAGACGTCCCAACGAGGAAAACAAACCTGCGCTGTTGTTCACTCGGAAATGCTAATTTTTCAAGATTACGGTAAAACAGTTGCGTTCTTTTTTTTATAATTGTGGACAGACATCTAGGTCTGTTGTATTTGATACATCAATTACAATTTAAACTTCGTAAATATTTTGCGGTTTACACGTTTGTAAATATGTATGCTGTTGCATTTTTGGTTTACAATCTTATTTTTAATTTATATATTTTCCCGTTAAATAAATTATACAATCAAATAAAAGCATTGTTATAGCATAATGCAATTCTTCAATACTTAGCTAAACGCTCTACGCAAAATAATGTTGTACTTCTAATTTATTTGATAAGTTACTATGTTAGAAAAAAAAATTAAGAAACTTCTTTAGATTATGTGACACATTTGATTTAAATATTTATTCTCCTCCTATTGATACTCTAACAGAGGTTGTTTTAAAATTGGAATCACTACAAAAATTGCAAACGAAATATTTTTAAAAATAACATCAGATTGGTTCAGGATAAACAGTATATTTTATAATTACGTTCGCGAAAATAATTATTTTTCAGATTTCTGAATTACCCGCAAAACTAAATTACACGTTGAATAATTGATGTGATTTTGGTATATTCTGTCGACAAATACATTAAGAGACGTATCCGTATAAATTTCGTAAGCTGAAGCCGAAAGGGTGCAAGAGTATTCAAACGATGTTACCAGAAAGATAAACAAGAATCAGAGACACGCGATCCCGTGAAAACAGCCGGGTCGTTGCGTCTTATTCTGCTAACAAATTAATCCGATTAAACGGATTGATTATACGAGGGTTGCTGGGCGTGTTGAGTTGATCGGGGATGGCCCGCAAAATTACAGTAAGGGTACCTCGATGGAGTGTTCCGCAATTAAAGTACCTTTGTATTAGCTGTCAAATTAGAAATATTGCTTTAAAATATTTCTAACCAATATCAGAATTACTCTATCATAAGTAGACTTTGGATTTCATGCTGATTATCACGATTAAAATAGTGAACAAATTAAGAGAAGTTAGAAACAGTGTACTATTTTCAATACCAATATTAGACATAAATGAATAAAATCCGCAGTCTAATCATGACATTATATATCTAGTATTTCGTGATAATAAAATAAATGTATAACGAAAGCGTATTTTTGAGATCTTAATTTTCTTCTCTCATCGTCAGGAAATGTATAATGTATACGTGTATCAATTTTCATTGATCTACAAAATTGTGACATTATACATAGTTAAATAATAATAACAAATGATCTTTTTAAAATGCTTTAATGTTTTTACTGTTTTAAACTCCACCTGCTCATTTTTTTAACAAATACATAAAATCTTCTGTCTAGTGATCACTGATATTAAAATTGCAAAATGATCGTCTCATTAAATAAAATGTAACCCTGAAGGTAGAAATGGTTAAACTACGCTCAACGAATTCAAAGATATTTTTCGACGCATAAACTCGGCGTAGTCAATAAACCGAACTTCTCGAATCACTTCAAAATTCCAGATACACTTGTAAGTCTTGGCATAACGGCTCCCTTCCACCGGAAGCAACTATCCCAGCCACGAGCAACCCCCAGGCGCGATTCGGAACAGAAAATCGCCGATTCGCCGTTGAATCGCGATTCAGTCGGTGTTGCGAATCGCGTGCCGTGAGAACGCCTTCCATTTTTGCGGCTCGTTCGCCTCGAGGCTAGGAGCGGCGCGCGCGATCCAGCAGGGGGTGTATCGGGCGGGGGTGCGTCGGCGCCTGTAATTTTTCAAATTGCAACGCAGTCGTTCGCCACCACCCACCCCCGACCTTCTGCCCTGCGAACGGAAACGTCGATCCCCACCTTACTCTCATCCACCCCCCAAATTCTCCCCCAAACCACCCCTGGTTCTCGCCGGGACATGGGGTGGCAGTCGGCTAAAAAAAGAGAACAAGTTTATTTCGGAAAAGAAATTTTTAATTATTAAACTGTGGATTTGTATTTATGTAATTGGAGCATATAGAACATATTACTCATCTAAAAAAAATCTTTCTCAACGATTTATTCTATAATTAATTATTTTGAATATAGTTTAAATTCTAGTATAGTAGCAACTTCTATAGTGAACCAATGACTCACCCTCAGTAATCTGATAGTTTCGTTCTTGATTATTATGTTAAAGATTTTTAAACTTAAAGACTTTTAAACGTTATCTATTAATAAGTGTTAGCAGGATTCACAATAATTGTACTGTACCAAAAGAAATACAAAATATTGTTTACATTATTAAATATTTTGCTATCTAAACATTAAATGAAATTATTAAATGAAAAAAAGAATACACATAGAATGGAGTTGTTCTAGATCGGAAGAAATGTTTAATTTTCGAATAACAACGGTTCCTAGTGCAAAGGGGTAAAAATCATTTTTTATGTAACAATGTCGAATTACTAGAAGAAATCCTTAACCGTGGACTTTGAAAAATTATGAAATAATCGCCGATAAAATTGTTCAATCTTTTCTATAAAATCCGCAGCCTATTAACCACAGTACACCCCACTGTGGGTGTGCTCACCCAAAGTATCCGGCGAATAATTCGTGTTTAATTCGATTTGCGAACCGCAAATTTGTCGTCGGCTCATCAACCCTCGCGAGCAACACGGGCAACCCCCTCCGACAAATACATTTTCCAACTCTTCTGTCATCTCTCCGTATCCTTTTAACTCCGCGGGCCCGGCTCGCGGCGTTGTTATTATTTATCCGAGCAGGCTCGTTCCATCCCCTTAGGCGAAGAAGGAAGAGCGACGCGACACGACGGTGTACGCCGCTTAATTTCCAAGAGGGTGCCGGGCAATAATCGCCGACAATAAACGCGAATCGCACTTGATTATTATGATTGTTCGACTCCTTTCTGCAGAACCCTCAAATAACTTCGTTTCTCGTTAGTAGCCGGCTGCCACCCCTTGTCCCGGCGAGAACCAGAAGGGAGGTTCGACGGGGTTTGGGGACGAACGCGGGGGCGGATGGGGGCAAGGTGGGGACCGACGTTTTCGTCCGCAGGGCAGAAGGTCGGGGGTGAAGGGGTGGGTGGTGAATAAAAATCAAATTCAATTGTTCTTGCTTTATGCATTAGCAATAAAGAATTTCATGCTTATTCGAACAATAGCTAATGCATTAACCCTTTGCACTGGGAGATATTTTAACTCGAAAATTAAACATTTCTTCCGACCTAGAATATTTCCATTTCCTAATATGAAATATATTGATATAATATTGAGTTGGAACGAAAAAGTTCGTAGAATTTATAAATTAAAATTTTTAAAGCTAAAATTCCGATATTTATTCATAGATTTATTCAATAACATATTTTCCATTCTGTTCTATTACTTTTTGACATTTTCGAGGTAACTACTCGTGTTATTGAATAAACGTGCGAATAAATACCTTAATTTTATAATGGATTCTTAATTTAAAATCGCCCTGAATTTTCTTTCCATCCCAATACCTTATACAATACCTAAGTATTTAGTAATTGATTAGATCGCAATATATTTAATAATGTGAACAATATTTTGAATAATGGTACAGCAATTTTTACCAGTTACTCTGAGTCACCACGTCACCACTCGAGTTCTGAGGGTTAAGAGGATATTCTGGTCCAGAAACCAAAATACTATTTTATATTGTTTTCTTTTTCCACATACTTTCACTAATTTTTGAAGTATAAGATATTGTTTTTCCGACCCAAAATGTTTCAAGTTCGGCGAGGTACACTTCCTCGAATGAAATCTTAAATCGATTTCTGATTGTAAAATAACTTATTCTTCTAATCTCATATCCAGACCATTTTTGTTGACCTTTAACTTTTATGTAATTCCTTGAATTAGACATTCTCATCTTAAAATTATATTTTCAAAATTAAATTGTCTCTTACATTATACATATTCCCGCATCTTTAGCTTGTGCCACAAGCTTTGTGGAGTAAAATTAAAAATTGTACAATCCTACATAACACACTGAGAGCACAGGACTGGATTCTATTAGATGCCAGGATTATACCGTAGATTTAATGTTGTACTATCGCAGAGATAGGTCACGCTATTAGCATGCTTCCTCACGCATCCCTTCTACATTTACATTTTCCAGACATCATCCAATGTAATTGTACAAACTGAATTTGTAGCGGCAAAGGCGAGCCGCTATGTTTTGGAGCTTCCGTGAAGTTTAGTTAAAGCAAAACTAATAACGAGACTTCTAAATAAATATATAAGTAGACTTCGGATCTTTCTGCAAAAGAAAAATTGTCTGCATCGATTGCAAGGAATAGAAACCAAATGGAATGTTTTTTCTTCCCTTAATGCTAGTAATGGATGCATTTTAAATTTTTTCAATTTTCCAACAATTTTTAATTTCATTTACTTAATTTTGCTACAAATGCATAAAGATTCGCAGTCTATAAGTAATTTATGTACAATATAATTCATTTATAAACAATCGTTAAATATGATTGTATCTATCTTAAGTCTTCAAATACAAGGAAATTTTTTTATATAATTTTGTAAATGATTTTTCATAGGAGTTTTTTGCAGGCTAATGAAAGTCTTATATTTTATTATATATTAATGGAATATTCTTTTGAAATTTTCTTTTAAAAAAGTCGATTTTTCCGCCCCGAGAAATCGTAATGTCTCCTTAACGATATTAATATCGTTACTGTACTCTACACAAAATTCACAGTCGACTCACAAGTCAAACAAAAGTTGAAGGCTGACTGACAAGTGGTCGATATTGCTTTGACCAATGACAAATCGATGGATGATTCCAGTAAAAAACCAAGAGATTTATCACAGCGATCCATCGGACACGTTGTTCTGCCATATAGGGATCGTAATCGTCTTCTTTTTTCAATTATGCCTGTCGTCGAAACAGATTAGCAAAATGAATTCTCGCTCCCTTCTGGTCGCCCCGTTATACATACATATCGCGTAATATTTTTTCCCGTGTCGGCAGGAAAAAGTACCCTACACCTTTTCGGGGGTAGGAGTGTCTCGTGGTCGCGTCTCTCACGACCATCCAAACGAGCCACCCCTCTGCGTTACTTAATTATCCTTCCTTGACTCTGCTCGCCCCGCAAGGAGCCGATCGGTCTAACTTCGTTTCGCAGGACGACGACCCCTACGTCGAAATTCTCCTCGGCCCGTTATTTGTCTAGGATCAGGATTTTGTTAACGTCGACGTTGCCAGAAGAAACTGACGCGCGAATTACATTTCCTTTTGTTGCTCGTCATTTCATCCCGCGTTCCCCAACGGTGTGCCATATAACTTTCACAAAGAAATTAAATAAAAAACATCAATGTTCTTTTTATAATAGAACCAAAAATTCCATCATTAAATGTAAAAGGAGTTTTTTTACTTTTAAGAATTTTAGCAGGTCGAGGATTGTATGACAGTATTTTTCAATACTTCTAATAATATTATTTATATAACAGTATTTTTAAATTCTTCTAATAATATTATTTATAGAATATTATTTATATAAGAGTATTTTTAAATTCTTCTAATAATATTATTTACATAACAGTGTTTTTAAATTCTTCTAATAATATTATTTATTTTGCAGATTTTTTGCAGTTTTATTTTGCAGAGAAATCCGTAGCCTAGTTACCGGAAATATTTGTTACAAATTGCGCTGGCTCGTTGAAAAATAAAATTGGAAATCGGAAAAGGAAGAGAAAGCTCGGTCGTACCGTTATTTAACGAAGTAGGTGCAGTTGAAATACCAGCGCGTGGAGTGTACGAGTGTGGTACAATGGGGCCATTTTAGGTCGAAATCTGGCCGATCGGCCAAGACCCGCAGTTGATTAGACTCTATTTACTGGAGGCGAGTTTAGCGGCTCAACCCCTCTTCCCTTTAGTCTATTTCGTCCCCTTTGTGGCAAATCAACCGGCATACAGAGGCGCACGGTCCTTTCGGGCAGATTTTTCCTAGCACACCGCTAATTCCGACCGAGACTGCGCCTGATCGAACGAAATGCTTTCGATCAAATATTGTGGAAGGGAAAACATTAACTTTCTGCGAACACTAAATTTTATATATACAATCAGTCTAATAATTAAATAAATAAATTGACTAAATGTCAGTTTTCCTGTCAAGCTACATTATAAAAAAAGATAATAGAAGTTTCTTTCAACAACTTTTTTATTTGGGCTTGTAACAAAAATTAAAAAAATATGTTTTGTAGATTCATACAAGCTCTATGCTCGTCCCGAAAGTTTCATCGAAATTGGTCATTCGGTTTACGAGTTATGTATTATTCATTGTTATATTTATATTATTATATTTTATATTATAATTCTAATTTATATTATATTGTTCTATTTATTATTATATTCATATGTTAATATTCATTGAGGAATTTATAATGAGGAAGATATAATTGAAAGAAACTTAAAAATCAAATTCGCTGTTTAGTCGTGACTCAATCACGAGTCAATCAAAATTAGAGTAATTATTCTAGTAGCCAGTCATTTGAAGACAGTCTTCAGCCATCTTATTGTGTTCACCTTGTTGTGAAAATTATTTATTGTTATATAACATAAATTCTAATTAAATGTATTTAGTTTGCTTATTGAGTAATTAATTTGTAAATGAAGAAATATAAATGAATAAAGTAAATAAGCTATGTTTAAGTATTGCTTATTCCTAATATTTTTAATGTTTTATTTACTCACACATATGAACCCATACATTGGGTGTGAGGAACAAGCTGAACATCGCGTTCACTAAAAATGTAGCTTGCTGGTAGATTTTATTTTTCAGGAAAGCTGACTATTAAGTAGAACTTTTATTCTTTTTATTAAGTTGATTAATAGATAAGACCCATTATCATAAAAACAGGAGATTTTCTTTGCTACTATAACTGGACTTGGAAAATGACGTGCGTGTTCCTAGTGGAAAGGAATACGAGTCAGGGAAGAAAGTCCCCCGTCGTACGGCAGTTTTGGTCGTCGACGTAGCTTCCCGCGGGATAAAGGAAAAGTAGCTGTTTCTGAATGTGCGAATGCGTGTCCTGCGTCCACGGGCTCCTGTGTAGGCCTCCGCGTCGCTAAGAAATAGGGATTGGAGAACGAAATAATAGGGTCCGACCCTATCGGCGGAGCAATCAAATCCCCCTTCAAGAACACACTGGCATTCACTGAACTTTAAAATCAAATAATGCCTATTAAAATAACAATACGCATCCTCGTCGACCAGGTTAAACATTCTCTCGCCTACGTTAACCCGGTTTCGACGCACAGCGCATTACCATACGGGATCGGGTTACGAAAATCGAGTTACGTGCCGACGAACGCGACTTTCATGCGTATCCGGAGCGACGACCGTCGAAACCCTTTAATATCCGAATCCGAGGTGCTCGATAATTGAATTCAACCGGCAGAATAACGTTCGCCGCTTTTCATTTGCCAGTGGACTCGGATTCTCTCTGCAATCCAGGCATTGGTTACAAGCTGGTCACGACCAATTCACCACTTGGGGATCAACCATAACATTCTATGAGTCAGCTTTTTCGGAAAAAGTGGATTTCGCTTCAGTATGATCTATGATTTGTGGGGACGTTTATTTTTATTCTTTTTGCCGAATTAGTATGTTATTGAAATTTATTATTATTGAGGGATAGTATTAAATTAATATAAAAAAATTACATTATTGAAATTTATACAGAAAATTTATTATTATTGAGGTTAATATTAAATAATTATGAGAAATTTTATAAGAAAATTACACTATTGAAATTTATATATTAGGTGTAGAAATTAATTCGGTGCCTTGATATTAAATTATTCATAACTCTAGTTTGAACGACAATAATCGCCCGACATTTGTTAACGGTTAAGTACCAACACTACAAGTTATGAAACATTTGAGATCTAGTCAAAACAAACATTATTAGTAAAAGTACTGGTCACATTTATCAGATTTGTAAATTTAACTGAAAAAGTAACGTGATAATTAGATGTCTCAAATTAAAAATAAAAAACGTAACATTAATTTAACGTTATCACTACACTACAGATTTCATGCATTTATAACAAGAATGAGTAGGTCAAATGCAGCACAGTGAAAATATTATTGTGTCTATTTCAACTTTAAACAGTAGTTATTAACTGTAAAATGACGACTAGAATAACGAAAATTATCTTGAACTTTGAAGTGTGTATATTATGTGGCACGCTGTTTATTCGATTTCCCGTTTTCCGCACAATAAATCAGACGAGCACACCGTAAATGATCGATGAAAATTACGGATTCGCTTGGTGGCTACCAACAACTCTTGTCGGGTCTACCGATTGACATACGACGGTATGGCAGTTTTCCGCTTTGTTTAGGCGTTTGCAATATTTATAAGAGTACGAGCCACGCAGAAATGTTCCCTTGAGACTGGGGGAACTCGGTTTTATCTGTGCCGTTCGCTCGGGGAGGATTCACGAAGGCTATTAGGACAACAGCTGATCGCACCGATCAATTCTCATTACCATATACATTCTTCGTTCTGGCATTAACTATTACCATGATTTTCGTGGAATTCGGATGTGCTGAACAAAATTTGTGTAACAAATTCATTTAATTATTTTAAATACAATACATAATTCTACACTTTTAGTAGCATCATTCGGATCTGAAAACATTACCATAATCATTACCAACAAAATATGTAAATATTAAATTATATCGAATTATTAGCAAAAACATCGATATAATTTATGTACTATATAAAATGCATCTTATCAGTTAAATGTTAAAATAAAATGACGCTATTCACTTTATTTTAACGGTAGCTGTTATTTATTTCCTCTGTATTTCGTTATTCTTATACCGCATTCATTAATTTTATAATTTAACTACGGATCTTTATGCATTTCTAGCAAAATTAAGAAGAGAAAGCTCAAAATTGTTGAAAAATTTTAGAAATTGAAGACGGCAATGTATGATTTCTCCTCTATTCAAATTATTAAGACATTCAATTTAGTTTCTATTTCTTGCAATCGATACAGACAATTTTTATTTTGCATACAGGTTACAGAATATTAAAAATGTTATTTCTTCCGTATAGAGTTTTTCAAAGAAAATTATTTATTACTACTGCCCTCACTAGCCTACTCTAATGTCTTCAGAATTAGCATTCGAAACGTACTGTTCGGTTGGTAAGGAGATTAGGTTCCAAACATAGCACCGGAAATACACAATTACGTACACCGACAAGTTGCTCAATATAAAGACCTAACCTTTCTATTAAACCATCAATCCTGGCCTTAAATCGTTATTTGTTAGACATACATAGACACAGCATAAATTAAGGGGTTAGAGCACAGTAACATGTGGGGAAAATATAAATTTTTAAACAACAGTATAGAAAAAAGTGAATGATTGATTAATATGAGATTTTCTATTTCAGTTTACTATGTTATGAACTATAAAAAAATGCTTGTAATATTTAAAAAATAATTTGGTCGTCTTTGCTCAGAATATCTTTCTTCCAGATGGCCAACTGATGTACACGATTCCTACAAATCGAATTAACTATATCAAAACTCCCAAAAATGTCATAGACTGTGATATATTCTTTGGGCATTGACGATCTCATAATTCAATTTTTGTGAAAATTAATAAAACAGCAGATATTTGAAATTTAATGACTGAATTTCGGTAGAACATTCGTTAACCCCTACCATTGCGGGTCAAATAAACGGTTTTATATTTTTCATCTTACAATTACTGCAATTGTGATGTTTCTAACATGGAAATTGATTCGATAAATTTCTTTATCGAAGCACATGTTGTAATAAAAATTGCACAACCCTTAAATAAATAGAATCTTGTCATCCTTGTAAGCTGAAACATTTTAATCCCTTTTAGTGCCCGGTAGGTTTAGTGTTAAGACAAAAATAAAATTTTCGGTTTTTCTCAAAATATCATTGCGTCCTAACCCCTTAAGCTGATGGAACAGAGATGAGACTGTACGAAGTTCGGAAAATGTAGAATAAAAGCAGAGAGGGGAATTGAAAACAGGGAAACATGAAAATCGTAAACAGAAAATGAGAGAGTAGAAACAGAGAAAGAGTGAGAGGGTGAAGAGAATCGGGGGAGAGACCCGTAGCGTATCTGTTGGTGCGTTCGGGCGAGCGATACACGAGCGGGAGCGTAGCACGGACACATACACGCGCCGGCTTGTCGGCGTACAACCTCATAAACAAAACGGCCGCGTTTTATTGGAATGTCAAAGCGGAATATTGGTATTCTTCGCGAGGACTCCCCAAAATATGTACGGCCGCGGGTTGCATGTTAATGGGGGCTGCCGGGGGAGGGAGCTCACGAGCCGGGTATCGGTCTCTCTTCTTGCATCCGGTTGTCAGCACCGGTCGTTAGATCACCGGCGCCACGGCAGTTGATAGCCACTACGAAACTCACCTTTCCATTCTAAGTTTAGACAGACTACGGCTACGGCTTCAGCTAACCCAGACCCGACGCCTTCCTTTTCTGATGCCCGATGGGAATAACGGAAATCGGCCGGTGATAGCGCGCCGACCCACATTTCCGCGAACCACGCGCTGCGAGCCGATCGGGACTATGCTGATTTCAAGATCGCGCGAACCCTTTGTGGATCCCTTCAGAAAATACAGCAGGATCTTGGGTTGCCAAACGTCCCGGAATTTTTTACATATTTCTTGTATATAAAAAAATTTCCTTGTTAAGGGGGTAGACTTGTTTCCAAGATTGCAAGGGTGCAGGATGCGCATTCTCATTTCTCGATAATGTTTTCAGTTGTCAGAAGAGCTGGATAAAAGATCAATCTAGGCCGCCATCACCTTCAAAAGTTCTACTTTATTATTACCCATTATTTGTGATTGTGAATTTTTAATAGCTATGAAAATACTTGGAAGATTTAAAACGAACAACGTGAGGCGCAAGATGGATCAATTATTAGTTGATTACCTTTAAATTATATATTTTTAAATTTATGTTTTTTTTTTAATTTAAATAGTTTAAAAAAAAATATTGAATTGTGAATTCAAAGATGTTAATTTTAAAAATTTTTTTTACGCGAAACTTGCCACACACGAACAACGATATTATACATAGTACCTATGCCATACATAGTCAGCAAAGCTGACATCAACTAAATTTTAGAATGGTAGTTAGAAGTGGGAATAGGGCATTCAACATATTTGCTACTAGCGTTCCATTTGGCGACAGTTATACTTGGATAAGAGGGTTGCTACGAGGGTTGCCAACTTTTTCCGAGACAATTCCAGGACATATTGCCCAAAACAGGAATACATACAGAGTGTGCCAGTTAAGTTTTGTCACCATTTTTTAGATATTTCCAGTAATTTGCTTTATTCGGAAGCATAAATCTGCGCACGTAGCTATTTTCATAAAGCTGACACAGCCACATGCTGTCGAATAATTCAAATTTCGTCTTGTCAACGTAAAAGTAAGACTTTCGAGGGCGGTTGCTTTTGATTACTGAAAAACACCATCTTTGCATTATCGAGAAAAGAGAAGACTATCCCCTTAAGCCAGGTAGTTACGTTAAGTGGTTTTTCAGTGGAGAATATAGTGAATATTTTTCGTTGTCGCCATAATAATTTTTATATACTTATGCACATTTTCTACATTTATTGGAAGTAGAAACATATCACATGTTTCTGTATTTGAAAACGTACTCATTCTGAAAGTGTTATATCAAATGAAATTATTAAAACAGTGCAACAAATTTCCCAGAGTTCGTAAATCTCCTCGATTCGCGCGAGTAGAATAGTAAAACGGTTCGCTGAGGAGAAAATGCGTAACGAGGGTGTAAGACGAAAAACGCTGTAAATTATACCAAATTTTTGATAGCTAAAGAATATTCTTCTAAAAATGTTTAAAATACGTGTACCTCTTCAAAATCCTTACTTATTTCTAGACTGTGATTCTTCATGCATTTATGGCCTCTGAAAATTTAAAAAGTATGCTAGAATATTTTAGTACAATTATCTACTTCATATCTACACAGAATATTACGTGAAACTAAGATAGATTTGATTCCACTTTCTTGAAATTCGCCAGATCAATTGCAAATTGCATAAACCATTCCAGTCTACTTATTGTTTTCAATACCAGATCTCACTTTTCCATTGTATTTCATAAAAAGTCATTTTCAAGTATTTAAGTGCTTTTCATGTAGCGGCAGGTGACTGTACTCCTTTCTTCCTTGAACTCCGCATTGTCTCCCCTCAGACACTGTAGTTTTTTTTTCACTACAGTGCCTCACGATCCCTGTTCTCTCCTCTTCCTTTCCAAATTCCATCCTTTTGTTCTCCGAATCTTCGATTTGCAGCAAACGATGTCGCCGCTGACAGTATGAACAAACGCAACCATGGAATGGCGATCCACGGTGACTGCCGAAACGAAGACAAATGATCCACGCGCCCGGCGAAAAAACTCATATGATCCATCGGGGGAATTGGAACAAATCGTGGCGCGAATATCCAATTATCAGAAAAACGTGACCGAGAAGTCGCACGCCATTTTTATCTGTTAGTACGCTGCTACCTGTATTACTTCTCGTTATAAAAAGTGTTTACATCACAATATTCCCCCTTCTATCAGAGATGAGCATTAATCAATTAAAATTTTAACCAAGATTGAGTGATTAATATGTACGATTAAAAAAGTCAATCCTTGACAAATGGACGATTGATTCAATCGATTGATGAAGTTAATCGTCAATTATTGATTAAAACATGAAATCATCGAAAAATCGAAGACCGATTTAATTAATTGTTGAAGTTAATCGTCACACAGTTTAGTCATAAATTGTATCTCAATAAAATATCTCAATAAAACTCAGTTTACACTGTTTTCAATACGCATACAGTTTTTATTGCGTATTTCATCTCGAAATTTCAACAGTGAATCACAATTCATTATCCGATTGATGATTACAATTGAAAAGAATGTAATCGTTAACCGCAATTAACGACCAATGTAGGAGTTCAATTGTTAATTGCGATTAACGATTAAAATAGAAATTTATTCGTCAATTGTTGATTAAATTTTTGCCCAACTCTGTCTTCAATACCATGCAATCTTTATATGCAACATTTTCTCAGATTATTACAAGTAACGGAAATATTCAAGGTAGACAACGTTATCGTCCCACCCTGAATAATAGGGAAGTAGTATTCGTAATGGAACGATAAGAACGATTACGAGCTACGTTGGCTTGTATTTATGTAGATGATGACAATTATACGAACTCTATTTATATAACTTGATAAACTACAATTTTATAACTGCATAAGATTTATTTCTTTAAGTTATCGTTATTCTCAGGCAAAAATTTTATTTCAATAAATATTTCGAATTAAGTGGGTTTAAAAACCACTTTATTTGGTATTTCAATAAAATGTTTGCCCAATTCTGATTATTTTTAGTACCATATTTGCAAAGATTTGATTCAGATCCAGTTCAGAGATTTAATACTCCGTTTATCAATTAATATACAGAGAAAACAAGCGGCAAAATGATTAATTAATATCACGACGATTCGAACGCATTTTCTGCTCCCTCCCGAGGTCGTTTACCGGCTAATGGTTTTCCACGTTACTCTCAGCGTTCTTAAGACTTATGACTTTTTATCATGCTTGTACACCGAAGTTATCGGGAACAGTCTCCAGGACCCTGTGCATATTTTTCCTGCTGAAAATAACGGAACGTCACGGGTAGGAGGAGATCACAGATAATTGTTAAATTATTATTTTTGCGGACCGCGAGGAAGACGCTCCCCGTAACTAATCTGCGGTCGGAAGAAACTACCCTCGGAGGTTGGTGGGTGAGGGGGGAGAAGAGAACGGATCCGTGCGATCTTCCGATCTACAAGAGTAGTAGTGGTCCTGTTTCATGATCGTGCAACGAGATACAGGTATCCTCCACGGGGACGATAGAATCTTTCTAATTTACTCAACGATCTACGAGCGACACTGTCTCGCGAATGCTACGGGAAACTCTGGGAGACTTGGACACGTGAGAAATGGGAAATAATGATTGAATTATTAGGATTTGAGTAACACTCTATGTGATTTTGAGAAACGATTACTTCTCGCGAAGTGTAGGTACTTACATTGTAAATTCAATGTGCATTAGGCTGTGGATCCTTATACGAAATAAAAATTTCTTGTATCATTCGAAAAGAACCGCAGCCGAATAGAAATTTAAATTTCTAATAATTTTAACAAGATAAAAGTAATATATTATCTAATCTTCTTAAATTTTCTTAACTTTTCTACCGTTTTACATTTTACCTACTCAATTTTCACTAGTTGACACATCTTATCATAGTAGATATCATAGTAGAATCGACCAAGATTAACCCTCTAATTAGAGTTTTGTCAACTTTTTCTTAGACAATTCAATGGGCACATAGAAACTTAATGTTTCATACTTAGTTTCTCAAGGAAATTTTCTTATGTACAAAAACAGATTTTTATCTATGTAAAAATACAATACTATATTTTAAAAAAATTTCATTATTACTACCTAAGGTACATAGTAATAATAACAAATAGACTGCGAATCTTTATGCAAAGTAAAAGTATTCTGCGGCGATTATGGCAAGCAATAGCTAAATAAAAATTAATTTGATCCCTTAATAGTTTTTTCACGTTGAAAACAACACATAAGAATGTTCTTCGATTTTTTATATCGTGCACTGTTATATTTCACCCAAGTAATTTCTTCATAAATGCACAAAGATCCACAATTTCATAATAAATCTAAATCTGAAATCTAGTAATAATAGAAGAGGACATGAGGACGTAGGACATCTAAACCCAGAATCGTCAGATTAATTCTTTCGGGTTAGAAAGAATTCTCGGGATATATTTTCACCCATCTCGCAAAGTTGAAGTTACATTGACATTAAAAAAAAATTCTGTGCAACACAGGTTTTTTATTTTTTCGAAAAATCGTGTCTCAAAGAACTAAGACTGGTGTCCCTACTCTATTTTCCCTTATACGACGCTATTACTCCACTTCATCCTCGGCCGGGTCACGTGATACGTTTAGTCTTTGTCGTGCATGTGTCACTATTAGATTATGTAATTAAATAAACAGAATTAACTGAATGAAGTTTTTATTAACACAAACAAAAGAAAATTATGAGCATAAAGAAAACACGTCTTTACAGTTTAAATATCACATGTAAGTAAGAATCACTCGAGCTTTTAAAGGTTGAACGATACATAAAACAAGCAAACAACGGTTTTATAAACAAATTGAAACAACATACTGATATTGAATCATATCGAATCGATTACAATCGAACAATAGATTAATCTTGACATATTCTAACAGTCACAACGCGACGTGAATAATACGGTGCTCTCGGAGAGAGAGAGAGGGTAACTTTTTCCCCTCGATTCGTGATCCTCTCATCTGGAGACTCTGCCTAGAGCAATAAGGTAAACCTGCAAGCATCCTTGAGCGACCAATTGACGTCGATCTTCCCATAAAGGAGTTAACAATACCAACTACATCACGATCGTTCCCGAGGGGGCGATACTCGGCTACCGAATCAATTTCGATATTTTCAAGGAACGCATCGATCATCGTGCACCGGGGGTGGGGGGTAGAAGATCCGCGTGAGATCGGCGTGGATCATGTAACGAGGAACGGCCGGTCGGGCAAGGTATTCACGGCTAAAAAGCGATGGAAAAAGGTGACAAGGCGACCGCACCGGGGGGCTCGTGATAATGGAGGTGTTGCCGGACTGGACCGGCGCGGGATCAACGACGGCAGGAAATCGAGAATTACAAAGCATACTAGAATATACATGGCCTCGCATCAGGCCCGGTCCCGGGCCATGATCGCGCGGTCGCGCGTTATTCTCGTTGGTATGTGGCTTAAAATTGCACCGCTCCCTTGTTACATCGCTCACCGGACCGTCCAGCCGCAAACCGCACGGTGGTGCTTTGCGCCGTGGCTGGCATCTATATATTAAGATTTTATTGCCTGACCGCGGAGGACCGCCGCCTTCGCCGTCGTCGTCGTCGTCGTCATCTTCGCGGTGATCGAAGAGACGCGTGTTAAGCGGAACAGTTGGCAGCTTCTGTCACTGTGAGACGCGGCTCTCGAGCTCGGATTTCCGGTATGGAAATGATCGACCCGACACCATCGAGAAACGTAAAGCTTCGTTCTCAATGGCCCTAGTAGCACAAAATATTTTATACACGTTCATGTGATATTAAAAAGAGATTCAATCTATTATTTAATATTCAAATATACATACAATATTTATTCTACATTAGGTAATAAATATTTTATTTTATATATGCGGGAAATATCTATTTCGTGTTACGAGAAAAATATCTTTTCCTAAATATAAAATGAATCTTTATTTTTTATATTAGAAATATATCAATATTAGAAATAGAATATTTTTTCCTAATATATAGAATAACGATTCTTTATTTTATATTAGACATATATGAATATTATAAAAAAGATATTTTTTCTCATTATAATATGAAGCTGTATTCAATATTAGAAATAGAATATTTTTTCCTAATATATAGATAATATTTATTTCATATTATGAAAAAAAATATTTTTTCTCATTATAAAATGAATCTTCATTTAATATAAGAAATTGAATATTTCTTTTTAAGTATGCAGGAGATATTTTATGTTTATCATGGAACAAATATTTGTTTCAGAAGATATATGCGAATTTAACCTGTCAAGTAATTCCTCGATTATACAGCAGCACACATACATATAGAAGTTCTTCAATAGGCGTGCATGATATTTGTTCAAGTGCGGTATTTTTTTATTAAAGTTTTTTGAACATATGGTTGACATTTTTCTGATTGAAACGAGATGAGCATGACACGAATTGGAGTATATTAGCCTGTACCATTCTCGCGGCAATTGTGATTTCCTTGCGCGCTAGTGGAAATCGAGCTTAAGGTAGCTCTGGTTCTTTCTGGATGGGAGTGTTCTTGTTTAAGGTTTTATTGTAAATCGCGTTAGCGGTTCGAGAATTCTTCTCCTGGGGGGAGTGCACAGTGTTTTTCGAGTGTGCATTCGTTGTGGTTAATTGAAACAGCGGTTGGGGAGAAATGTAATTGTAGTCGGCGACGTTTTTGTCTTTTGCAAATTGTACTTGCACCGCGTGGGTCAGTTTGATTGAAGATTGAATGCAGTTTTTTGACAGATTGCTATGGTTTAGCTGTGTTTATTATATTTTACGTTACTTACGTTTTATTATACACATACACATCATAAACAATTAAAGCTTGCAAGATGTATGATAAATACATTAGGAGTTATTATGTACAAACTTTTAATTGCCTTATCAATCCACAGAGACAGAAGTTGAATAGAAATAATAAATATTTAAAATTAATAATAAGACTGAATTTTTATGCGAAATTAGGGACTACAATAAGCATACAATCTTGTTAAAAAATTACATCTATTGTTACATCAAATATTGGGTTGGTAAGAAAGTCATTTCAGTACTTTAAGGTGAAATGAAACCGAATTTCTTTATTCAAATGATGAACTTTAATCAGCAAAATATTTTCTAATTAATTATTTAGGCAAATGATCTGTTCATTGCTGAAATAAAAGAATTGGGCTTTATTTCACTTTAAAATTCCGAAATTACTTTCTTGCCCAACCTAATAGATTATAGAGAGTGTTTTTAAACAATTTATTAGGAGCCAACAATTTAGTATTTCACCGTGCAATAATTTCCATGCGTCAGGAGTTCTCGAGGGGCTAATCTGCCTGAAAACAATTACCGGGCGACCAAAACAGCCAGGTCGGAATCCAGCGGTCCGAATTGGCTCGCTCATTTTCCGCTACAAATTACGCAGGGCGACGCGTGATGCCGGCAATCAGGCGAGTCTCCACCCTCGACACCTTGCCACGAGTCGTATCCACGAAGCCAGGGGGTGAAGGACGTCCTCGTTCCGGAAACTCGAACGAGATCGGAGACGATACGGAGCACAAACACGGCAGGGCGAGTCTCATACAGGGGTAACAGGTTGAAGTGGCACTGCGTACCGTTACTTGTACCGTGACACTGTCACCCTTAAAGGGGTGGGAGGACGAATCTCCGTTCCGATCTTCGGCCGCGCTAACAGAGACGTTAGGAGAGACTGGTACAGTGGTACTAGGGTATAATATATCGCCGGACACAAGCTTACCGTTAGCTTCGCCCTGCTATGACTACCGCTACACAACACCGGCCGGAAAATCGAGATCCAGCCATAGATTTCGCTGGAACTTCATGCCGTGCAAGCGAAGCGACACTCGATTTTCGTAGATACTTTCGTTGACAATGCCACGGTCCAAAATATACAGTGCCTCCCCGTGTCACTGGCATCCCCCGGACCAGCTCGTCCGATGAAAGATAGACCCGATAGCTGGTGTGTTAAGTCGTTTATCGACGACAGACCCAAACTTTGCAAGGTGCACAGTCAACAGTGGTACGCGACTCTTAACGGGACTCGCTTGGTTCCGTTCCATTATGTACCGGTTTCCTTTCAGTGCCATCCGGGATATGGAATTATATATTCTACTCGATCCTCTTCTGTTTTCATACTAGACCTATCCTTACAGGTTTAGAATAGGTGACCGGTCTCCTGCACTCTATTCCACTATTATTTAAACTATAAGAATCTTGATGATCTTGATCGATTCTGAACGAACATTCAAGTATTGTAATGAACACATCAGGTCAAATCTAAATACATTCAAGATTGCAATGATAATTTCCTTTTAATGTGCGATGATAAAATTAATGTTTAGTATACATTTATACATCATTATTTAAAAATGTAACGCATATTTTCAGGGTAGGTTGCATTCAACGAAATCAAACAATGCATTAAACAATCTTCATTCTCGTAATTAAATTCCGTTGCTCTGCAACATTCTTTACCTGACAGATGCAACAAAAGAGTGTTGCATTATTATCTATAAAACCACCTCTAGCCTAGATGTCGGAAGAAGACACACAAGTCTACAGCAAAACTTTATTGGAAAATAAAAATGTTCTGCCTGAATTGCAACAAACTCTAGCGAAATAGAAATTTATGTTTCAGCAGTGTGGTTTTAAATATTTTAAATGTTTTTACTGTTTTAAATTTCACCTATTCATTTGTGTAATAAATGCACAAAATATTGCACACCGAAACTGTAGAAGGAAATACAACAACCATAGGAATAAACATGGACAAAATACCAAGTGGTTAATGATCAGAAGATCGACGCGAGTAAAAAGAAGAAAATTAGGAAAATGAGTAATCGGTGACGGTTAAAATTAGAATCTCCTGGTTGGCATTGTTCCACGCAACAAGGAAGAGTGCTAGGACATTCTTGCAGCTCGACACTTTCACACGCTACCGTCTAGCCTGTGAGTTGCGAACAGTAGCCGACCTCCGCGCGCATTTCAGCCGAATAACAGTGCGTATGCCGCGCAACAAGCTAATAAATTCAGGACTCTTTCGATGCAAAGTATCCGCGGGACAGTCACCGGCAGCCGCATTTAAATTCCCTCCCCCTAGCGGAGACACCCCCGCGTGACATACGTATCTCGCGCGAGCAATATGTACGTGAACGAACAGTATATTTATCATGTAAGCAAGCAATTTAGGAGCGATCATTTTTCACGGGGTGCGTCGACTTTGGATCCCGGGGGTCGACTTCCTAGAGGCGGAACGGGGGCATAGAAGAGTAGTGTTATTGGCCGGCAGCCGAAGACCAAAACGGACATCACCCTCCGAAGACCTTCGACCTGACTGATGGTTTTCGCTTTCCGCTCCGCCGCAGCGACACATCGCTGGCTGCTTCGCTCTCTCTATATGCTGATGAACCGTCCTGTCGCGTCGATACGATCGCCGATTCGCCATCCCCGATTTGCACGCTTAGGTAAATGCGATTAAACGGTCGCGTGTCGTCGATCCTCAGGTCAGTCGGACCCCAAATCTCGGCAATATTTGGTCAAATAAATAGTTCTAATACTATTTAATATTTTACACAAAGGAGTGCAAAGAAAATTTTTTTTCATTAAGCTTACCCAGGCCCCAAAAATGGGGTCTATACAGCTGAACCTAAATCGCATTATTTTACATAGTTTGAGTTACAGAAGTTACACATTTTTTCAGAGTTTTACGGTTTGTGTATCAGTTAGCAGACTGTTTAGCATGTCAGGTTATATGCGCAAATTGTATTCTTTCAAAAATGTAAAGATACGCATACAAAAAAAAAAAAATTCTCCGTAAAATCGCTAACAGGGAAAGATTTACTGCTAGCCGTATATCAAGCAATTAATGCATACTGGTGACACAAAGTATTTAAATATAAATGATACTGATTTATCTTCCAGTTTAGATGCTATTGGTTAGCCTTATCAAGCTTGTACAGAAATGGTAATGCCTATTTGTTCGACAGGGATAAATGATATGTTTGAACGTGAAGAATGGAATTTTAATGAATACTATTTAATATTTTAGATTTTGTTTAGTTTCATCCCTGACACTGCTACCTATTTTGTGGTTATTAGAAACTCTTCATCGTTCAGAATTTCATAGGAAAAAGAAAGTATCTATTTCATGCTGGAATGTTTGGAACAAAATGAATTAATTTTTAATCGGCTGTGGAATGCATTTGTTCATGAAAAATGAATGTCACATTCCTTTATCTGGCGATAGTTACGTAGAACAGCCTGTATATATATTATAGAATTTTATATAATTTTATATAATCTTCATCACGAGTCTAACGATTGTAAAAATATAGTATTTTAAACAGGATATATAAATATTTGTGTTCCGACAATCTAAACCACAAAATGAAATATTTTTATCTGAAGAAGCTATTTTAACAATCTGGAACACAAAGTGAAATACAATTTTCATAATCTGCTATCAACTAAAATACTTTAATCGTACTTGAAGACCTGGACTATTCCGTAATTACTTTCAAAATTATTTACATCTTGGAAGGGTCGAGGATGTTTTTTTCACTCTAAAACAATGTCCAAGATCGAGCGAGAAACGGTGGTGTAATAATTAGCCTATCCGCGCGTCGTATCGCGGCGGGCTTCGTGGAAAAGAGAGTCAGTCCGCAAGATAAAAAGAGTATCGAGAAACGAGGCACGGAAAAGTAACGGCCTGTTAAAGATAAGGAAATGAGGTGTCGCAGCCAGCGATCCTGGAGAAGCCGGAAGGGTCGTACCGCGTCACGGCGAAGAGCACCCCTTGGGGGATTTTTTCGAGCGCCGTTTCCAGCCGAGCGTTCCAGTTGCGTTTCGGATACCTTTACACTCGGACGCCCTGCTGCTGGCCAGCCCTTTCTTCGATGAAATCGACCCCAACCGGCAGCGGCCGTCTTCCCTTTTTCGAATAACTACGGATCGCCGGCCCGTCCAATCGTAATTCTATACGATCGATCAGTTCGACGGCCGACGCGTGTCTCTACGCGCCGAGCATCCTCGTCGGTGCACTTTGATTTCCCTGCTACCGGAATTTCGAGGGAACTCAACACGCTTGTGTAGGTCACTGCACACTGACCGTATGAATCGTGATCAGAGTAAATATATTTCAACTAAGAAATACAAGTATTCGCAAATACAGCGGCGGAGATAATGATAGGTTTGTATATCATTTTTATGATATAACAGTGTGTTTCATGGAATATTTCTGACTTTTATCATTAGTAATTAGTGGAACACGTACACACTTTATTAATGTGTTTATTAGTCAATATTATAAAAATTTGGCATTTTTGTGCGAAATAAATATAAGTTCGCTTAATATATAAATATTGTAATAATTTTCTTTGAATATTATTTGATACGTGATACAAATATTATCTATTTTCAATACTTTTTCAAATATTTTTAATATCAATATACTGATTTACGTAAGCTTATAACATTCTTCAGTGTCTATAAAAATGGAATTATATATATAAATAATTATTTTGAGGACAGTCATATACGAAAAAAATTTCAGTGATTGAAAAAATATTTAACAATCATGAATTCAATTTTTAGCTTTACATTGTAGAATTCTATAATATGTATTACATATGTATATAAAATTGTATAATTGTATAGTGTGTATTACATATATAAAATTATACAATCTTAATAATAGTAAATACAAACATTATTTTCCTTATTTGTATTGAAAGTTTATCAACAAGCACTTTCAAATATTCGGAACAATGTTTCGAAAAATCAGTGCAATCTGAACCGCCCCAAAATTACGATCTGCAGGTTATTTGTCGCCGCTCGGGTCCACGTCCCGAACTTCTGAAATTTATTCCGAAGAACGCAAAGGGTTGGTCCGGGCGCAAACTTCCCTGACTTATTCGCAGATGAGGGACGATCGTGATAAACCAGACAAACGCTATTATGTGCAATAAAATCCACCCCTTCGGATGAAATTCATAAGTTCTCATTTTCCCTTTTTATCTGTAATGTCGCACCGTTGTAAACCAGCAGCAGTCCCGACGGAGTGGAGGGAGAAAAGGAGAAATATCGTATCGAGAAACGATAAAAATTTCTCCCGGAATTTACTTATCCACCCGGCTCCTCACCCTTACTCTGTGTCTTGTTGCTGCACTTATAAGTCAGTTGCAAATTCGATGTTAGCCAGAGAATTCTTATCTTAATGTAGCAAATAACTGGAGGGACCGACGGAGAGCGAGGTAGATAACAGTACCTACCGATCTAATCTCACAGTTGATTTAACTCGCTTCATAATTCTTCAAGCTAATCTCAATCCACGTATAAGCATTACTTCTCTCCCTTATATGTTCCACCACGGCATCTACATATACATTTAATTAAGTGCACCGTCGCTCGGCAATGGTACCGAGGCCCATTGCTTTTTCAATTATCTTTTCGCAAATTCTGCTCGGTTTTAATTGCTGAGCTGTGCAAGAAAAATATTTGCCATTGCATTAGCAAACTACAGGACTAAACAATGCATTCTTCATTTTGGTTTTCTTTGTTTCACTTGAAATTGGCAGACATCTGTGTGCTTCAGTCGATTATATTGTATAATAATTTCGTAAATGGTAGTCCTTGTGTTTTAGCAACGTTTTATTCTTTTATTATTTTTTTCTGTTACGCTAACGATGATTAGACTCTGGATTTTATGCATTTATAACAAAAATTAGCAGATGCAATGTAAAACAGCGGACGGATTAAAAAACTTTAAGAGTATTAATATATTATTCGCACTACATTAAAATTATTAATGAAAAATATAAATTAATATACATCGATGCACAAATTTTCTATTTTGCATAAAAATCCGGAGTCCAACGATGATCTAACGTTATTGATTATTGTACTGTCGTACTGCTTATATGGATCAGATAATTGTTAATTTAATCTTTTTGTTTGAAACATATCTTTTATATACATATTTCACAATTTTTAGGTAAAGTATGATTAACCAGTTTTATTTCTAAAAACAGAGACATTTCTAGTTTTGTGAAAATTAACGAAATGACAGATTTCTGTAGTAAATTCGTTAATTTTGTATTTATATTAAACAAAATAATGGAAAAATAAAAAAATCGATGGTCAATGCCTAATAGACATTATCATCAAGATAATTGTAAAATTTCTATGCAATTGCTAAGGTAGAACTCGATACATATTTCGTATATACCGTTTTGAAAACCACAACTCTGAGAAAAACGCGTTCAATGTTTACGAATGCAATTTTTCTATCAAAAAAAAAGTTTTCGATTTTTTAAAATTATTACCGTGTCCTAACCCCTTAATATTTCAACATATGTAGGTACTTATAAAATAAAAAATCGTGGTCATTCGACCGTTAAATTTTGTAGGATAATGTAAGTGTTGAAATAAGAAATGTTTAATATTCTCCACAATTTCCCAGAGATTCCAGGAAGTCGCAATGATCGGATCTCCCGCGTTTTCTTGCAAGTTCAACAGCCATGCTCCATCAGCTTCTCGCCTGGTGTCATTGGTACAGGCATCGGTATAAATAACTCAAAATTAGTAGTAGGTAAATGTACGACACGTACGCTGGCTTCGATTGACCGGAAAGGGTGAGCGATAGCCGACGAACAATCGAAGAAGAAGAAGAAGTAGCTGAAGAAGAAGGGACTGACGGGGACGAAGCGGTACGCAATGGTTAGGGTGGGAGCAGCGAAGACGACGAATCAATCGTAACGATCGCACACACGATCAACCGAATCGGTGAATGAGACTTGCTCAATAAAGTGTGCACACTGTTCCACGCGTAACGAGGAGAATGCATACCAGAATTGTGCAACGTGTTACGCAGCTGCGATTTGTCTTGGTTATTAATGACAAGGGTGGGGGGAGGACATATGCATTATTTAGTATACGATCAACCCTTTATTTGGCAACCAGTGAGACGATCGAGTAGTTCTGGCGAATGATTACGTCTGTTGCGTTGATCGGGCGTGTACCGATGACTTATGGGTAGCCGTGGATCTTGAAGAATACAGAACGTTTTTCGTGCTTACAGAACTAGATTAGTTAACTAGACAGCGGATTTTTTGCATTTATGATGGAAATGAATAGCTTCCGTGCCTTGCAATTGATGCACAAACTTATTAAATTTGGAATTTTCAAGAATAATAATTATTTTCTTAAGTTATTTTCTAAGACACGTCTTAAACACTAAACCTACTACTACCGGTCAAATGACCGGTTTTATATTTTTCATTTTACAATGATTGATACTAGTAAACTACTTACATGGAAATTGTTTGGATCGATTTCTTTATCCAAGCATATATTGTAATAAGAATGGCAAAAAATTTAAATAAATAGAGTCATGCCATTTTTATAAGCTAAAACATTTTCATCGCTTTTAGTGCTCGGTAGGTTTAGTGTTAATGCTAGACAGTGGATCTTAATTAAAAATAACAGTGTTTTGTATCGATTCCAAGGGATGAGAGTTGGATAGGAAATTTCTTCCCTCAATCCCTTGTCGTATCATTTTCTTTAGAGTTATGGTGATTAAAATGTCTTCATTCCCAACAATGTCATAGAAGAGAAACGAAACTTCATATTTTTTATATAGCTACATATATGTTAATGCTTAAATATTGATTACAAACGAATCAAACTTTATTTTATCTAAAAAGAAAGGCAGAAGTTTGTTAAACTTTGTTAAAATCTTTATGTCGAGTCTGACTCGTTAAAGTATGGTAAGGTTTTAATCATGTTAATTAAATGACAATAAAGGAGTTCTTATATTATTTTCAAGTATAAATTTAGATAGTATACTGTTTTCGTGAATTATTCATTTTTAAATTTATAAATTATTTTGCTACACCTTAATGCACACACGTGCATTTAATAAATATTTCATTTTTCAATAGATTTCATTTCATTTGTGTGTCAGGTCTAATGTATTAACATAGTTACCATTTATTTTCCTCTTCCGTCTATTTGATTGTTTAATGTCTGATACAAAGAAACATTGTTGCCTCTGTAGTGGTTCTTTTATTTCACTCTACTGATCTCTCTTGCACACCTAATTACCTCTATAATGGATACGCGATTCTTCCAAGACTCCGTGGCGACCACACGCTTCTGTAGGAACGACACTTTAAAGCCAGCAATCACGTTGCATAATACTCCCATTAGATAACATAATCGAAAGCGGATTTATGGTAGACAACGGATGAAGTGGGATACGAAGTTTCGAAGAACAGAAAGTGTAACGAATCGACGAATTTTTAAAGAGTAGGAAAAGATCCACCTAGGCCACACTCACCCTCAAAAGTCTCATTTTTACATTTACGAGGCGTAATTTGCATTATTTGAAAGCACAAAGCTTCACATGTAGCTATCGGGTTGTGTAATAAATATTCGCGTTTTTTGTATTTTATTTTTTTCCCGCAATTTTGTGTTTTGTTAAGTATACATATGTATATGCATTCTCAAGTCCGTTTCTTGCTCTACAAACCTATCTATGGTTTATAGACGAGCAGATGTCGAAAATAAATTTTAAAAAAAGCCTGAAAATCGATTGAAATTAATTATTTCGAAAAATTGAAGCAGACAGGTTATAGAGCAGGAAACAGACTTGAGAATGCATATAAATGTATACTTTATTTAACAAAACAGAAAAATATGGGAAAAAATAAAATACAAAAATCGCTGGAATTTATTACACAACCCTATATTTTCATAAAGTTCAAAAATTCAAATTACGCCTCGTAAACGTCAAAATAGTAGTTTTTAGGCGACTGCGGGCTAGATTTATCTTTCATCTAGCGCTTTTCGCTGGTGAAAACACCCATCTTTACACCCTTGCAATCTTCGAAACGAAACTACCCCCTTAAATCCCTCGAAACCTACCCTTCGTCTCAATTACCTCCGATTCGGCTCGAAAAGACAATCCTCATACACGCGAGGAGCACTTGTTTCTGGCGTTTCGCGTCCTGATGTAACGACACGGACACACGCCGCAAGCCAATGACTTCCGGGGTGAAACGGGTGGCGGGAACCCTTAAACGACTGACAAGTCCTCCCCGGGGAGCCTCCACCCCGGTGTCTCTTTAAAATTGTTAGATTTTCAAAACAGATGCACCCCGACCGCCGTGAAATAGCTTTTTAAACTGCTCGACCAATGTAACGCAGGAGGGGTAGCCACCCCAGTTACCCCCGAACGTTCTGATCCTGGCAGTAACAGTCTTAAACGGCCGTTCCATATTTTCCGGCCGATATCTTCGCCCGGGAATGTCGCTACTCGTTCTCTCTTGCAATCCGTATCTCGCGAAAATTTATGAACTTATTCGGTGAACCTGGTGTACCTCGATCACACGCTTTCTGTTAGCTTCTCCGCGAGACAGGAGTGTTTTATTGGCACGTACCTCGCGGAGAAGCTTTGCCAAGAAAATTGGAGTATTTATTATTGATATACAGGCTGCGGATATTTGTGCAAAAAACTACTTTTTTACTTCGATTTTAGGGAACATTAGTTGTTTTCTTTTTAATCATTTTGATCAGATTAAAATAATATATATTTTTTACCTCTTTTAATCTATTTACTGTTTCCTATTTTATCAAGAAATGCGTAAAATCATTTTACATTTAGTTTTTATTTGAGAATTTGCTTTTGCTTGGCAACCCTATGGAAATAAATTTAATTGATAAATAAAAACTGTCCGGATCGATTACAATGGATAGAAGTCAAGTGGAATGTTATTTCTGCACTTAATACTTTTAATAGGTGAAAAATAGTAAATCGACATTTTTAAATGTTTAAAATATCTTAAAATTTCAAATTTTATTTACTCAATTTTGCTATGCATATATGCATAAAGATCTGCAGTCTAATTATGATCAATCGTTACAGGCATATTTATTATGTATAAAATGAAATAAGATTTATAAGTTTTATTTAAATTTAGGACATTTCTTAATCGAATAGGAAAATAAATAATTATCCACTAACTTTTTTAACAATTTGATTACTGCGTTCAGTATATTACTTTGTAATTCTTAGATATTTTATTAGAAACTTAAAACGTTCTTTCGTAGAGATTTTATATAAAGCATGAATTTATTAATTCATTATTGTGAATGCAAGACTTTGTAGAACTAGTAATCAATTAAAATTATTCTAATAATTTTTTTATAAGGCATCTACAATTTATTGTAACTTTTATGGATTCTCAAATCATTCTTGCGACTCTTACAATAGAAAAAAAAGTTCACGCAAAATGTGTTTGCTCCATACTTGTATGTTCTTATGAAAACTATTATTTGGGACGTCATGTAATATCTCGTGAGAAAACATGGACCGACTTATTAACGAGGATTATTATAACGGAGATATAGTACGACACAATGGTCCATGTAATGTCCCCGAATGATCCGTAATCATTTATTACATTGTTCCGCTAATTCCGGAATCATATGCCGGACCTTCCTGAGCAAATATAGCTGATATTTCGCGTCTGTCAGATCGTAACAGGATTTACGAAGGTCTTAATGAAGCGAAGGGTGCAAGGTAAGAAATACTCATAAATACATTGCCACCCCTATAAGGCGTGCTGTTAATATCGGGAACGTGTGTCACAGTATTAATGCATCCTATGACATCGCACCGAAATATCCGCGATCATGTTGCGCAGATCTTTCTCGATCTTATTACATATTACTAGACAGGAATTTATGACACAAACCAGTAGATGTAAATTAAACAGTAAAAACATTAGAAGAATTTAAACATAGTATTATACTATTTTTGATCTATTCAACATATTAAGAAAGAAAATAATTTTCTATGTTACTCCAGTTTGTTGTGCAATTCAAGTAGACAATTTTTATTTTGCAAAAAGATCCTACATTATATAAATATTATATGAAAGATACTTTTATATAATATTACTTTCAACTATTCAACATATTAAGAAGGAAAATAATTTTCTATGTTACTCCAGTTTGTTGTGAAATTCAAGTGGATAATTCTTATTTTGCATAAAGATCCGCTGTTTACATATTACATATACATATTACATACTACACTCCCTTACAACGTGATAAAAAATGTTTTAAGTAAGTTTTAAGGAAGTTACTAAGTTAGCGACCTCCACATTTTCTCGAACAAAGTCATTTATACGTATATATATTTCTTAAGTACGAGTATTTTATATCAAATTAATAGAAAAATTCAGAGCTTTCCAATGATATTCAGTTCAAAAGGAATGGTCACTGAACGAGATTATGATGATACGATAAAAGAATTGCGAAATAAAAGTTCACGAGTTTAGTTGCCAACCTTAATAATTAAATTAAGCGAATCGAATTTTTGCAGTAATAGTAATGCGAAAGACAAATCATCGTCTGGAACATTAATTCGGCCTCCTCGGTTGTAAACGTAGCACTATCGACATCTTACAAAACGAGTACAACAGCGGGAGCAGAACGTCGTGCCCAGACAGCGTGACACTTTGATAGCGATTCATCATGGTTTGCAACTTTTTCTTGTACATTCCGGAGGTAACTTCGTCACTCGACAGCGCGGACATCGAATCATCGATTTATCGCTTCGGTTACCGGCTTCGCACGCACCGTTTATGGATTGACGATCAATCGATTCTTTCAATTCCCTTTCTTTCTAAATTAAACGCGCAGAACGTTGACTTTCGTACGAGAATTTCTATAAAATATTTTTAATTTGACGACAAAAATATTGAGATATTAAATATTAAAATATTCATTCTGTGACAGTTTCAGCAGAAGAATAAATGCAGAAGAATCAAAAGAATTATTCGAGATCCTATAGCAGAAATCAAAATGTTATTAACACTGGGTTTACGGAGCTCCAGAGATAACTATTTTTCACATTATTTTATAAACACAATAAGTTTTTATAATTAATTATTAATTATAATTAATTATTTTTCAAATAATTCCTCAGGGAAGCAGCTTTACAGCTTGAAGGGTCCCGTAAACCTATAGTGTTACAAAGCAGATCTATTCAAGAAGAAATAGACAAAACATTGAAACGCGACTTTTTTTATGAAACTCGTGGAATATTATATTTAAATATTTGTAAGTTGATAAACTTTATAATAATGTTATATGTTATATCTACTACTTTGCTAGAATTGAACGTTGTAATTCTGTGTAATAATATTTTTTCGAAAAATCTTTACTTGTGATTTGCTTCCAATTGAAAAAACTAGGAAACGCAACATGTTTTTATTAAGTATTGTTTATTCGATTTGTTTAAACCATATAGTAATAAGAGGTAAAAAGTGCTTTCTTCAAATATATGAAGTGTTTTGAAATAGATTAAACTGAATTATGTTAAACAAATATCGTTTGAAAAACAATTATTTTCATTTTTTGGATACGTTTCATAGTGTCATGTTTCATGCACTGAACATGAACTTGAACGTATCTGAAGAAACCTGTAGTACCGGCGGAGAACGTCATAATGAAATTCATTAGTACCGATTCCTGCCGTGCGATGGCAGACACATCTATAGTGCAATTTATACTTGTTCACAATTTACTGACTTGTCATGTTAAAAATGTGTAAATGAACTGCATACATCATTATCTCATTTGTACAAAATATGAGATCATGGATGGAACAGATACATTAGAAATTTTGAGCACCGTTAGTCATAAAATGGATGATAGCTTTTTTTAAAAATCCTTCCTTTTGCATCGCGTAGACTCGTTTCCAAATTGCAAGGTGCGGATTGCGTTCTCATTTCTATTTAAAACCGCTAGATAAAAGATCGAGCTAAAACGTTATCTCCTCAAAATTTCTATTTTTTCGTTTACGAGGCTAATTTGCATTATGCGACACATGTAGCTATGAAAATAGATGGGTTAATGACCCATTTTAGACTTTTTATTTGAAAATTATTGAAATTATAAAAGGTGTTTTACATAGTGTAGAAACAGGATTTTTTGGAGATTGAAGTATCTGGCCTTTATTTAAAATACTTTATATAAAATTAAAGTAAGTCGTGATTGCGTTCGTGTCTCGTATCGTGATCCATATCGTTGCGTTTTTGAACAAAAAGCCCTCTCGCGACTTCCGCGGTCTGACTTTATCGTCTTACACACAGCGTTTCGGCACACCTATGTGGTCTTTTTGCGACCTAGTCGAGGTACGGGCGATGACACTGGTTTGTGTTTATTTGTCAGTTTATTCTCCCGGTCCTCGACTGTTGACAATATCTAAAAAGTGTCATTCAAAGGTTGGTTGGTGGCTTTCCCGATATGTTGATTCCCACAATAGGTATTTACGATTATAGTAAAAATCGCACAAAATATAAATAAATTTAATCTTGTTACTTTTATAATAATACACATCAGTAACTTTTGATGATAGGTAGGTGTAATGTTAATTATTTCATATTCACATTATGATAGTTTTAGTGCAGAATAAGGGGTCAACTACATGCTGACATTTAATTCACATAAACGGAAAGTTCCACTGTGCTGTTTTATCTTAGTTCCGCGATTCAGCGATTCTCTCGAAGAGAATGTCTTCCCTTCTGAACACAGGAGTTACCAATGATCCACGCGACGAGGAGGAACATGTGAACCGTTGTCGCGGTTCTTCCCTTCGTGATCACGTTTACGCGCATTTACCTTTTCCCCTCTGAAGAGCTCGTTTTCGGCCGTTTACCTCGGCCTCCGGAACGGAACGAGCTGCCCGGCCGATTTTGCGAGAAGGATTTCCACGACGACGCAACGCGGCCTCCGGAACTTTTATAAAGCTCAATCTCGGACGTGTCGCGCAATTACACCCCGACCTACCCGGTTGCTGATGTCGCGACGGGATATTCCGGACGATGAAAGGAGGGAACATGTAATCACGCTAATTGAGTGCAGATAGGCCTCGTTGACGACTCCTTCATTACGCCACAAGAGGGGTTCTAACCGCACAATTACCCGCTAACTTCACCGCTGTCGTTTCTCACCGTGCCGTGAACCTCCCGATGTCTACGATAACGCTGAAATGTCGCGGGATCGTTCCGAGCCGGCTTTGATCCTTCGCGAACATTTAGGCGTTAATTTCTTCCTGCTTGCTGGCAGGGAACTCGGCGAATTGATTTGATTTAGATCTATGAGATTTCTTTGATTACGTTTACGTCACTGATGGCATGTTACTTCGTAAGAATTTAGTGAAACGACAGTAACATCATCTAAGTTGTAATTAAAGATATACATTCTCGTATAACGCTATCAAAAAATTGTTGGTATACAATATATGCATAAAGAATTGTTTAAAAAGACTGTATACATTGTATATAGATTTTATGTGGCAATAGATATACAATAAATGTATGTAATAGATATACAATAGATGTATAAAGAATTGTTTTAAAAGACTACATACATTGTATATAGATTTTATGTGGCAATAGATATATAATAAATGTATGAAGAGAATTGGTTAGAAACACTGTACAATTACTTCTACAAAAGTTACATCTTTTAGAAACAATTTTTTGATCGTATTATATGAAAATGAATCGTAACCTACTATATCATCCCTTTCTTTTAAAGATCTATTCTAGTAAGCCGAGCATTTCCAAGTACATTTACATAACTAATGTTTGTAAAAATGGGTGTTTAAACGAATACTTAGTCTCTATTTTTTATAAATTAATTTAATTATTTGTAGCGACTAGAAGTTGTTGACTTAACAAATGCAATCTGCATTTTCACCACAGTTCATTGTATTGTTGCTGTTATATTTTCACAGAAGAACACCATATTTCTATTAATGTGGGACGTTGAGAAGTTGCAATTATCTCTACATTTTGTGCAATTAATAATACATTGACCATCAACCCCAATTATTTATTACACGTACGATATCTCGCAGTAAGTCTCACCAAGGAACCTAACCACACATAATTCCAGTATCGTGTACACCAACCCCACGGACACGAGAAAAGGTGTTGCCATTTTCCGCCACTCGTTAGGCCCAATAAAGAGGATATATGTCACGGTGTCAGGGGACAGTAATCTTCCCTGGTGTTCGGCAAGAAAAGTTTTCCGGCGAGCTGAAAACAATGATAAATCTCCACGATTCATCGCCTCTGCAGCCGCCGCCGCTAAAAGAGGCGGAGAAAAATCAGCGCCGCGGGGGTGTAGGCGGAGTGGCGGCGCGCGAAGGGCCAACGAAGTGAAGGAAGTGAACGAAGTCGAAGTAGAACGAAAGCCATCTGGCTTCCGTCGGCTTTTCTTATTAACTTCAAATTTTTTCGCAAAGTGCTGCGAGACCGTGGCCGTCGCAGAATACCAATGAGCCCCCAGGAACGGTATCCATAATACTCGCCCCTGAGACGCCGAACGAGAAAGGTACGAATCGAGTAACTCAGGGGTGACCAATGTGGGGTGGGTGGTTAAGAGTTGACGCCTGCCTCGGCTCGCCTCGGCCCGAAGAAACGAGATGACGGGGAGGCTGAACCAGTGACAAACCGTCCTCTTTCACGATGATCGATCACCGCGCCGGTCTCCGTCATTCCTGTCAATTAAGCTTTCAGTGGTGTCAGCCTGTCCCGGCCGCGCGAGACAAGTCCAAATCTAATTCACCGTTGCTGTCTGATCTATAGATCGCTTGTACCGATCTAACGCACCAGACACTGGTAGTCGAAATTACGCCAATGTTTCGATATTTTTGACAACCTTGGGACCGAAGTGTCACTTATGGACATTATTTCTTGAGGTTTTACCGCTAGTCTCAAACGTAGAAGAGGATAGCAATTGACATTGGCATATTGGCGAGAGAATACTAAAATTGTTCAGGTAATTTAGGATATTTTTAACCGACTCCGAAAAAGAAGGACGTTACTCAATTCGACCTGTATGTGCCTTTTTTCGCTTTTTTTCTATGTATGCTTATTTCTATGTATGATTGTGACCAATCGGTACGAAACCTTTTGCATCTTGTAAAGTATGTCCCCGGAGTGGAACCGTTATATATTTTTTTTCATTTTTTTTCGTTAATTTAAATGAAAGGAATTGCTAATTCAGCAACAAAACTTCTTTGTTTTCACCTATAATTTATGAAAATTTGATCAGTATATTTTTGGATACAAGAGGATAGCGAGTGAGCAATTGAAATCGGCATATCGGCGAAAGGATACTAAAATATTTAGATAATTTAGAATATTTTTTTAATATGAACCAGAGGAAGGGTTGATTCAACGACTAAACTTTTTTGTTCTCAATTATAATTTATGAGATCAGTAAATTTGTGGACAGAAAAGGCATCGTGTTATGAATGTATCTATGAAGTTTTGACGCTTGAAGTGAGCCCTACTTTGCGCATTTTCCGCCCGCTAGATGGCGAATTTTCTCGCTGGTAAAAATGTGAGCTAAGAGTTATATCTAGACAGAGCGGTGACTAACTTGTTACTCTGGTTTCCCTTCAGAACACGTATAAATCTTTCGCCTTTTACTAAAGATTTCCGTGGAGGGGAGCAGTTGATGAGTCTAATTGACTATTTTTTTTAGTACCCGACGTAAGTTGGGTCATTATTGAATGAAAACAAAATTTTTTTCAGGTTTTTATTATTGATGATTCGAAATTCGAATGGTTCTAGTTTTTTCTAGTTTATTCGCTGGAGAAAAGTTGAATCCAACTAGAAGAATTATTTGTAACCTAACGTTATAAAATCAATCAGCATTTCAACAAATGTTTGGAATAATTAAACCTTGCTTGGATTTTATAACAATGGTTCGATAAACTTCGAAGACTGTGTTTACTTACAGACACACTCCCCTTTATCCTTTATATATTCCCTTTGTCTCTTTATCGACATAAAAATAAATATCAATTTCATAACTAACAAAATATGGATCGATTTAGATTGAACTGTTTACATGGGAAACACGTATTTGAATAACAGAAGTTTTCTTAATCATCAATTGAACAAGCAAATGTCCCCCAAACTACAGTCATATTTAAACTAATTTCAATGAGAAAAATATCAGAAATAAGTTGACAAAAGTTTCACAAAGAAATAATTAAAAATAAAATTTTTGTCAATCCATTAATCTATGCAATCCCTAGTTTACGAATCCGTCAATGGGAACACCCTGTAGTAGTGGGGATAAATTTTTCACAAATGTCGCGTACATCTTTCACACACATGTATATCGGCAATTGCCAGTTCTCATAAAAAGAATGATCAAAATGTTGTGTAGCTAATTAAATTGTAATTTCAAAATAATGTAAACTTTGCACAAACAAAAGATGGAAAAATTCAGTGACGACGATCTATCACGCCACTATGCTCGACCAATAAAATTGTTCAGCGCCTTTACATCTGTTCAATCTGCAGAACATCCTCGTGACCCCAAGCTCGAAGCACTGTCAAGTCTGGAGAAGGTGTTCATCATCTCGGAGTCAATAAACGACACGTACGTAATAACGAGATCGATGTTCTCATTGTCCAAAGACGTTCCAATATCGTGGTAGGACGGGGTAGGTTAGACGGGGTAACGTCGCGCAACGGTGATAGGAAAGACGATAGCGTAAGAGTCCGAGCCGATAGGGGTGATGTAGTGGGTGGGTGGCCCCGCCAATATGCCGTCGTCCATACATCACGCGAGGGCGACCCGACAAACTGGGGAAACCTGACCAGAAATATGATGTCATTTATATGGTAATACATCGGAATCCCGTCATTTAGATACTTCGATGATTAATGCCCCCGACAGGACAGCGCCAGCTGGTTCCTCTCCACCTCTGCCCTATTCAGACACTCCCATGCCTTTTCTCGACTCTTGTTTTCGCTCAAATCTGGGTGAAATGTAGAGGCTACCCGGTATATACACTCGCCCTAGTAGCATTTATAGTTAACATTTTGTTGGGCCTTCGTTGGGGCATTGGTTGGGCAACCGTTGGAAATGTCGCCTTTTTCATGATCAACCCCATCATGAAGAAAGCCAAAATGGTTTTCTTATACTACATGAACTCTACCCCTTGCCTTCCCCTTGGAGAATAGAAAAATAAAAGAAACGAGAAAATTCCAAGGCTGCTCACAATAAAACTTTGGTGGATCATTGTACAAAAATTACAAATTGTGAGTATATTCAGAAAGACGAGAAAAGGAAACAATTTGGAATATAACATGTTTTTGATTGAAGCAACATTTCTGGCGTCTGTTTAACGATATATTTAAATGTTGGCAGATTTTCGTTGGGTTCATGTATAATACTATTATCGTCGTAAATGTCGTGTTAGTTAACTGACTATAATAATTGTAGGCCTAACGTTGGATATTCGTTGGCGAATTGGCACAATTTTTCGTCGTAGGCCCTACGTTGGGGATTTATAGGCAATATCACTAACCATACCCCAACTAACTCCCAACCGTTGGCCACCGTTTGGTCAACCACAAATGCTACTAGGGAAAAAATAAATTCGTATAATCTTAGCGGGAGATATTTTGCATTGCAACAAAAATCTTACCTTTACCTGCTCTCTTTTTTTGTTTACAAGACGTAATTTGCATTATTTCATAACTATGTGCTGTCAAATAATGAAAAAATAGGACTTTTGAGGCAGATTGCGTCCTAGATCGATCTTTTGTCTAGCGTTTTTGATTATTGAAAAACCCCATGTATGTATTACCGAGAAATGAGAACGCGAATCCCGTATTCTACAATCCTGAAAACGAGTCTACTGTTTTAATATGAGTATTTCAGGACGATCACCGAAAAGCCTTTGGTCCAGCAAGATCGTCGAATCTCCGGAGCGTGGAGCGGGGGCGTCAGCGGCGGTGGAAGGCACATCCGCATCGGCCTCCTCTTTTTGCGCGGGGGACGAAATCGAAATTGGTTTTGGACTTGATAGTGCGCGCGCAATTATGTATCAACCCATACGCATGCACCGCAAACTGGCACAGGCTCTCGGCCAAGCGGTCCGGCGGGTACATTTCAATTATTAGAGGGAATTACTCGGAGCGTCCATCATCTTCTATACTTATTTTCTGCTCGGAACCACCAGACCGGCCGCGGCGGAGGAACTAAACTCGGCCTCCTCTCTATGCTCACCATGGAGATGATCCTATGAGGTTATATGCGAGGTAGGCATCATCAGAGTGCATCATCAGAGCGGTGAGAAAATAGCCTTCAATTGTGATTACAGGGGCGGCTCGGGTTCGCCTCAGCATGGCATCGCTCCGCTCACTGAATCTGTCTACTTGTATGTTCGTCCGTGTGTCCATTCGTTCCTTTGCCGCCGCACGCTTTGCCCCGTCGCGTCGTCCCCGTGTGGGAATACATCGCGATTTAAGTAATATGAAGATGCATCTTGTCACTGATAGCGCGGACCTACACCGTGCAACCGTGATCGGCGCCGCGGCTAATTCGCTTTGCCTCGGCTCTTACCGCCCATGACTATTCTTCTTTTCTGTAGCTCTCTTATATTATTTATTTATTGTAACGGTCACGAGTTTTTCTTTGATCTTCCGGTACTTTCCAGTACCCGTCTAAGCACTGTTAACTTTTCATGGGATTTCAGACGCTTCGGAGAATGTCAGTTAAAAAGTTTCAAGACGTCTAAGACAATCAAGATTTTCAACACTCAAGAGTTATTTTACAAGTTTCAAACAAAAATAAGTACCTCGTTATGCAGACATTTTAAGACTATAACTTATTTTGTCCACTCATGAATTGATAAGGTATTGTAAGTGTAAGTAATGATACTCACCACGTGTACAAGTGAGTGTGAGTCGCTAAATAGGAGGAACTTACCTGAAAACAAACAAAACTTGTATGAGTATATCAAATCATAATAATAATTCTAATGAATTAATCTATATTTTCTCTTTTTACTCTTTTATTCTACATGATGGAACTTTAGGAATAAATCCAAACCAACTACAGGGTGGGGCGCCACATTTTGCCATCTAGAGTTACGTCATTATTATTACGCATAGCAAACAATGTTTCTGATGGTACATTTTTTTTGTAGGTGGACGTGTAAAGGACATATGAAGGTCATTACTGTTTTTATAAATGGATTCATATTTTTTATTGCATCAGTTGATGCTCCTTCATGTTCTTTACAAAAAAGTATTAATCTATTTGTGTAAAAAAATCATTAGTTTAAGAGATATTTTAATTATAATGTCTATTTACAGAAAAGGTTCAATGTGGCGACCATTTGCATCAGTCTTCATATTATTGACCAGAGAGTCGAGATTTCCTAACAAATATGTAGAATAAATAACTAGATTAGCTCATATAGTTCAATTCAAATTTTCTTCGACACAGAACAAAACAATGTTGCACCATTAATATTATGCACTCTTATGCACAATATTATGCACTCTTCCCGACAATGCGCTTGAAGTTCTCTGGCGTAGAATCTTCTCAAGCACGAGAAATTCTATTATCCGAAGGCGACACTCGGGAAATAATTTATGTCTGGCTACGTTCCGGGTTGCTCGTTCTATGCTACGTGTCCACCGGCGAATTTTTCTTATAAAACTAGAACTACCGAGTAGACACAGTCCTCGTGGTAACTTCACAACAGTTTATACGATCTATCCACGCGGAAGCAATCTTTGGAAGTTGATCGCAGGTCTGTGTAAACATGAGTGCTATCTTCAAAAATAAAATTCAGAACTGCTGGAAAGTACTGCTGAATCTCTACTTACAAGCAGACTTCGGCTCTTCGGGGACTTTCACTCTCGATGAATAGAAGTTACATATACTGGAGTAAACAACTTTCATTTTCGAAGATTATAATTCAAAAGTGATGAAGAATCAAATTCATTGCAGCATGCAGTGATCAACAAATTCTTGGAACTTTTAATCTCAGAATAAGACAATTATCTGGAGCAGAATACATTCGTCATATTGATACCAATGACTTTTTTTGTTACTGAAATAAATGTAAGCAATTTTGTTCATATCCATATGAACATTTCCAGATAATAGCCGCTTCTTTAATTTTCAGTTATACAGATTATTTGTTTCAAGGTATGCTTTCATTTAATAACACCAAATAAAATGATTTTTGTTAATATTTTTCTCATTAACCTCTTACCATATTTTCACGAGAAAAGACTCGTGATGAAGGTTTTTAACAATGTCTAACAAATATGAATGTTACGCGTTTCTGTTTAGATGAAATAAAATTTGATATTTTTTGTAATGAATATTTAAGAATTAAAATAAATATAGTTTTATTTGCCCTTCTATGACATTTTGTAAGCGAGCTAATAAAAACATGGTAACTAACAAGTCACTAGCTCATTGGGAAGTTGGTTTAAAATCAATTGCAAGACATATTTCGAACAAAGAGACAAACAAGAAAGCGAGCTAATAAAAACGTGGTAACTAACAAGTCACTCTCCACAACGTTATCTAATAGTTTCATTTAAGATTACAATGTAAAAGGAAATTCTTATGCTTTCTTTTGGCAAAGTGTTAAGAGAGTTGATCTCACGTGGATACGTAGCATTATGTTGTGCTTAAAGTTGGGAGAAGGTGTAGGGAGGTAAGTGAAACCAGCGCGCGTGTGTCTCGCTCCTCTGGGACGAAGGTGCAGAACAATAACGCAAGAAAGTTATAAGTATGACTAAGCAAGAAGGTAGAAAGATGAGACACAATGATTCCCATTGGAGCGATTCCATGATGATGCCCCCTTTTCCGGCATGCCTGGACAAGCTTTCCGGTGTCCCTAGGCGTGTCGCATTACGAGATTAGATGGAGAGCTACCCTCAGGAACTGCACCGTTCCCTTCAACCGAATGATACCTTCGGAATTACGCGGTATATTGTAAGCTGCACTTTTCCTGTCAAAAATTACTTTCTAAGATTCAACCTCAATTTGCTAACCTGTCTTCAAGACACAATCCGTCACTTCAGAACTATGAAAATGAAGAAAGATTTTATTTTTCGGTTACATGGATTATTTGGTGAAAGTGTTTTGGTTCATAACCTTTCTGGGTAAAATGATTAATCATGTCATTTAGTTCATGATGAATACCTTGTTAAGAATAAGTATAAACGTTTTGTTAATTATTTCGTTTTTAAAAAATGGAACCGTGACATTTATTTATTCTTTCAGATTTGTCTTTCGAACAAGAAATTCATGTGTAAATGTAATTAACATGTATCTTCACTAGCCTTTTAATCTTCTGCATAAAAAATGTTATATGTTTTGTATGTAATGTAAAATAATAACTAAATTTTATCAATGGCTTTGGCCAATAGCCAGATACCCAGATACCTGCTTTAAATTTGTTTTAGAAATTTTATATATGTTCTTGTTGACAAGTGGGTATTATAAATTCTACTTTCCTGGACAAATACAAACTATGTTTACATTTATTTTGTTTGCGCTGTAACTATAACGTTTAATGACTGCAATGTTACAATTTTAATTTTTTAAAAGGAAATATTTCGAAAGTCACTTTTAATCCTAATAATTAGACTCCGGACGTTTATGCAAAATAAGAAGTTTGCGCATCGATTGCAAGATACAGGAGCTAAATATATATTTATATTCTTCATTAATAATTTTAATGTGATAAAAATAATATATGAATGCTCTCAAAATCTTTTAATACTCTCACTGTTTTAACTTGTTTTAACACTGTCTACTAATAACAAAACACAGATATTATGATTAAAAATAATTTTGATTTTTATTTTGGATTTTAAAAATTGTAATTGTTATTTTTTTAAAAATTTCCTTTTTCTCCTTGTCGATAATATTCAAGTCTAATACACAAAGTGATATAATTGTGTATACTTATTTTTACATGCGAAAAGAAATTCACCCTTTTTTCATTTGTTTTACGCATTATTTATGAAGGCTTATGTTACTCAGAATGCACGGAAGCCATAAAATTGTAAAACTCAAAGGGTAGAATTGTTTGAATAATATACTTCAGCCGCGCATCCTAAAACCCGGCGTTCTAAAGAATGGAACTACGCACGAGGGAGGCTGCTTCGTTGAATGCTAAGTTTTCACTAATGTTTCTTGTTCCGTGAACTTTAATATGCTGTTTAAGCCGGTCGAGACTTTAATGCTTAACGCTCGGATTTAGGTAACGAGCGGCCTCGCTGCAACTTCGTAATATAAGAATAGCTTGTAATACGGCTATTTAGTTTACAAGCCGGATTCCTCGTTAATAGCTCGTGACTAATCGTCGCCTTTCTTTCGCGTTATGCGCGCCTTGTGGTCCGGGAAATTCGGTCTCTGTTTCTCGAACCACAGAACAGTATACGGGAGATCGGGTATGATTGTCACATTTCTCTACTTTAATTTTTGTACAAGTTAACGAAATTAGTCTCGTGGATATCATCAACAGAATTGGAAGTTAATTGAAATTATCTTCAGGAAAGATTTTGCCACAGTATTTGGGGTTGATTGTCACAAATTTTAAATAACTGAGTTCAGTAATGAAAAGCTCATTTAATTACGAAACTAATTTCTTTATTGTTGACGGAACTGCATAAGTAATTGTCATAAATGTTACAGTCTCAAATATTAAATCACACTTATGAACATTTATAAGAAAATTTTTAAGTTAGGAACTTTAGAAATGATTTTTATCAATCATTGCGATGAAATAAAAGTACAGAAACTTATTAAACACTGCGGATAATTAATAAGTCAGCAGTTCTTTATTAGAATCAACAAATAAAAACACTAAAATAGGTTGTCACAGATGCAATAAAATTATTGACGTAACTTGGAAAATCTCTAAACTACAAACAATTAAAATTATGTTGGCAGTCATCGTTTAAGTGATATTTTATATTTTGATTACCTAACCGATTGAACGTCATAATGTAGAAATTAACATATTACATAGTATGCAATAATCTGACAGCAATGACCATAATTATGTAGCGCTAATAATATCATAGTAACATTCTACTGTGGTACCAATACCATAAAATTTCATGTAACAATTCATTACTTTAGGAAATTATTCTGTCGATGAATTGAACAATTTGCATCACGTCCAATCACAAAGGCTTTGATATACCGCCTCCTTTTAATAGTCACGAATTTGTATGCAACTAATCGTTTTCTAAAAACCTGTGGAATTCTGAGCGCTTAAGGGAACATACTTAAGCACGAAGACGATCGGTCTCGAGCAGTTTTAATAAACATGTCTAGCCCATGGTCTACGTCAGTATAAATAACGTGATTAAGTGGAAGAATCATTAGACAGAGACATATGAAAATTAGCTACCATGGTAACTAGTAAGTTCAACAAGTATAATGAACTAACTCATCATCCTCGATTAGCGTATAAAATGTGTAAACTCATCCGGTGCAAGCGTTGCGCAACGTAAATTCCTCCGGAGTGTTGCTTATTTGTTCAAAAAGGGTGGTTGCAACATAGTAATCAACATGAAACGAAGTATAATACAAAGAGAAGATGAAGTCGAGACTAATTTCAAAGATCCAGCACGAAATCATTATACGGTCCATTTCATATGCAAATTGCGGCCGATTGTTACTTCATGCAACTATTCGCCGTGGAACGTGGAAGGCGAAACCGACAACAACAAGAGACAAGACTGGAAAAAGGCAAAAACAGCGCGGTCGAGGGAAAAAATATAGAAAATAAAGGGGCTAGGGAGGGGGAAGAAAGCATGTTCTCGTCTAATTGCGAACTTCATCAACGCGGCACAGTGGGCGCTCTTAATTAAGAATTTAATTGCAGCTGATTTACATCCGCCTCTCGAAAGGAACATCTATTTTCGGTGTGTAACTATTCAAGCGCGGGCCCGGCGCGCTAATTGGCTTTCGGATTTTTCGCGAAAGCCCGGCCGCGCACATAATACTTCACCTGTCCGACGCTGATAGTCGCCGGTTAATAGTTTCTTTCTTGGTAAGGAGCGAAAGGCCGGATAAATTCGCATAAGAGGCTGTGCATCATCGTAAGTCAAGAGGAGTTGATCAACGGTTTGCATCTCGCGCGTGTACATGCGAACCGTGCCCGCTCGTTCCGGCCGTTGAAGAGAAATAGACAGAAATGCGCTGGTTAAATTAATTACAGAGGCAAGATCGCGAGCAAACCACCGCCATAAACAAGTGAAGACGATCGGCTGATCATTACCTCGGATATCCTTGATAATAGCATGCAATGTTCGTTGCACGTGTACGCCGACGCATTTAAATCTCTAGCTCCTCTCCCTCCTTTCCCTCCTGCCCGCTTCTTTTCATTCAGCCCCACAGATCGATCCTAAATTCTCGGCGAGGCTATTTTATTCAGCATCCATAGCCGCGACCAACATCATGCGAGAACTAACAAATTCAAAAATGCTTCTACGTCTTCGTGCACGATGTCACATCCGGGCGATAGGGGAATTCAGGGGAATACAGTTACCTTCTCTCATGGCATTAATCGATTAAAATTTTACCCAAATTGATTGATTAATGTGTACCATTTAAAAAGGTAATCCATAAAACAAGATCTATTCATAAATCACCTTATACTGGAATGCAAAAAATATGAAAATGAAAGGAAAAATGCTAAACTGCCTGGATGTTTACCCATTCTGTTAGGTTCTAAGGAACACATTGTCGGTCTTGCTCAATATATCAAAGATACTAAGATGTACAAAATATTGTAAGAAAATGTACCGTCTTGCTAATGACCTTTGATGTTAAAGCAACATTAAATAAATAAATAATAATAAATTGTAATGAGTAGGCACATTGTAGATATGCAGAAACTCAGTTTACATTTTTTCAGTATGCAAACAGTTTTGTACTAGTAGCTGTTACTAGTATCTTTTATTTAATAGAATCGTGGGTAAGAAGTTTCTTTGTACCAAACAGTTTGGATGCCACTGTATATTTACGTATCTACCCTATAAATTAATGACGCAAATAATTTTTCTATAACATAACAGGCTCTTAATAAAATATTTAAGAAGCCAAAAATCATAAAATTAATATCCTGTAAATAATCCAATAATTCTTATTAAGTCATAGACGGTTACAGTAATAATTATTGTCATCAATTTTCAAATACTTAATGTAAATTCTGTTGAATAGCTTGGACACTTAGCCAATCTTGACCTAGCATATCTGACCAATAATGTTCATACAATTAGTATTCTAACCGTAGTATTCTAACGTTATTGAGAATTGAAGTCGATTCGTCGAAATAATTTGATAGAAATTTAATTATAGTAATATTTCTATCGAACAGACGACCCATGGAACGCTATAAAGCGTCATTTGAAATCTTCGTTTGTACGGCTGTGCCAACTCGTAAAACTCATCTGTGGTCAACGTTCGATGTGCAATATTAAGCCCTAAATCACGCGCAAGCAGCCCCGCCCTCCATATACCGCTTACACGATTACGAAGCAGCGTTAATTATCTTTATTATATGACGCCGCGTGATTTCCGTACCGCCATTATTATTTGTATTTTATAATTGCGTTACTTGACACTCAAGTTATTCGCAATACGTTAGTCGGACTATATATAATATGAACGACAGGAATAATTATAACTGACACACGCAATATCATACACAAGAAATCAAGTTTTCAATACTGCACTGTTACGTTTAAAAATTGTATTAACTAATTCGTATTAATGTTTTTGCATTAATAAAAATGTTTTACATTGATTGTGGGAAGCAGGAATAGCATAACAATTGATTACATCCCTTAACAACTTTGTCACATTACAACATTGTTGAATGATTAAAATCTTTTACTGTTTTATATTTCACCCAACCAATTTCTTCATTAATGCATAAAGATCCGGCAGTCTACTGATTACAATTATTAAAAGAACAAGTACTATTTTATTTCATTTCTGTTCCTGGGAATTGAACTAGCACATTTTTCTTTTGCATAAACACCCGCAAGTCTAGTAATTACCATAAGTGATTAAACGCTTTTGAACAGTAATGGATGCTACATAATATTCAAAGCCCATATTGTCTATGCATATGCATACTTGGATTAAAACGCTGTTACTACAAAACAGATTGTATTCCTTTAACCATTTAACTGCGTGACTTTCCAATCATAAACTGTTATAAAGTCGTTACGTAAACGGACGTAAAAACGTAACGTAACGGAAAGCAAATAAAATTGGGGTGAAAAAAATGTTTTCATAATCTAAATCTAATTTTTACTAATATGAATACTATGAAACAATTATTCGTGTAATTTAGCAACATATGGATAGCTTCTAAAAGGTGATGGTGAACTAAAAAGTAAAACACAAATATTTATTTCTTGAAATTATTTTTTGAGCACACGTTGAAACCGTCATTCATAATTAAGTAACCACGTAATAATTAGGAATAGTGAAAAAATCAGCGATTTAATCCGCCCTTCCAAATAAACAAGTTAAAAACATGTGTTTATCTTTTGCAATTATTTTATGAGCACACGTTGAAACCGTCATTTATAATTAACCCTTTGCACTCCAATCTAATTTAACTCAAAAATTAAACATTTCTTTCGATTCAGAATATTTCTATTCCCTATGATTTTTGAAATTTTATATGCAATTGGTATAAATAACGCTATAGCAATATTTAGTGGCGCCTTTCTGATTCGCCATTGGAGTGCTAAGGGTTAAGTAATCACGTAATAATTAGGAATAGTGAAAGAATCAGCGAATTAACTGGCCATTCCCAGTTGACAGGTTAACAACAAACGTTTATCTCCTAAAATTCTTTTTCGAGCAAACGTTGAAACCGTCATTTATAATTACGTAACCACGTAATAATTAGTAATAGTGAAAAAAATGAGCGATTCCATTTTAGATTGATTAAAACCAAGGTGCCGGATGATGGTTCTCCCGGTTAACAGGTTAAACGAGGAGCAAACCTTTGACACAGGATTGATGAGAGGATTGGTTTCCGAAGCGACGACGCGGGAGGAGGGTTCGGAAGAAGAAGAAGAAGCGCACGGAGTGCGGAGGAGATGATATAAAAAGATGAAGATGAGAGACGAGATTGGTGAAAGATCATCGGAATCGGAGCTGTGCCGAAGATACCAGGAGACCCTGTTATGGCAGGCGGCTCTTCTTGCCCGGCTTTACAGGTACACGCGGAGCAGTAGGACAAGCTTTGTAAAAGGGGCGTCACAGCATCAACCAGTCTACCAGGGCTACCTACGAATGAAGAATGAACTGGCCGGAACGTGAGTCGACTTCCGGAGTAATTCGATAGTTGCTGTGACGTCACTGGTACGCGAATCCAGCCCTGGCGTTAATGAGTCCGATGGATTGACCGACGAGCCGTCGACTCCTTCCTTTTGCATCTTTTCTTACCGTCCGCGGTTAAACGCTAGTTTATGGTGGACTAATTAGACAGCGGATTTTTATGCAAGATAAAAATATTCTACCTGAATTACAACAAACGGGAGTGAAATAGGAATTCATTTTCTTAATGAGTGTAATAAGATGAAAATAATGTAACAATATTTTTCATGTTTATGCAAATTTAATTCTAATGTGTCCCACAATTGACACAATGGTAAAAGATTGAGTGGATTTAAACGATAAATAAATAACTATTTTGTAGAGAATAAAGTTATCAGTATTTACACAATAGTATGCTCGCATATTTGCATTTCTCAATTTTCGGATAGAAGTACCCTTTTATTAAGGGTTAGGCATTTGAAGCGTTCACAAGTTAGTTATGAAAGTACAGTTTTTGGCCGTTAGTTTATCTCAAACAATAACTAGATCAAAAACCAACAATCATGAAAACTGTTCAATTGTTCAGCATGATTATTTTCATTTATCTGGAACCATATATACATATTACAAAGCACAAAGTCATTTTATGGTAAAATATTATATAGTACAGTCTCTCAACGATTTACAAGCCAATGTTAAATTTGAAAAAAGAATAAAAAACAAAACTAATATGTACTTCAATTTTGTACTATTTTTTATTGCGATATAGTAAGTGGGTTAAAAAAGGTACTACGGTGTTTAAAAATTTGAAAGAAGTGTTCTTTTTCATTTTTATTATGAGAGATGAAATGCCCTATATGTGGACAAGCCAAAAGTGATGGCTAAACCTGGACAATTGAATTTTTATAGTAAAGTCAATTATTAATAGATTAAATAATTATTTTATATGTTCTGAGGTCTTAGCTACAAGTAGATGTAAATATTATTTTTGATTAAGACATCAATTGAAATTTAAAAATAAATTCGACTTATAGGAATACCTCATCGCCATTCTGATTATGTGTGAATCGAAACAATGATTTTGGGATTTTAAATTATTTTACAAAATCTAAATTTTATATTAAAACTCTTAAAAGATCATTTCTGTTTATCTAAACCGATAAAATTAAAAATAGCAAATTATGCTGTCCAGGCTTAGGGCATTTCACCTAACGTAGGATAATGATTGAATTTAATGAGTGGACGAATAACTAACGCGTGGATTGAAGGTAAATTTGTCAGATAAACGAGTGACGCCATTTAACCTGGTATGCAGAGAGGAAAGTAAAAGTACAGGGGCCCGGTTTGTGATGAAACGCGGCCCCAATGACCCGGCAACATGCGGTGCAGAGGTAACCTGAGACTTTAACGCATGGTAGATGATATCGTTGCTGACATCTGCGTTAGCGCAGCGGAGAAATACCGGTCTGTCCGAAGGCTTCGTCTACTGCGGCTGTTATCATGGCTCTACATTTGTCAAGTATTTTTCAGAAACCGTCTACCCGCGCGAATTACCGGAACCGAAACGCTTTCGACTGTTATTTTCTGTAATACCATTTTGTTTAAGGTAGCGATTCTGATACCGAGCCTTGCACGCCTACTATTACACCGTTATTAACTGATTACTGTTATTATCATTATTAACAGACACCGGTGAATGGCTCAAAAACGACCATAACAACAAGAACGTCATTAACTGAAATTTTTCTGATAAAATTATGGTTTAAAATAGGAAATCGTTAAAATTCGCTGTTAATAAGATTAACCTATACGGTGAATAAAGTATTAAGTTTAACTAAAAATAATTTCCGTTTATATTTCGAAAATTTTTGTAGTTCCAGAATATTGAAGAACTAATATTTAGTTGAATTCACATTGTTAATTATTATTAGACCTAATGGTCGCTATTTTATTCAACCGTTCACATTATTACTATCAATAAATTTATTAAATGATAAATCAATATTAAGCATACATAAATTGTAGAAAGTTTTTGATTTCTAAATTTTTATATGGTTAAATGTATATATTAACATATGTTAACAACCAGATTAAAATTAATTTCGCCTACAATCAGCAGCATCTGCGTCATGCAGTAAATAGACAACTCCAGTTTTTTAAACTCTAAATATATTAATGTAATCCATAATTTATTCGAAAAATATAAGAAAGAACAGAAACAAAATGCCGGTGAGCTTTTAGATAAAGTGGAAGCTGTATTATTAGACCGGAGAAAACTGAATGGTCTGGGGAAAAACATATTAAGACTTAGCAAGGATCACGCAAGACGGTAGGAGACGTAGAATGTGTGATGCATGGGGCACAGAAAGTCGGAAACATGATGTTCGTAATAAAAGAATAAACTCGTTGGTATATAGGATCGTAAAGTCGGGAACGGTTTACGCGCTCGGGGTTGCACGGTGTAATGCGACAGGGGGTGAAAGCGTTGAATATGCAATAACGTTATACTTTCGCTTTGGATACGTCTTTTCTTTTAAACTCACAGTTTTTGGTCGGAAGAATGATCTACAAAAATTTTACATCATATCTTAAGGTCGTGGATTTCGAATATTTATGTAAACCGAGTTGTGTCAACGTTCTGAAAGATTTTTATTCGGTAATATTGCACGCATGTAGTCGACAGTTCAATAAGAGAATAACAGAAAATATATAAAGCGTTTTGTGTGAACTTCCATGGTCAGAAATTTTACTTTTTAATTTAATATTCGCATTAGTGTATGTCGAATTCACAAGGAGACTTCCCTTTTTCCTTATTCAACGTCGCTTTTTGAATTCTTGTATGAGAATTATTTCGCGATGGGGACTTATACTATGACTTTGATATGACATTAGTAGTAATGTAGGTTTGACTTGTTAATTTATTAAAATTAAAACCTTAAGGTCATGTCGAGATCGTGTGGAGGCAACCTCCATTTTTCATGATTTAATTTAATTTTTGAATTTTCTTGTTTATTTTCTAGTTGATTAAAAATTAACTAATTTTGTTCGGAGCATTTTTTTATTTGGCAACCGGAAGTGCCTGATAAATCGAGGTGACAGTTACGTGTGACACCCTGTATGCTAGTGTTAGAGGTAATAAATATGTATGTATATTAGTACAATCTAATATTCGATTAAACTTTCAAGAATGGTCTACAATTGTTATTTGATTCTTTTTCTAGAAGTTGGCCAATATACACTGTTGTGCAAAAAAGGAAGTACCCGACCATATTTAATCGAAAAGCGTAAAAAATCAAATAAGAATACAGTAAGTTTTGAAAATGGATTTCGCTGTTTATCAATCATTGTACAATACATTTTCTACATAAAGATATTTTTCGTCATTATATCTTCTAATTATACTGGGTGTTTTTTCTTTTGCACAGTAGTGTACATATCTTCCGTTTGCTTTCTGTCGAATACAATTTCTAGGACAGAGTTAGTGGTTCTCCTGAAAATGTTGAAGCCAACAAGAAATTCAATGTACCCGTAAGACGTCCAAAAGACACATTTGCAAGAGTAACTTATTGAAGTAACGATATGAACCACGATGATTCGCTAAATATTCCATTGCATTTTGTCGAGACGAGGCTGCATTTCACTTTACGTGAAGTCTCCAGGCAGCAATGTCGCCTGAAGGTAAACATAGGCTGAAATGCTCCCTCAGGGACAAATGAAGTGGGCGAAATATGTGCGTGACAAAGGAAAGGACGGAAGAAAATAGAAACCGGATTCTTATTGTCACTGTTTCGAGCGAAACCTTCTAATTCGTTGATGCTCGAGTCTTCTTCTTCACAGTAGGTCAGCCAGGCAATATAACAAGCAAACCAAGCAGTGAAGATTAGATTACAGATTTTTATGTGTGAGAGAGAAATTTTCCGCACCAATTGCAAGTCTTAATAATTAAATAAAGACTTGTTTCTATCCTTTAATAGTTTCAATACATTTTTCCACTTGAAAAAATGGGGTAAAATATTGGAGGCATGACTGCGGTTCTTGATGCAAGTTCCATTTACATAAATCCTTACATGAAAAATAAGGAAAAATTGTATTTCGTTCACTGAACGATTCACTGTAGAAAACTATCTCTTTCCAGGAAGGGTAGTCAGTATTCGTGTTCTACGTAGGATTACCGATGTCGAGGAGGATTCTCAGGTACTCTGACGCCAGAAGGACACGTAATACTCTCACCTATTTCCGCGACATGTGTGCGAGTCGCGTTCGAGCACTACAAATATTGGACTTGTCGGTGCAGCATTCGACGAACGACTCCTGACTGAAACCAAGGGGAGTCGTGTGCAATCGGTACATTGGGTCACAAATTACCAAATTCCTTTGCGAGATATAATCGATTCTGCAAGAACATAGTACCGTCTTAACTCGATGACTAGACTCCGGATCTTATTGCAAAATGGAAAGCTTGTGCTTCAATTGCAAGACCCAGGAAATAAATATAAATTTATTTTCTCTGCACTGAAATAACGTATTCTTTAAAATAATATATATAAATATATATATAAATAATATATTAGCCCGTAGAACTAATTAAATATGTTGGGATCTAACCAATTACTACATGTTTAAATATTGTACGAGGGGTATTATATTAGTTCCATATCCATAAAATGGAAAAAATCATATAATATGTCATAAATAGCTCCGAGTATAAAAGGTTAATACTCACAAAGTCTCTAATCTTTTCATTGTTTTAAATTGCACCTACTCATTGTTGCCATGATTGCACGTAATCCGGACTCAATCAATGACAATTAAATTTTGTTCAGATAAGGACTTACATATAATAAGTTTCCTTCCATTTAATAATTTTCAAGAATTGTTCTCTTCCATCAAATAAACACTGAGTGTTTTAGAATTATTGTGTCAAACAATGTGAATGTTAATTGTTTACCATAACAACAAATGGTATATTATCCTATTAGCTATTACGTCAATATACGTCATTCCTTTGTTTTTGTACTGATTCTCTCCCAACGCTCACATGGTTCAGTCTAGTTCTTAATATCATACAGTCATCATAATAACTTACAGTTATTATTTATCTTGTAAAACACTCGGTACAACATTCAGTATTTTTCAGACGCAAAATTCTCTTGAAGATGATCCAGAATCAGATCGAAACATAGAGAAAAATGTTATAAATTGCAAAATTGCTTTGTTTTGATTTTTTGATCGTATCTGTGTGTCGGTATCATTAATTATTTTCTATAAGGACTTACAGTTATATTTAATTCAACCAGAATTTCTTAAAAAATTTCTTCTCCTTTAGTAACACAATGATGTCACATTTAATTAATTAAAATTTTGTGAATGACATCCTGGCTCGATGCCATCTCTACGGACGGTAAGGACGGGCCCGGGTCTCTTTTTGTCCCTGACCGAGGACAGTGCGTTTACCGGACCGATAGGGTTTCTTAGAACACAGTAGAAGTGTCCATCAGTGGCTCGGGAACTTCGCTCGAGTAAGAGAGTGGTGTGCCCGTTGTCTTTGTGGTTACCGCTTCTCGGAAACCATCGAGCGAAATTCAGAAATCGTATTTCATAGAAGATGCATGGCCGTTCTCCACGGAATGGCGTTAAATTTTTAGGAATCACCCCCCAACCTGACCTTCCGACCGCAAATGCTTGTTTGCACTTTTTTCTTGTATTCATCTTCCCACCGTATCCTGATTATCCTTTAAATTTGAACAAATTCAAGCTTACGATTTCGTGAATTTTCGACAGTACATTATGTACACTTGATGGAATTTTTTCTGAAATTCTCAGCTTTCGATATGCACGAATTTCACTGGTTTCGAACTTATCGGAATCAATTTGAATCCTTTATTATCTATAGCGGTATCCAAGTTTTTCCTGATTGCATTTTGAGATTTCAATATACATATGTATGAATTTGGCTTGAATCCATTTGAACTTTGTATTACTGGTCTTTATTATTAATCTAATAAAGATCTTGGTGGAATTCTTCATTATTAGTCTATCTTATTATTAATCTAGCAAAGATGAGGAAACAAGTTTCTTTTTATTTCTTGACCTTTCCTCTATTTTAATTAATAATAATAAAACCAGTCATTAATGGGTAAACATTAATGGAAAAATTAATATTTTAATGAATTTATAGTATAAACAACACTCTACACAACTGTAGGAAACCAGATATGCAATTAAATTACGGTTACAAAAATAATCCTTGCTAAAGCTCAGTCATTCGAAAAGTGATTTCTAGAGTTTAGAGAGAAACTAAATATTCTTGTAAATTCATGCACTTATTTAGAAAATTAAGCTATCGTATTCGTTGAACATAAAGATTTTTAAAAGGATTCTTTCAACTAATTTATTTGATCAAAGTAAGTCCTAAACCATTTTACGATATTATCAATTGATAAGGATCTCCTTCTTTTATTTATATTTGTCATTCTTAAATTTCCAATAAAATTATTTTGATAGCGTGCGTCATCGTATATGTGGTATGAAATAAAAAGATATAAGTTATTATATCTTAATAAAAAAATGTATAATATTTTAAAATAATACTCGAGTAATTGCTCCTCAAGTAAGTATTGCGTTCATTTTTATTTTGTAAGAAGGAGGAATTATGCAAACGTAGAAGTGAAATGCACAGTGTTTGAAATCTAAAAAAAGTAACTTTCGGTCGAGGCTGTACCGCCTAAGTAGCGTGTAGCTTAACAAAATTCCAGCGACTCTCTCATTAGCGTTGCGGAGGATCAATTTGTCGCGAAGCAAGGGTGGTTGCGCAGTGGATGTACACCTGCAGAAACGATTTGTGTCCGGTAATAGCTTCGAGTTCTCCCGATCGGGCGTATGCATTGGCGTAGCCAGCATAGCGAAAACACGTGACCTCTGAGCACCGCTAAATCAACACCACTGATCTGACTCGTTCCCCCCCTCCCTCGTCCCTCTTTCTCTTTCTTTCTTACACGAAGCGTAGCCAAGCAATTATTTGCACCGAGATTTATGAGTTTGTACGGACCGGACAGGATCGGCTTCTTCGTACACGGGGAAAGAGGAAGAACAAGCAGCATAATATCACGGACCGCTCTCGCACACCTTTTCTTTCCCCCGCGCGGAGCTTTGACTTCATTTATCTCGGACGCACTTGTTCACCGGCCAAGAATCACTTTTCGCATCGGTAATTACACGTGCTCGAGCAATCTCTCAATAATTCAATCGGGGATGATTGCGATGCGCTTGGAGCCCCGGTGATCACCGGTCAGCGGTCAGACCGCGTGTTTTTTAATTTGCTCCCGCGCCGCGATATCGTCGCTAGGTAATTGCCGGGCTACGATTTTTAAACTGTTTCCGCGAAACGCGATAGTTTGATGAATATTCGCCGGGGCCAAAGTGGCGAGAGAACCGGATAATTGTTTCGAATTGTTCGTAACGCGATACGTCGGCCAACTACACTGCTCGTTTTATTCACCGTTCGATGTGTCTCGCATTTTCCATTCTAGAACCTCAGATCCTGTGGTATAACCGAGTTTCTGGTATTAGAGTATCCTACCAGGCTAGTCTTGAGACTTTCGTACAGAATTGGATGACACATACTACCGAAGTATGGACACTTGAAAATTAAGAAAAAAGAAACAAGAACAGAAAATGTTTAGCGCAGAATAATTTTATTCCTAATCTAATTTTATTACACATTTTATTCACATTCGACTAGAAATATTTTAGTTAATTATTAGGTACTTTTACTCTAGAAAATATAATTAATTTCAGAAAAAGAGTGTCTAATAAAAGTCATAACTTTCTGCCAATATCAATATATCCAAAGCCAAAAACTTACGCGTACATTGTTCGCGTATGAAGATCGGAACGATACACCCGAGAAGAATGAATATAAGCTTGAGTTACGAGCAAGGAAGTTTTTTTATCGCGGTTTTACGTCGCGTATGCCTAGTTCGGAGGCGGCGAAACGATACTTGTGAGGGATGAAATCAACCCCCGCAACCCCTCGGCTCTCATGCAGTGTAAACAAATTAAGGAATCGTCCATCGCCTTGGTTTATGAACACCATCCTACAAAGACGGAATCCTGTTTAATACAGCTTGGAACGAAACATTGAAATTTCGTTGTACCTCGAAAATTCACAGTGATTCGCTCAAGTCTTTGTGAATATTAACACTAATCCCCACTTTTATTTTAAACTTATTAAAATAATAACAATTATTTGATAAGAAATTAATGTGTAGATGTCTTTAATAGAGCACGTATTACAGTAGGAGCCGCGCAAAGTCTAAATCAAATTAATCTTGTAATTTTTATACGGAATCATGTTTCAGTTACTTCTGACGCTCGGTAAGTTTAGTGTTAAAAAAAATTTCATATCCGTATTTTCCAAATAATATGATAATGGTAATATCGAGCATGGAATTACTGAAATTGTTATTAGGTGTCTAAATATCTCCTTCATTTTTAATGTCACAAAATATATTTCGACAATAGAAAAAGTATCACGAATAGTGTATTACTATCTACATACATCATTTTAAACACTTATAATATAAACGGTTCGTTCAAATGTAATCCTAAAATGCATTCCTAATGTATTATCATATAATTTTACCATATTTTTGATACTCAAGGTCACCTGATGTCTTAGGCATATTCAAATGTACTTTTTGGAATAAAAGAAAATATAAGTTCTCCCGATAAAAAATAACAATGGCCTTGTGAAAACTATGGAAAATACCATTTAAATTATTGCCTTAAATATTTGTTGTGCCATTGCAAATAAAGCAGATATTTAGATGGTCTCCGTGTAGGATCACGAATGACTTTGGCATAGCATACGGAGGGTTAAATTTTAACCCGCAAAACTGTGCATTTAACAGGCAACAGTTTTCTCGAAACAGAGAATATAAAAGTCATGAAATTACAGTTGTCTCATAACTAATCGACAATTTGAACAGTTTCATTTGCCCCTCGGTATCATAGTTCACACCCTTCAGGAAAGCAGTTCTTCCAAACAGTCTAATTCCACCCCTAGAATTCGCCACAGAACCCGTTTCAGCGAAAGATACCCATGAAAGGTATGGCCAAAGCGAACTTCACCGTCTCGGAGAGGACTTTCCCTTTCGGATCTCGGCGTCCCGACCTTACAAGAGAAGTGTCTTGTAAATGGAGCGAGGGTGTTCCCGTGTTTGAGTAATTATGATGCGATTGTGGTCGTCCGGGGGTGTCATTTCGTTGCAGAAACGGGATTCAATGGGCGGGCTAGGTGGACAAGGGGTGGGCAGGGAAATGGGTGAAGTAGGGCTGATTCGTCGGGTGGCGGAAGGTACGAGACCTTCGGGGCTAGAGTTTTAGGGGCGAGCCGGTCTCTTATTGCTCCCCGAGTGGCCGCAAAACGAAGTTTGATCAAATTCTACTGCGCCGGCATAAAACTGACCGGTTGGCCGGCCGTCCCGGGTTATGGACCCGATAAATGATTCATCCATACCTTAGATACGACGCGATACCGGGCACCGATGTGTTTTCAGAGTGGCTCCCGATCGCATCTATGGATCCTAAGTGTGCTGGGCCCGTGTTCAGCTGGAAATGTGTGCGTGCCACCGCACCGCCACGCTCATCATCGCAGCCCAGACCTTTTACGAGCGACGCTAAGTCCTCGGCCGCGTTTCTTTCCTCGCACTTTTCCTAAGCCGCTAAATCCGTTCAATGGAACCTCCTGCACCACCGCCGCACCGACCGACCGGCTAACCGAACACTCTCTCTCGCGCCCGGGAACGTTAACGGCGTTATGTGCGATTCTCTTTCACCTCCACCTTTCTCTTCTCATTCCTTCCCGTTGTCCGATGGGGGTCGTTCTTGATATAACTCTATTCTTCTTCTTCTCCTGCTTCTTTTTGCCAACGTTTTTAGTGTCGGCGACGCGATGCGCTTCCCGCGGAATTGAGCTGCTTACCAGAGGGAGCTGATCCATAGCGCAAACCAGGATCAGCCGGTGCCGCTTCACATCCTTAACTGTTTATTGCGAGGGATCTGTCGATCATCCGGGTGCTGACAGTACTTGCATGTAGAGAGCATTCATTTTTATACAAAGCGGTTCAATCAACTTATGTCATCACATGGACCGAATAGTTAACCAGATATTAGCGAAAAAATGACCCTCGGAAAAAAATATTCGAGCCAGATATTTGGTCCATTGACACCATGCACATTACGTAACAAATATTTTTTGCGTCACAATAACCTGAAGAAATTTTTAGGTGTTCTTACTTAAACGGACCTCCCTGTATATCGATGGTATCATACAAGTTTCATTATGAATAGCGTAAACATGATTGTTAATATTTTATACTGAAAATTACTACCAGATACGATATAACCCAACCGAACTTGTAGACCCACCATCATTCCCCTCTCAAGCCTAACTTCTACAATTTTTGAAACATTTCGAGTAGCAGAGGTCGCTACATTTCACTGGAAAGGGATGCAAACACCAGTAGCATATTCCCAGTCTGAGGAAGCAAGAACCCCATTACAGGATGGAAGATAACCGGCGCAGTTCACGTGAGATATTTCTTTCAATATAGCGGGACATCCATCAGACTTTGGAGCGGAGAGCGGCGGTGGTTCCGAGCTCGTAGCTCTCGCAGACAATCTTGCAGAAACAATTCCGCAAGATGTCTGGAATGCGACGACCTCTGGCCACCGGGATCCTTGGATTACCGAACTGACCATCTCCTTTGCATAATGACACTCGGCTTCTCCCCCGACCAAGCTTCCTCTACGTTCGACCCCGTACCAAAAACTCCGTTCAACCCCCTTCAACCCTCTGGAAACCTACCCCTAGGAGGACGCGACAGAGCCACCCTACTACGCGACCGATGCTTACATGCTGCAATAACAATAATATCTATATGTGATAGCGACCACCGTCGCGCCGCGTCATCCCGAAACTTCTCCATCTAGGCTGCACGTGGATTTCATACATAAGAATGGCCCGCTCTCTCTATCTCTCTTTCGCCGTTGAGACGGATCAGCATTCAATTGTATCGAAGTTTCGTCCGACCAAATCCAACTCCAATTTGATGCGGACCGTTGTCGAACAGCTGGGAACCTCCTGGGCTTCAACGCAAAGTCGGTTTTGAGGAACGCCGTAGAGGCGAGGGACTTGATCGAATTTGAAAACTGTTGAAGCCAAGCGTTACGGACGGGTAAGTCTATCTGAGGTTAATAGGATTTCTGTTTTCTTTTCTCACAGTCAGTTTTCTGGTCTGCTGAAGAGACAGTTTTACTTTATTCTTGTTTGTATACAGTAAACAGTAGACATTTTCAAACAAAGAACATTTGAGATTACTTTCGAATTCATGAATAATGGGCCACGAATTACTTTATAAAGTAAAGGTCAAGTTTAAAACAGTTTTGGTAATGTAAATCTGAAACCATCTGTATTAGGCTTTAGATATGATATCGTTTGTAATGCTTGTTATTATGTTTAATATTGAATAAATATTGAATACATAATAGAATAAATATTGCATAAATACTTAATAAATATTGAATAAATATTTAATAAATATTTAAACAATTATATAACAGTAAATTCAAACAATTATAAAACAGAACCAGAGCAAGTATTAAAGGGGTGAAATTAGCCTTCGAAACATTTTAATATTTTCGTGAAATATCTCGAGAACAATAAATGATACTAAAGAAAAAAATTCAAACAAAAGTTGCAGGGTTGTGTCTACCAAACTATGTAAAAAATGTTTTTAAATCAAGATGATTTTGTGTAAAAATGCAAATGCTTTTATCCATATATGTATAGGTTAGTAGTATGGTTTCGCAGAAATTGCTTGGCTCAAAAAGATGGATGTTTGTCTAAAAAATAAATAAAACAACGGGTATCATTATTTCTCTCTCGGTTTTTTCTTTACTAAAATGTAATTTGTTGAACATCGAATCGCAACGATCGCATAAAACGGAACATGCAAATGAGAAATTACGTTCGGTTAGTTGGCGTCTTCGAAAATTAGAGGCAGCGCCGCGGCGTTTCGTGCGCCGCTTTTCTTTTGCTAATTTAAATGTCAAAGCAAATTGTTTGATTATTTGCTATGCAAATGAAATTGTTTAAGATGAAGCTAGGCTGAACCGATGTCGACGGTACCTGGGCAGAACAGGAACGAACCGGGGGATTACTCTGCCGCGTTAATTGGATCAAGGAGTCGGATTGAGGAGCGATCCTCCTTCGGTGTATAGCGGGGACTCAACCCTAGTTTAATTATGCTTCTCGAGTTTCGAGCATGTCGCAATAATAGCGATACAATCCGCGGGACGCGTCCCAATTATTGTTCAACCGCATCCAAAAATTCGGAAGAATATGATACAAATTAGTGAGGCTTTAAACACGCCTTATTTAAATATTAATGATCTGTTTATATAAATAGATTTTATAATTTTATAATTTATTGTTTATATAAACATTTTTAATATTCATGATATTATTCAACCAGTTGTGGAAACGTTCTTAATTTTATTCGGTAATAATTGTTGTTTTAAGAAGTATGCTACCTACTTATATTAATTAACACGAACTTTTTCCTGACATTCCTAACTTTATAAACGTGTTTTCTAATATTTCTAACTTTGTAAACGACACGTCCTTTCATATTACCTTTCAGTCATTTTTTATTTTGTTTATCGAGCTATAGATCTTAGCTTTCATTTTTATTCAGGTTATAGAAACAACCAAATTTAAATTAATAGTGATTATATTAAACTTATTTTTATTCTTATAGAAAAGAAAACATATTAAATAATTTATTATTTATTACGTAGCTGCGCTCTGATTGGTCCGCGTTTTTCGATAATAATTCCTTAACAAAGATGCGAAGAACTTTTCCGCAAAGTGAAACGTCACTTCAAACGAACTAAGGAATCACACCTTTCAAGGAAATACAACATTTTTGGGACACCCTGTATATCCCATCATAGGATAAGTGGTGCCATTTCACGTTGCCACGCTCGTTTATAATAATTTTACACTGGAACGTTAAATGACCGTTTCAATGAAGCCCGAATAAGCTTTCCTAAAATAGGAAGGCTCGGTCGTCTCGTTATATAAACTCAATTGTCGTTTTTCATATTGTATAGAGCACTTTGCATCCCGATTTGCATAATTTTCTTACGCGACCTGAAACGGTCAGCTGAAAATATGCCGTTTTTATTCCCGGTAATGGTCGTCTGTCTCTTCACCCGAGTAAGAAATGAGCGTCCTGGATAAATTGTAACTTCGCGAACGAGTATTATAAAGAATTTCAGGGATAAGGATCGCGTGTAAACTCGGCAACGACAGTTTTAGGAGGCTATGATTGCGGCATGAATATTCATCTCGAGGAGAACTAACTACACGGTAACTTATAATTAGTGATCGAATGGGACACGGGAATAATATATCAACATGTTGTGATACACTTTCGTCTTTATGTAATACAGTGGACCCAAGAAATTTCTGAACATTAAATGACTATATGTAAACTCTGACTAATAAATACGAATAAATACGTAATAAATTTGGACACATTTTAAAGCAAGAAAATTCTAGTTTCATAACTAGACTGCGGATGTTCATGCAGTTTTCAATTTTTACAGACAAATATTAAGGAAGCGAGGATCCAAAATAAATAAAAATCGTATTACATTTTATTGAAATCATTTTTTGGAAATTTGTATAAGTAATAACTAGACTGCAGATTTTATGCATTTTATCTGGCTCCAGTCTCTTGCAAATTATGCAGACAATTTTTATTTTGCATAAAAATCCGCTGTCTAGTTATAACCTAACTCATCGTTCACTTTATTCTAAAATATTTCTAATTTTGCAGTGGACAAGAATCTGTACACGCGTTTCTTCTTAAGACGCCTATAGAAACTCTGAAAAATTTGTTCCGTGACTGAAACCACCCCATATATAAAGACTGAAGCTTCGACTTTACAAAGACATCTTGAACATTATTGTACGATTTTTATTAGTTTGTTTATCGAGTTTTGAACGAGAGGTGTATCTCCAACTTTACAGTAGTATACACCATGAGGGTTTTACACGGTAGATTGAAAATTGCATCCATCTTAATAATTTATACGATTGTTAATTATTTATACGAGTGTTTATAATTTATAGGATACTGGTTCTAGCCTTATTTAAGTCTCGATAGAATCTTTGAGATAGCACATAGCTTGACTTTTTGTTTCCACAAATCAATTCAAAACAATTTATATTGATGGCGAGATTGCAAAACATTTTCGTAGGAAAAATATCGAAAATCTGAAGTACTATTAAACTGAAGGATTGTAAAAAGGGTGGAAAACTATGACGACTTCTATTTCAATCTTTTCAAAATATAATTGCATTTTTATAAACATTAAACACTTGATATTTCAATTACTCTGTCCACTTTTAAATGATTTGTTTCTTGTTTTACATGTTCTTGCTTCGATACATACGTACATACGAGTTCTATGATTGCACTTCCATGATGAATTATAATATGAACCGTCGGACAGCAGAATGACAAACGATTTCACATCAGCATTCATTATCACCGATGATTTGCATGAGTTATAAATTTTCTAGACCATCGTAATTAATTATTTTATATCTTCCGAAGTCGCAGCATCTTGGTTCGGGGTTAATGAACGATGGTTTTAAAAGAGTAAATGTAAACATTCGATTTGTCAATAGAACTTCTAACTCATTCATTAAACCGCAAGCCGCGATATGAATATGTAAGATAATGTCTCTGAAATTTACATACCTTTCGCGAATCATTATTCACTGGGCTGCATTTACAGTCACTCGGTGATGGCATTAAGACGACAACCGTGTAATTTGACTTCTTTGGGAACGTTCTAAAGCGCCGTCAATGGGCATTGTTACATTGGGACTTCTTGAATTTTTTTTATTCTTTTTTACGAAAGGTGGACGGAAGGTCCACATAATTCGAGTAAAGGAAAATGTTCCACACTGCATTCGAATTAATCTGAACCTTCTTTTAGTTTATTCATTATCGGTACTTTTGATTAAATTATAAATATATGGTGTACTAAATATGTTGAACTTCCTTAAACGGGATGATAGTTGATGTCATTTGAAAGAACTTTTTTCTTTGCAAAAATGTTTCTTTCCTCCCCTCAACAAAGCCGCGAAAAACATTTTCGTAAAGGAAAAAGTTCCAAGGAATTTCTACATTTTTAGGACACCCTGGATATTCTTCTTTAAATATTACAGTGATATTGATGAAATATAAAATATTGATCTTGTATATTAAGTTCGTTAAGTAAGCTACCTCCATAAACTTTTATATTTATATAAAAATAATGTGGTCGCCAGTGATTCTGATGTTAATGCGACTTTTATAAATAAACACCTTTAATAATAACTTGCTAAAAATAGTTTGCTATGCATATAATAATATAATAATTTGTTTTATAAAACTAATGTGTCAAAGATGAACGAGGATGCGATTTCACCATGAAAATTCTAATAGCCTAATAATCACAAGGAACATTTTCATAGGATTTGTGGATTTTCAGTGAAGTAGTATAGTCGCGATTCGAGGCGGGTAAGACTTATTATTGGAAATTGGAGGAGCAGTCGTCTGAAGGGCGGCGACGAGAGCCACCCTTTCGACCGTTTCCTCGGCTGCTGCTATTTCTCTCACTCGAGAGCACTCCGCGCAATCTGCTGCCTCGCATTTGCATACATAAGCTATTAAGTAGCTCTTTTCATTTCCTCTCGTTTATGACAGTTTAGTTAGAATAATGTTTTACAAGATTGCCGCGCGAACGGCGCTCCGCATAATGACGTTTCTCTATCTGATTAATGTCCTTCCGTGTTTCCATCGGCTGTCCTCTGAGGACGATTTAAACAAACGTTTCGTAATTGGTCCTTGCGAACAAACAATGTTTTGTTGCAGATTTTTATTCGAGAAACAATTCCGTTAACTTTAACACGTTGAACATCATTCGAGTCATCGATGATTTGAATGAATCGTGTAGTTCTGTGATGCTCAAGAGACTGGTCTCCGTATTCTTATTATTCTTTCTTCTAGAAGAAGAACGACTCCTTTCGAAAGAGCGTGCGTCATTATTTACGATACTGCCTCTATTTAAAATGATACCGCGGCTTAAGACACGAAATTTATAACCGCGAACGGCGCCATATGCGTTCCTTTGTGAACAGAGAAATGTTCCGGAGATATCCATAACGAATATGCGGCACTTGTAATTGATGAGTACCAGTAACATTATGTGCTAAATATCTCTCCTTATTCTTTCTGCCATAACGCGACATTGCACCATTTCTGGTGCAGTATCGCGTTTGCGTAATGCACGCCTGTCTGCTTATTATAAAATTCGTCTACAGGCTTTATAACAATTTGCATAGTGTTCTGCAAAGCTTTCCGATTAATCTTTACACAGAGCATTATGGCCACGCATTGTCACGGCGGACTTTAATAAAGTTCAGTTATGCAATTGCGAAGAGTGGCGTCGAAGTATGTGGTTAAATATGAATAATATACTTTGCCTCTTTTATCAATAATTAGACTGTGGGTTTTATGTATTTATTATGAAAGAATTAAAAAATATCGATACATTTCTCACGATTCCGTAACATTAACAAATAAATAAATCTATTTGGTTCTGTAACTATAATACAAACAATTTTTATTTTGCATGGTCTGTCAATAATTAACAATCGTTGTGACCATTAATATTTGATTTATTTATTTATTGCTACTGTAAACCATGTTTGGTTTATGTGGCATACGTGGTGTAACACTTTTAAAAAAAAATAATGAAGTATATAACATAATATAAAGTGACATTAATGTAAACGTTAGATGCTAAATCCCAATCTTGCATTTTTTGAAGAAGTTAAAGTAAAATTAGAATTTTTAAAATTCTAAAAATTTACAGTGTAGTGAAAAATTAATAGTGTAGGGAGGATAATGTTTACGATTGATGTGCAGCATTAATATTTGATATTGGAAATGTTTCCTGTTACAACTTTTCTAGAAACTCTTCCTATTTTAATCATGATGAGAAAGATAAGTATGTATAATTAAGTGTAAGAAAAGAGAAGTTCTGTTAAGATTGTATGTCTACAAGAGAATCACGTCTTCAAGAGAGAAAATGTTTAACCCTTTGCACTCGAAGCTATTTTAATTGGAAAATTAAATATTTCTTCCGATATGGAATATTTCCATGCCTCATGATTTTTGAAATTTTATGGATATGTTATTGGTACAATTAAAATGTGGAATATTGTACGTCCTTACTGTTCGCTGCGAAACATTTTTCATATTAAAGAATTTCAGGTGAAACCTTCAGAGAAACAAGTGAAGAATGCACAAGGAGGGAGATAACAAGTATCTCGATTCACCCTTGAACCAATACAATATTTACAGGACTTTCAATGTTTCAGTAACGTAGCAGTGTACTGTATTATTTATGCGCCATTGCTTATGAATAACTGCTTCTATCTGAAACGCATACGTATCTCGAACTAAAGTGGGATTTATATCGCCGCGACCATTATTCTTCCCTCGCTACCAACGTATTTGTAACTTCTGCCAGAATATGATGATTGTAGAAACATTTTTCTTATTGCGTAGGTACAAAAGGATCGATTTAATCATTTTAATCCTCTCTCTATCGATCTGTACTTTCATACTACTATATAAGGTCATTTCAAGGTCATAGTGTGCCAAAACATTAAACTCGTCTTGACATCAGCTGCAATACTTTGTTTGGCAATGTAGCCTCTTCGATTCACAGCGGAATGAATTAATTCAGCAGTTGCATAAAATTAAACCTCAGTTGCCCTTAAGTTTGGAAATGTTGGTTACCCGACCAAATATTGGGGCCTGTCTTCTAATCTATCAGTTTTTAAAAAAATGTAAACTGAGAATTTGATTTTGTGTTGTGCAGAATGGATAGGTGTGAATGCGTAAAATGTGTACTGTGTTCGGTTATGATATTTTCATTATAATGTTCTTGTACTTTCAATATCCCACTATTGTAATTTTCGATTTGTATTCTTCATCATGTTGAAATAAATATCGTATGAGATTTTCTATAATAAAAAAAAGAAAAGAATAGAGCATAACAGTTTCGCCAAAAATCAAAAAGTCGATGTAAACTTTAAATCTGAGAAAGAAAACGAGAAAAACAGCAGTCAGCGATTGCGTTAATGGGATCCGTGAGCGCCATGTAGGTCAGACCGTCGAATTTCTCGGACAATTCTAAGCCGTAGTATTGTAGCGCGTTCGCGTGACCAGTAGCAGCCGCGTTACACAAGGATAAAGTGACATTGCATTACTCTGGATCCCTTACAAGCAAACGAATCGAGAGCTGCAAACTCGTCAGGCTTCTCCAGTTCCAGGAACCCGGCCGATCACCATAGTCGTTCAGAATTCAGCATCCTTGATTCCGCCGAGCGATTCTCGTTACGCGTTCATTTCCCTCGGAACGGTCGGGATCGGCTTGACGGTTCACCGATGCACCCCCTGTTAGAGAGAAGTAGACTGAACTCCTCTCCGAGGATCGAACAGTGGCATTTAAAAGTGAGAAGGGGCCCGATCTAATGCGCTTCGGCATTTGAAGCGTTTCGTTTAATTAGCGCCGTGTGTTTTCTCGCAGCTCGTAAAAGGAAGCGGCGATAGCCGGCCGCCTCTTGGCGGCAACGAGTTGGAAAGAGAACGCGAAAGAATAAGAAAGAGAGAGAGAGAGGGGGACCGAGCGTGAGAGAGAATTGGAGGGAGGAAGCGAGGCGAGAAAAAAATTTCCAGCCATTTCGCAGTAATTAAAAATGTTGTAATAAAGGCAAGGAGGTTCCTTTAATTCGTAACGGCTTATATTTATAGCGTCTTGCGACTAATAATACCGCCCTCCCTCGTCGCGGCACAACAGGTTACCCGCTGCACCGCCGCCACGCCTCGAGATTCTATAGTTACGCGCTTAATTACCCATCCTGATATACGACGCCGATCGAGAGCGTTTATTAATCGCGGCCTGACTTCTTCCTCGCCGTGATATCGACGGGACTCTAATGAAATCCCATCGACGCCACTGCCGGATCGCGATCGCTCTCTGCCTCCCTGGAATTGGTGAGCGGAGCCGCTTCTTTTATGCATGTTGATCGTCTGCCTCTAAGAAATTTGCGAGAACCGTCTAACGTTCTAACGAGAACATTTTAATTTTAATAACAGTCATGTTGGTCGATTCATTTCTTAAGCATTTATTTTCTCATTTTTCTGATTAATACGTTAACTGTTGTTAAATATTAAATAATATCGATCGTAAATTGCTTTAAGCATAAATTAATGATATCGACGCATAGGTTCGATCAATTGTTACTCAAACACTATTTGCAAATTAGCACAATATTATTTCTCAACGTTTCGATCTACAGTTAGATCATTTTCAAGAGAATCACATTAATATTGCGTCTGTAATTAATAATTAAATATATATTGTGAAACCGTAGAAACAGAAAAAGAACAACAGTATAAAACAGAAGGAATCGCTACACACTTGCATAGTGTTGCAAAATAATTAAACTTTAAAAATTAAACGTTTGTGATTGACCCACATGTAAAAAGCTGCGATGCAAATGTTACCTCAACAATTTGAATGAAAAAAAAATATCGAAAAGTAACTGTTTACCTTGTTATTTTATCGATTGTTTATCATTGTGTGAATATGACATAGAGAGACTGATTCAGTTCGTGAAATGAGGGACGGATGAGAGTTAAGAGTTAATACCTTCATTAAAACGTTCAAAATTGTGATTGGTGCTAATTTTTTGGCCAGGGACTAGTGCTATTAAGAATGGATTAGAGTATTCGGTTTAATGAAGAGGTAAAAATGAAGTTACAAAACGTCCTAATATCGTTAAAGTAACGATCGATCGTAAAGTATCGATCGAATATTGACCGATAACTGCTAATAAGCCTTCTCGCGTTCGACTGCGCTTATTACACCGGGAGGCGTCGTAAAGAAGTGCATAATAGAATTGTAAATGTATGGAAATGCTTTCCCAAGCTTTTGAGCGGGTGCCGACGCGAGACGACACGCATTTTTCTCCAATTGCATACTAACTTTTGAATAGACCGTTCCACGTACACACCGTGCCTTATGCAGCTCGGAATACTGTACATGTATTTAACACAATGCGGAATAAACCGAACGACTGAAACGGATTACACTGCTCCCTCTGGAACGGATTCTCAAAGAATATGTAAACGATGGAATGCTAACGCGCTCCTCTTTCACGGGAACCTATTCTACCAGCTGCGAAGTAGCGTTAGAAAATATTGTTATCTCGTTAGGTTCAGAATATTTACCGAAATTATCGAGACTTGATTTAAACAATCTAATAAATGGATCTTTATGCAGAAGCTTTGTTACAAGAAACAGAACCCAGAGATTTCTTTCATTTTCAGATAATTCATACAAGCTGAAAATAATACATCGACATTTTTTAATTCTTTTAATATACAGGGTGTTTCATTTAAGGGTGATCCCCAAAATGTCTGTTTTAATTTTGACGAACTAAACGATTTTTGATGTGGTAATTTTAATGGTATCAAGTGCTGAGTATCCCACAGGGGTTGTTCTTTTAAAATGTTGTTTCTTCTCGTAGTTTTCAAGATCATTGTTGTTTTGTTTTTAATAACTACATCAAACATGTATGCTAACACAAATAATTAAAAAAGCAAAATTAATTGGCTCCATTGTTGGAATACAAAACTAGATGTAAAGCGAATATTTCCGTCGGAAGAAACTCCATCAAGGTCGACATTTTTGGTTCATAAGATCCAATTCAAAATTCTGACGTAGCAAGCAGTTTCTCTCGGACATTGGCATGCAGATGAGGTCGAACAATGAAAAGGAAAACCGAGAGGACACAATTCCACGAGACGTTGAGGCCTTCAATTTCTGGAGACTCGCCGAGAAACAAAGAAGAAATTTTCTGCGTTTCGTAAGTGGAAGATAACATCAGCTACAGGTCCTGAATGTTTAATCGTCTGTCAAATTCACGGTAGGCAGCAGACTCCCTATCAGTTCTCCCTTTGGTGCGCAGGGGAGAGACAGAGAGCAGACGGTTACAGGCATCTTATCGATAGGCACTGAATATGCGAGAAAGTTTCATCCGCCGAAGCGGAGGAGAGATAGAGCGTGGCTTTTAATAACCATTAATTTCAATGGGACCGATGGCGAATTGCTATCATGCCGGGGGCGGTTCGCCAGCGAGAAAATAGGCTGCATCCTTCACAGTCTCGTATTTTCCTGATAGCACAGGCTGTTTGATTCGTAAGATACCGGTGAAGGGAGTGGACGGCAAGGGAAAATCATGATCGTCGTATCTATTCATTTACCGAACATGCTTTCCTGCCGCGTAAAGTAATTTGTTTATGTGAATTGAATTTGATTTTTCTCCGCTACACCGATTTGATATTGCTTTCCTCAATATCGACTAAAGAAAAGTGTTCAATAATAATTTTAATAAATTTGGAATAACATAACAGTGCCTGCTAGACTGTTCTACCTATATCCTACATCATTCTTCCTATAAATGCATCAAATCTATTAACACATTACCGACCGTTGATTATTGCATAATTTTGAAAAATGTATGGTACATGACTAAACACTTTTTAATGGAACCTTCAATAGCAACAGCAATTTTCATTGTGAACTTACAAGTCACCCTCAATAACGTCATCTAATAGTTTCATTTAAGATTGCAATGTCAAAGAAAATTTCTATGCTTTTGTTTTTGTACAGCACAATTGTTGAAAATCCTATTAATAGGCTAATAATTATAAATAGGATTTCACTGTTTCTTGCAGTTCTAAATCTGTTCTAAAATATAGCAAAGTGCATTGACAATAGTATATCGCGCAGTAGGAGCATTGGAAGAGGCAGATTATTCCTCGAATATGATCCCCAGATTGCGGAAGTTGACGCATTAAGTGTCTCCAGTGAAGTTGCCACCCCCGGCGGAAAAGATTTAGCGAGGTTATTACTTGGCTACCGGCAGATCGTCCAGGGAACTCTTCTCAATTAAAGCTGCTTAATGTATGCATCGAGTTCGTGTCCTGTTGCGGAAGGCGCGAGAGGGACCTCTAAGGAGCTGGCCGAGACGGTTTGATTTCAAATGAGATGTCAAGTGTAGCAACTTCGAAGGGAGAGGCAAAATCCACAGTGTCAATTCTCAGAGCAATCTGCTGATGCAGATTAGGAGGCTGTCTATCCTTCCCTCCCCTCGCCTACAGTATCCTTCTCGCCTGTCGCGTGTTCCGATTAATTGGGGCGAATTGTCCGGACGGAATTAAAATGGCGCGAGTTCGAGTTGTGCTCTCGATGTAGACTCCTGTTTTCTATTCATTGTCGTGAATACACATTTGTGTGTCTCCGAGTTATTTACAGCGCAATGTTTTAACAGTGCAGTAAAATAATTTAAATATTTAACACTCATATCGAGTTGAAAAGTATTAATTAATAGCAGAATGCATATCTTGTACGAAGTATGAGTATTGTTCAAAAAGTTTACTTCTCACAAGGAGAGGTTACATCATTTTTTGATTACTCCATTTACTTTTCCGAAATTCATGGAATTACAAACAAACAAAACAGACTTCTTGTGATCACATCAAGATTTTTCTTCATTTAATTGAAGTAATACATTACATTGAGTTTCAATGAAATGATTAAAGATTTGGTACAATAAGAAAACTATTTTCTCAATACTATCACGTAATTTGCATAAAGATCGTACCTACTCAAAGTAAAGTATAAATATTTATTCTTTTAACGACGTTCGCTCAAAAAGTTTCTTTAATCGTTTTTACCTTCAGTTTTCAATGATTAAATATTCTCTTACACAATCTGTTGTTGCTATTGGAGCAAAAACGTTGCTTCTTGCATAAAACGTGTATGAAATCATGTTACGAAATCGTGCAACAGCGAATAAAACATGTGAAAGAATCTACCGTGTAAACGGACATGTAATACGAATTTGATTGAATCTGCTTACATTTTAATTGGCATTAATTGAATGTCCACAGTTCGCGGCGCCCACGACTACCGTTCTAGAAGGAACGGTTGGACGTAACGTTAACATAACAGCCATGTAACAGGTATATACGCAAAAGTTCCGCTATAAATGCCATGAGAATGTGTATGTATGAAAATGAGGTACAAATTCAAAGCTCCATATCTGTCGTCTTCACTGCAACGTATACCCTTGCTGAAACCGAATTGCCGATATCCCTCTACCCTCTAATAGCGCAATTCTCGTCACCCTTTCCCGTTGTCCTTTCCGATCGTCGCCAATCCAAACATACTTTTCATCCAACTTACCCAATATTTCCAAGTTTACGCGAGCTTATACTATATATAGTATATGCTGCTATATAGTATATACTATATAGCATATACATATAGTATAGTAAGGTAAACAATACATTTTTTTATTCTAACAATAAGTTGGATTTCGAAGAATAGAGTTTCTTAACATTAACCGTACCACGACAGGTATCACATTTTTTTATTTTTAAATTATTGAAATTATACAAAGATGCTTGCATCAGAAATTATTCAATAAATTTCTTTATTCAAACACATATTATTATAAAAATTGTAGGAAATCTAAACAAGTTGAATGTTCTAATTCTTATAAAACAGAGGCCTGGAATTTTTCGTCGTCCATAATAATGTTCAATACAATGAAACGTAATTTGTACGCTTTTCAGAATTGTTTTATGCCATAGAACAGTCTGCACCCTTTCACTTACGAACAGTTAGTCCAAAAATTGTTCGAACACAGAATTTCTCGAGAAGCACCCGACATTTAAATTATAAAAATTTCGTTGAAAAATATAATACAATGACAAATCTGGTGTCATTTTATATTAATATAGAGGAAAAAGATTAAGTCCCGATGATTCGGCATTCTTCAGACGAAAGTCAACATTGTCTGCCAGTATGGTGATTCGTGACCACGTGAATCCGAGGGAAAAATGTTAATATTCTTAAAGAATTTTCAATTTATTGTTAAGACAAGTGGCTCTCCAGTTTCCCACTCGCTACGTCATGCAAAAGTTTAAAAGTCAAAATGATTCGGCATTCTTCAGACGAATGTCAACATTGTTTACTAGTATGGTGATTCGTGGCCGCGTGAATCCGTGGGAAAAAAATGTTAATATTCTTAAAGAATTTTCAATTTATTGTTAAGAGAAGTGGCTCTCCAGTTTCCCACTCGCTTTGTTTGCAGAAGTTGAAAAGTCAAGATGGAGTGGCATTCGTCAGACGAGAGTTAACATTGCTAGCATGATTCGTGACCGTGGGGATCAGAGGGAGGCGATCTCCAGCGAATAATCCGCAGATGTCGAGTTTCGTGGGCCGTCGAAGCCGTAGCGAATCGCGTCGTTTAAAGACTAACGACAGTTGCGGATGCAGAAGTATGCAGCCGCGGACGTAAAGGCCCGTAGCCGCGTAACGACCAGCGATTTGGCAAGGGACGCGTGCTCGTGAGGAAGGGCTGCTTCCTCGGATGAGCGAAGGCGGTGCGGCGCGCGACGATCATCGGTGGTGGGGAATCGTTGGAGGGTCTCGGAGCTCAGGGCTGTTATGGTCAGGGATTATCCCCGACTCCGAGAAACTTGGGGTTCACTCCCCCTTGACCGACACACTTAGAACAACAATAATTCAGTAATCCGCGCAGACCTGCAGCCGGGCGGCGCGCCGATGAAAAATGTAAAAATCCGGGAAACCACTGCCCCGTGACAGTTCAATACATTTTAAATGCGTTCCGGCGCATTTGTGGGATACGATAAGCAGCCACGGATACCCCGAGCCGCACGAGCACCCCAATATGTCCGTTATTTATTGTCAGATTTATGGAATAAATGAGTAGCGCCATGCCTCCTCTGGGTGAACACACCAGGACGCATGTGTGTGTGCTGTGGATCTATTATTAACGCACGTAGATCCGAATAAATACAAATATAAATAAATAAATGAACGTGAGAATGTGTGCGTGCATATTTCGACGAATTCCACATGTGTTTGCTTGCTGTGCCTTGGAAATGGAAGAATTTGAGAAACGAAAATTGTGTCGAGGCACGAAAAAGGTATAAGTAATAATTAATTTTAACAATGCTATTAAAAATTTTTTACACAGCTTTAGTTGCAACTTTTTAAAAAAATATTTGTTGTGTTTCAGATATTTCACGAAAATATTGAAATTTTTTCAAGGGCTGTTTTCATCTCTTTAGTGCAAGAAGTAGTACGAATAAGTAGGGTTGTATTAGACTCTACTTGTGTACAAATTTTCATGATGCTTGAAGTTACAGGTTCGATAACTTAAGTACCTACTAATAAAATTAGTTACTATTATTTACAAGAAGTTCCTACGAATTTCTTCACGATTCCCTCGTTCCCTTGAAATGAAAGACACAAACGTGGGGTTCCTGATGTTGCCTCTCTCCTTGATGCGTGTGCACCATTCCACGCGCGATTAGGAACATGGAAATATAGTTAGAGAAATGCGCTTCTAAAAAGATCGCCTGAACAGGGTGTGGAGTTTGCGTTGAGTGGATCCTAATAAAAGACCATAGTCGGCTTATCGAATCTCGGGCTTGCGGTGGCGGAGAGTGTTTATAGCCTGTAGCCATTTTCACCCCCTCTGTCAACCTTCAACCTTCGCTCCATTATCCTAGCCTTCCATTGGTAGAGCATTATTTACCTCCGGCTTTTTAAGAAACTCACGACGCCACTATACAGTAGATTCAACAATAGGGGCGTAAACTAAAAATTTCATAAACGGACGACTGTTGACCGAAATGAGAGAAAAAGTTAGCTTCCGCAGATTGGGGTGTTAATTTTATTGACGTAGTTACGTTTGCGATTATTAAACAATACAGAGTGACACATTTTTAAGTAGGTATTTCTATCTCTATTATTAATGATGGTATGTAAAGTAATTTTTCCAGATATTTAAATTTTCATACTTCTCTAAATGAAATAACATCTTGAACATATTTTAGACTATAAAAAAATTCATGGACTTGTATATTCGATTGTTTAATCTCTAGATATCACTAATTCTAATTATATTAGATTTTAAACCAAGCGATTGTACTTCTCACTACGAAAAATATTGTAGAAAACATTTTTCATTTAATAACGCAATATTTACTCGCGCTCTACTTTTTCTGTAACAAATCAACGGTTTTATTAAATCTACATTGCATATAACGTACACCTTTATTCGAGACTTCCACTCAGTTGATAAAATAAAATCATTAATATGGAAACGTAGCTCACAATATAACAATATAATTAATAATTATTTGGCAGCGAATTTATGCATTTAATTCACTTATTAATACTCTGCATTTGGGATATCTATGTACATACAGTACCAATACTATTGAGATAATACAAATTGTTTAGCGTATGTCTTTCAAAATTATATTTACGATTTGGTACATACACTGACACGTCAATAGTTCTTGTGACAACTTGTAAAGACAACAATAGTTACAGTAATCAACACTGCGTGTAAAGCGTCAGGTTTACTAGCATCCTCGCACACCTAATCATATGCCAACCTAATCGTGTACAGCTAACCATCCTTTCTTTTAACTCGTCTGGTCACATACCACCTAACTCACCACTGAAATCTATTACACGTCTGCTGCGTTCGTCATAAATGAATATTTGTTTGAAAATAAAAATTAATTTGCATTACGTCATACTGTGTGATCACAGATTAATTTATTTAAATCTGCAAAATATAGAACGGTTAAAGGAGTTTGACAATGTTGGATTGGCCATTAATGTGTTCAATGACTTCTGAATAATAGTATTATATGAAATTAATTAAAAATTGCTAAATTTTGAAAATGCAGATAGTACTATTAATGGGTAGATCGTAATTTATACAGGGCATGACCGATCTCGCGGTACAAACCACAAGGGGATGAATCTACGTAATAAATTAAGTCGAAAAATAGTATAGTGGTTGTTCGTTTTTGAGAAAATTTAGTTTGAAAGTTCAGCGAGTACGCGTGCTATTAGATATAGGAATCGGTTAGTCTGTCTGTTCATGACCAGCCAATTCTACTTCCTGCAAATACTTCAGTGTACTCGTTCAAACTCATTAAATATTGACAAAAATTTATTGTATATTTCCAATTTATTTTCTCATGTAGAATTACCTCTTCCATGTTTATACCATTTTGGAACACCCTCTAGACACACGGAATAAGATAGTTTACGAAACTTTAAATCCGTCCTTTGAACTATCTTTTCGACGAGTGGATTACGGATGCAGCAATAAAAATTGACTTTGAACAAACAGTACAAAGACAATTCTGCAGATATTTAATTTGTCAAACAGATCTCCATAAATCCAAAGGTATAGATTCTATCTGTGATAGTCTATACCAGAGTTGGGCAAAAATTTAATTAACGATTGACGAATAAATTTCTACTTCAATGGTTAATCGCAATTAAAAATTAAACTCTTACTCTTTCTTTTCAATTGTAATCGTCAATCGGGCAATTAATTAATGATTAACTGCTGAAATTTCGAAATTAAATACGGAATCAAAACTGTGTGCACACTGAAAAAAATGTAAACTGAGTTTTTGTTGAGATATATTCTCTGTCTCTCTCTCTCCCTCCTTATTAAAATTTCTGGATAGACCATGTGGCAATTAACTTCAGTAATTGATTAAATCAGTCTTCGATCTTTCGACGATTTCTTTTTTTAATCAACATTTGACGATTAACTTGATCAATCGATTGAATCAATCGTCGATTTTTCAATGATTACTTTTTTAAAATTTAAATCAATTAATATCCAACTCTGACAGTTACACATAATTTTGGTACACCCTGTACTTAGCGAACTACGTGTCGAGGCTGAAGGTCATTCCACAAGAGCAGAGATTTCGTCGTTCCTGGCGCTCGTAATGAAGAGGAGAGTACGTAGGTGTAATAATAGGAAAAGAATGGAACCGAAGGAAGTCCCCGATGATGATAGATCAAAACGCTGAACTGGTGAGAGGCGAAGGAAAAGAGTAGGGGGGGGGGGGGTAAGAAGAGAAAGGGGAGGAGGGTTTAGTGGAATGCCTTTATACGCCGCATCTCTATGAGATTCTTTCACGACACGCCGATTTAAAATGCCTTTTAAGACGCTCGTAGGGATTGGTGGAATTGTGCCGAGCTGAATCGAACGTTGAACTCTATACCCTCCGATGCTCCGTAAGTTGCATTCCTACTTTCCACCTTAATAAGAAACCCGACGCCTCGTGTCTATACTTATGCGATGAACCGTGGACAATTTGACGCTGCTAAAGGAGCAATATCCGATTTATATCGCTTCCGCTCAAAAAGAGACGCGATTTCAATGAGTTACGTCGTCTTCGATCGTTTTTAATTCCACGTGACAGGTTTAACGAATAATAAAGCGAATAAAATGTCGTTCTACTAAATGTTCATCAAGTAGTTGTTAACGAAACATCGGGACCAATCAGAACGCAGCTTTCAGCTCGGATAGGTTCCGCTGACCGTGACGTTGGCATTGGCCAAGCCGAAATCTGATTGGCACGCGTTTTTCGTTAATAATTCCTTAAAGAAGTCGCGAAGAACATTTTCGTCAAGGAAAAGTTATTTTAAATGATTTTAGGAATCTCACCTTGTCCGAAGAAAAACATAATGTAGATTTCAAATTATCTATTGATGTGCTACAATATTTTTGGATGCCTCATATCCAATCTGATATTTCTAGTTCGATTTCTAGTTTCTATTAGTCTTTAATTCTTCAAAGCTACTCTTCCATGAGCAAATAGAATATTAATATTGTTTTATTTAGGTGAACACCATTTACTTGAAACATCTTTTTATTCCGCTATATTTAATAAAGAAAAATATAATTGATATTCGGTATGGTTCTGAAAATAGCGTTTAACACGTTATTTAGTGCACCATGTATATTAAAATGTAGTTAATTCACTCAATGCTTCCGAGTGATATCGTTCGCAGGTATTAATCACCCTCTGAATGCAATCAATTAGGGATGGTAAACTTGTCAGCGAACGACCAGAGCGAATCGGTATTGACGTATGTATTAATCATAGGAAAAATTGTTAAGTGTGAAATTATATAGCGAAGAAACGAGTCGGCGTGTTGTTGGTCACAGAAACGTACGATGTGCAAAACATTCGATGTTGAGCAAAACACCTAGCAACAGAATGATCGAGTTCACTATACTTACTGGATACTCGATACGCTTAGTATGACTTGCTCATTCGCTTGCAATCGGGCAGTAGGCGTGAGGGACCAGGGATGGTTAACTAATTATTAACGTATAAATAGATCAGTAAAAGCAATAAATAATATAATTAGTTGATTTGATATTTACTTTAAAATATTTAAGAGATATTTCACTACTTCCTACATCATCGTTTTTTCGATATTTTTTTACAATCAATTTTTGTATGCAGGATAATTTCAAAAATTTTCTGTTTTCTTGTTGCAATACTTCTTCACTTTATTCGTTAAAATAGCATGGCGTCTCTTTTTCCCAGTTTCTAATGTACTAGTTGTTTATTTCTAACAACTCGACATATCTAATAAATTGAAATACCGTAAGTTATAATTACAGTATCACATGTCCATAAAACATTGATGGATTAATACCAAGAAATACAAAAATCTGTAAATAAGAATATTCGCTAAAGACAGGAAAAATATTTTTATGACTGATTATTATACATTTGAAGATTGAAACCATTTATAAAGACCTTCTAAAACTTGAACCATCTACTCTATAATGCAGTAATTAGAATTAATTATTCAACTAACCTGATTACTGAAGTAATCTTCTCTTCTATTGTATACTAGCTACGTGTAATCAACGCTTAAATAAGTAGCGAATAATATAGAGAACGTAGAGAGTGCAACAAGTAAGCGCAGCATACAAAGCGAAAAAGAGAATGGCGAAAATAGAGTGTTAGAGAATATAGAGAGTATATGTGAACAGTGAAAAGAATAGAATTTGAACATAGGGTGAGCTTAGAGAAAATAGAGAGTATAGAGGTAGAGACTTCACAGAGAGTGAGTGTAGAGGTAGAGACGTCATAGTTAGAGAGTATGGAGGTTACATACGGTTTCAAATATGTAGTGTACTGTGCAAAGAATTCAAAAACAGTGAAACTATACAGTCAATTAAAATTCTTGATTAATTGCTCTAAATTTTATAAGATTGCAAATCTCAAGTTGTTGAAAGTAACTTTTCAAATTCAAAAAGATTAAAAGTAGTCTAAGCTGCTAAGACACTTCTATATATAAGTAAGATACATAATCTTACTTAGTTTACTTATATTACTTATATAACTAAGATTATTAAGATAGAAAATGTACAGGATTTTATAAAAACAAGTGCAAATTCTTTGGTCTCAGAAAGAAAATAATAGCCACTCTAAAGATCGCTAAGCACGAGCTATTAAAATCAACTTTTCAAACTTAATAAGTTTCTTTTCGTTTACCTTGTTATATGCTTACTAACTTAGTGTATCAACGAACTTAAATCAATTTCCACTTAATTGCCTTTGAATATAAAAAGATCGGAATTGCGAAGAAACATAGATCGAAGAAGGTGGAAGATTTAGGGTCAAAATGAAGCATCTCACGAGCCGCTGAAGATGAACGAGGGGTCCAAGCGGTCCTTTGGGAAACAAAAGCGCTCGTTTGCCCACATTATAATACAACGACACGGTAAACATATCCCACAACTTAAAATCGACGGCTCGCTCGCGCGCGGCTGTTTTGCAATTCCGTTCTGCACTTCGAATTTTTACATAATCGCGTCGCAAGGCCGGATAATATTTATACGATAATTGACGCCGACACGACCCGTGAAATCACCGTTCAAACTGCCGCATTATGGAAATATTCTAAATAGGGTGCGTTGATTCTATGTTCTATCACTTTTAAATAATACTCGAACCACATTGGCGAGAAACTTGTGACAACAATCGAAAACGTGGTTTTGTGGGAATTTGTTTCTTGAATTCAAGGTTTTTGTTATCGGGTAATATTAAATTATAATGAGAAAAATCAATTCTTATTTGGTCTTGCAGTTAAACAGAGAATAAATTATTTATATATTAATAGATTTAATTGTTTATGTTTATATATATACACACAACACACACATACATATATATATATATATATATATACATAAAAAAATAAATCTATTCTCTGTATAACTGCAAGACCAAATAATAATTGATTTTTTTCTTTATAATTTAATATTTATGTTTATGTTTTACATTATGTTCATTTATGTATATATATATGCGATTTTATATTATATAACCACAATTACCCATTAATCCCTTGCCCTCCAATATCAAGTCAGACACGTGCTGAAGATTCTGAACAGAGTCTAATAAATATGTATGTTATTAATTTTCTTTAAATTGAAATAAAGTTCTATTTTGATTTTGTTAATGTACAGCTATTAGAGAACATATAGGGATAAAATAAATATACATTTGCTTCTTTCTTTTAAGAGATTACAAACCACGAAAATGTTCATTAGAATTGTATTGAATAAAATTGAATAATTACATTGAAACTGTAATATAAATCGTACTGCAAGGGGTTAACAGACACACAAACATGGTCATATAAATCCATTAATATATAAATTATTTATTCCGTATAATAAAGACAATTAATTCGTAATAGACAACTTTGTCAGTCTTATTCCGTAATTTTTCATCTTTCGTTTCTCCACTTTGATCGATTCTTCAAGAACAACCCAGCATCAGCTATTGTCTTCAATGTGCATTTCACGTTGTGACACATATTTCCTCTGTGTAGATGTGCATCATTGAATAGCACTGTTTGTACACACGTGTACAAATACTTGCGGTGTATGTAACCCTTCAAGTCCACGTCAATTACGGACTCTAGCACCGCAAGAGTAGCATTCTGAAATCGACAAGCGGTATAAATTGTCGGGTAGCTATCTTCGAGTCAGTGTCCAGAATAGAGCAACCACATTCCATCAGGGTGGAACTGGTGCGAACAGAATTTTCGAGTCGGTCCGTAAGAGCCGCGACGGTGGTTGCACAAGCCCACGTAAAGGATCGCGGTTCATAGGACTCGTTTAAACCGTTCATTATGGAGATCCGTAGGAAGTATTATGCGTTTATATTATGCGCGATGCAGACGGAATTAGGTGTTGCAGTCGTTGTGCCGGCGCGCAGATAAAACGCGAGGCGAGAACTTTCGGTAATAGGCATTATTATCCGCAGCGATGCTCCGCGATTACGGCCGACCCACACCGTGTCGCAGTTTAGTCCCATTTACATTGTTAATAGAATCATTATTAGGTTATCGTAGCGATTTATCCGGCTAATTGGAGTTTTGGGACGAGAAGGAAAAATACGCGGAGCCAAGCCGAGACGGAGCCGGGTTCCTCGCTGAGCTCCGGTAACACGGGCACCGTTCTCCATTCCGCCCGGGAATATTCGGACGTTATTATCTCGCTGATACAGCCTGCGAAATCATAGAGTAGCGAGGCTGTGCTCGCGCGAGCGCACGCCCGCTCGCGCTTCAAAAAAAGTTAATTGTCGTGCAGCGCAATAATTACTTTCGGGCTCCCCTGTCTAAGGAGTTTCTATGCGAATCCGCCCGGATGGGGACGGTGCTTCATCTTTCGCTTGGATCCCAAGCGACAGAATTTGCGAAACGAACATTCTAATGTATACTTAAAACAGTCACGAAGCCCTTAAATTATACTACAAATAGTACAAACTATACGTTATTGAGAATCTATGTTCATCGTGCCTGCTGCCATTTGTTTCTGTCCTGTGTCATAAATAGATTGCAGGTAAGAGAATTGATCCTTCTACTAAATTTGTGAAATTGTCTAATTTATTTAGAAGGGATTAAACGAAATTCTTAATTTTTTATTACTAGACTGTGTAAGTAAGCAAAGTATGTACAAGATAGGAAAGCTTCATTTAAAGATATACACCGTTATCGTCAAATCAACATATGGAAATTACTGAAAATAAAAATAAATTTCTTTTCCACCTTTGGTACACGCCATTAATACAGAAAATTTCTATTTTTCATTGAACTTTGCCGTCTATTTATTATATTAGGCGTATGCTTTGCTTTACTATTGAATCGTTTCATATTTTAGTTAAAATAGCTCTGAGTGCAAAAGGTTAACGTGTTCACAGTTGCATTCGTTCTATGAAAAAAAAAATTAAACACGTATACAATAAATTTCTGTGTAACGCGATCAAAATACTGTATATTCAATGTAATTTGTGTGACAGTAAATATACAGTATGCGCACTAAAAGTACAATATATGCAGTAAATGTACAGTATGTGGCATTAATTGTACAGTGTGTGCAGTTAATTGTATGTACAACAGTATGTGTCGTTGAATTTACAGAATATGCAGTGAATATATGTACAGTAAAATTCTGATAAAAATTCTGCGCATTGACAACAAGTAAAATGATTATCCAAAATGATTATATCATTATAAAAAAAATAATTGTCACAATAATGCTAAACGTTCCATGGCTAGGTGAATACATGAATAAAAATATTGAATTACTGTCATCTTCTGAAAGATTATTTTAAAATCAATAATTATTCGCTGGACCACTTTATCTCTCTATGGATCACCTGCACGAAAAGGCGATTGCCATTAAATTCGTCATATCGTGAAGTACACACGTGCCCCGAGGGCAATTTGCATCCGAGCAAAAAATTGACTCGACACCTTAAAAACTCTCCCGACGTCATTTACTCCTCATTTTCGGCCGGTCCATGCACTCCTCGATTTGCACTGGGCTGCTTCAAATTTTCGTCGAGTCTATCAAATGGGAACACCCCCTCTTTCCCCCTTAATTTTGTCGCTCGGAACTTCTTGCAACAAAAATTCGTGACTTTTACTCTGGGTCATTAATCTTCTGTTGTTGGCGGTTGCGAGTCTACGTTAATAAGATATTTTTTACTACAAGAGAATTATTCTATTTAATTGTGTTATTTTTATATTTAGGATGAATATCTGAAAAACAAATGTCTGATAATATTTTTTGATTTTCTAAACTCTTAAATCTATTAAAACATTACTAATGTTACTAATGTATCTATTAAAAATGTATTATACGTTTGTGAAGTACGTTTTCTTTGTTAGTAACGATAAAATATGATTTCAATTGGTATGTCGAATCTATAAAATTTTGATATTTTATTTACACATTCGTCAGTCGAAACTGGAAATGTAACAGTAAATTATTGTAAATTAATTCCTTGCCCTCGCAACTAATCAGTTGTCAAGTTCTCAATATGGGCACAAAACGTGGAAATTAATTACCAAAAATACCAAAACTGCACATTATCCCTATAAAGTATAAGTACTTTACATTAACTTGTAATATTAAAAGGCATCTCTTCTAGTAAATTAAATCAACTCAAATTAAAACTATTCTGTTCATACGTGCTAAACCAACATTCACAAAAGTCCCATAAAATTAAAAAAATTATTCACTGATATAAAACATATACAGTCGACGCGTATCTTGACAATTACTCATAAATTCTAACAAAATTTCATTGACTGAATATGTACAAAAACGACTCGAGATCAAACAAAAAATTGTGTTACGCAATTATCTAAAAAAGAATGACATTCCTCAAGTGTCTCCTGTTTCTTTCATTTTACATCAAGATTCTTAACCTTTGTTGCTGTAATCAACAATACGTAACAATAAGTACAAATGATTGAAATACGAAGTGGTGTTTCTACTGTTTGCAATTTTCTACCGTGGCGTAACAAAAATAATTATTCCCCATTTCTCCTTATGGTGTAAATGGGCGAATCAAATGATAAGACATCACCAACCACTGAAAGTGTGATCGAATAGAAATTCTCTCTGAATATCCATAATTGCCAATTAAATTTACCCGTGAGTTTCACGGCACCGATAAAAAGATGTATCCCACCGACGAAGCAAACAAAGTGTATGGCGAACGCAGCGACGATAAAATAGGAAGAAGACGAGAAGAACGAAAAAGACTGGTGAAAGAAAGGGTGTTTGAGCGGCACGAAGAAAGAGAAAAAGTGAGAAAGATTGGGCATGCATTCGGACTAAAACTAGCATACCTTTCGAAAGCGTAGTGTCTCTCGTCAAATCTGTAACACATAAACAAGCATCGTCACTACACGGCATTAGTGCGGGACACGGCACACGAGGGTCATTCGAAACGGAAAAAAAGGCCGGTGTGCCCGACTCGTTTCATAAACTAGTTTCTCCCGTCGAGAAAAGAGGAAAGATAGAGCGAAAGACAGACGGATAGAGAACAGAGAGACCGAGGTTGGCGAACGAAGGACGGAATAAAGAACGCCGGGGGATGGAGGACAAAGTGATGGGGTAGCAGGAAGGCAGAAAGGCAGGTGGAGAAAGAAGAAGCATAGGGGGGTGAGGAGGAGAGAGAGCACAGCGAAGATTATTTGAGCCGGTAGACGGGTAGTTTGGTGCACATAAGTAGTTATACCTATAAGTAGACATAATCATCACCAGCGTAGGTAGGCAGACAGGTAAGGTTAATTCCCAAACCCCGTATTATGGTCCCCGAATCAACTTTTCCATAGTATAATAAGCAATTTTATGATGTGCACTCGTAATTATATTGAGATTAGATAAGACCAGCCCGTTTAGTCTGCGGGTTCGAGACATCGGGACCGAACATTGTCCGACTCGAAAAAATTCGAGCGAGTGTGTGCGTGCCCATTGGCGTTCCAGTTTTGTCGCGTCTTCTTATTGGAACGGATTTGCACCTCCATTAGCTGACCCTCCCTTTTCTTCTTCAATTTGTTAACCAATTGTAGCGTCATTCGTTTCGCTTCTTTCATGTCGGTTACGGGCTTCTTGTTTGCGCATAATTGAATCGATATAATTCTGCATGAGATATTAACTTGAGATGCTAATTCTGATTACATGGAACTATGGAAATTGATCAGATCCCGAGTCGAACTGGCATTGCCAAATTTCTGAGAAATGTTATTTTATGATTAACACTAAACCTATCAAGGAGTAAACGTATCTGATAAGTATTGCCTTATAAAAATGATAACGCTGCAATTTTGCAAGGAAATTTATTCCATTATTTTCTTATAGGAGCAACAATTATAAACAAAACAAAATTATAAACATGTAGTATGCGGGAAGACTATTCTGGTTATCATCATTCTCAAATGAAGATATCTCAATAGAAGAATTCAAGACTATTCTTAACAATTGAGAATTTCTCAATAAATTGTTTAAAAGCGTCAGCACTTTCATTTATAATGTAAAAAATTATTAGAAATAATATAATGTAACAACTTCTTACGAGATTGTTATTTAACCCCTTTCCGTATTTTGACGAGCCAAATTCGTGATGAAGGTTTATAACAAAGTCTAACAAATATGAATGTTACGCGTTTCATTTTAGATGAAAATAATATTTAAGCACTAAAATAAATGTAGCCATACAAAAGAATATAAATTTTCTCCTCTGCTACGATATTTTTCGGTATAAAGACGTTCTAACCACCGTAACTGTGAAAGAAAAGGTACGGCAAGGGGATAAAAGAAAATGATCGTGCTTCTTTTACATACAGCTGAATTATAGCTTATTAACCGGCTTCCGGTAGGCAAGGTGGTAATCCTATAATTTTATGTTGGCGCAAGCATACAAAATTTTTTTGCACGGCAGCCTAATTTGAGGATCCACTGTAATTGAAGGATCGTGGTACGCATTCCTCGCGTTTTAATCGATTCGCAAATCCACAAAATCGGCGCGCGTTCCGGCAATCGAAGCCAAGGGAACGGATTGAGGAGCTGGGGGGTTGGCGATTGTACCGCTCGAGCGTGCAACTTTTTGCCAGTCGAAACTCAAGTTCACGACAAACAAGCTCCGCTTGACACGGTACATTTACAATGCTATTTTTCTCCTAAATGGAACTTCTTCTGATATCGCGATCGAGAAGTCAGCTTTGCGGCCGTTTTTCCGATCCCATCGAGCGGAGCGGGCCCGCGGACCGGAATGTCGGCCGAACCGATAAAAACCGAATCAAATATCTACCGTTCGGCCCGGACCACTCGACTAATGAAAATACCCATTGTTACTCCCTTGGTTTTGCGCGGAGAAATTTTGCGACTGCAGTATCCCGGCCTCGTGTGGCATTTCACTGCCCGGACGTATTAGGCTGAACACGTAATTACTGCGTTTCTTTACGCCGAGTTTCACCCTTCCCTGTTCTCGTGTACTTTTCCTATTTCGGCTCGGACCTCGCTAAATTAAATCAACAAAAAACTGCTTCGCGATGCTCGATGCCCCGTGATTTTCGAAACGTCGCGCAGTGGTCGATTTACTCCAAAACGTGGCCAAAAATCAAATCTTTCTTTCATTTATACGAAACTATGTACCTCGGGGTTTTCGTGGTCGCTGATTACAAATTTAAATACAAAATTGTAAACAAGTAAAATGATAGCTATAAAATGGAGATTTTATCTATGAAAACTGTCAGAATGGCGGATGTACGTAGTAAGAAAGAATTAAATACAGCTTGATAGTATCAAGATTTTTTATCTTGTTAAATATGAATCTAATATCAAACATTTTTAAATAACACAAGTAGCCGACTAATTATTAAATTATAGAAGAAGCGTCGTCGCCGTCGTGGCACACGCATCCGGTAATGTTTCTATCGAATGCTAACAATTCACTGAACGGACGATATTCTATCAGGATATTTAATTGTCTTATGTTTCACTACAAACTCGTCCCTTTTTAAAATCGAACGGACAAAAGAAATTTCCCATATTTGCATGCAATCCAATAGGATAATTTCGAATGCACATTTTATGCGATCGTCGTGCCAACTTGATTTATCGTGGCGCAACATTTGAGAAACGATTTCTGCGTTTTATATTCACACGAGAGAATCGTGTAAAGAAATTCCGTCTTCCTCGATTCGTTATCGATTCTCTTTCCCGACGTGGGGAAAAGGAACAACGCTCTCTACTGGGACCGTTGAGGACCACGACAGCCGCAGTCAATTGCCATTACGGGAAATTAAATCAGCCGTGCTTCTATTTACACGGCCCCCAATTCCGTGTAAATTGGCGACTATCGAGATAACGCCTGGGACACCTAAAAGAAATCCAGCGAATACTATTTTCCAGCTTTTGTATATCGACGTTCTCAAATTCTGTAAATCTTTCTATTGTTTCAACTTTCACCTATTCCTTTTCGTGAATAAATGAATAAAATCCGCGGTCTGACCGTTCATTTCAGGGCAACCATATTGAAGCAATTGAATAGCACCGGTCACCGATGCCCTCCAAAGCAATGAGCGTGTTGAATCGTCGCGAAACTTGACGGGAACATTAAAAGAGGATCTCCCACATGATTCCCGAGACAGAGCACGTAAATTGTGACAATCTGCTCGCGGACGGGCGTCGGTGCGCGTCGCGAGAGCTATTGACCTCTAAAGAAACCAGCTTCATTGAAGGCGAGGGTCGATACCGCGACGGAAGAACGTGAAAACAATTTGAATCGCGACCGGTGCATTCATTTGGGATCGGTTTTGGAACGGTTCTCCCTGATCCGCATTTAAGTTAGCCTCACGTTCGGCCGCAGCACGTGATCCAGCTGCTCGAGAGGAATCCCACGTATCCGTGACGTCACTCTATCTCCGCCGCGAGGCAAGCTGCACGCCGATACGAGCGCGAGACTTCTGTCTAGTCACTGACTTATTAGGAATTCCGCTCGACCCACGTGCAGAAATTCGGCTGCGCCACGTGCATTCGCCGGACGCACGTTCTTATAATTTGCGAGACGTCGCCGGACTGCTTAAACCCTAACCGTGGGGGCCTTCCACCCCCTTCGAGACGCTGCCCATTGATTTGCGCAGCGAATAGCGCCTAGCTCTCGTTAACTCAGATGCCACGATTGTCCCATCCCGTGTCCGTACTACCGTTTCGCGGTAAGGGTTGCAACCAATCCAACGTTTCACCAATCATTTCGAATACCCCCCAGCTTGTTTAACAGTTAACTCTCTCACAAGGGAAGAACACGAATTATTCGACTTCGAATTTGTCCGTACTTTCGTGTATTCACTTCAGAAAAGTCTATTTTGGTGCAAAAATACCACTGACCAGTTCCAATCTTTAAATTGCATTAACTGGTGCAATAAAAATTATTTTCTCCGAAACGGTAAGACTTTTAAAAAAAAAATTTTTTGAATAATGCATTGTCATCCAGTTCTGAGTCATGTATCCAATTTCAAGTCTCTAGCTCATCAGGAAGTTAGTTTAAAATCAATTGCAAAATTTGTCGCCGAACAGACAAACAGACAAACAAGAAAGCGAGCTAATAAAAACGTGGTAAAAATGGTATAGGTTTCATATGAAGTGTAAACATTTATCGACACGAATATTAAGTCACCATAAATTCATAGTATGTTTGAAATAGTGTTTTATTTTTGATTGCATTTGATTGGTGTACTGAAATTACTCGAAAGTTGAGCTGCTAAAGTCAGCAAAGAATTGTACAGTACCAACTCCTGTTCTCGTTATTAAAATCGAAATGTCTGTCAGAACTTTTGTATAGGGAATAACGAGTTGCATCGAGTAGCGCATTAAAAAATATGATTCCATTTAAAAATACAACGTTAATCTTCATTTTAACTTAACTTTGGTCTGGAACATTGTTAGTATCATCAACAGTTAGAAAATGAATTTTACATTACCACTACCTCTTCTTCCATCACGAGAAATTTGAACATAATTAACATGTATAAGACTAAAATTTAATCAAATTAAGATTTATTGTGTTTTAAATCGTCGCTTATTTCGAAAATTAGGTACATTCAAAATGCAAGAACATCGAGAGCTGATTTCACACTTGCAAAGTGATCCGCCATTATCGAAAGATAATATTTACTTCGAACAAATGTATTCCTCTCTCGTGAACGTACCTGTCGAAACAGTGCGTTTTTGGTAAGAACGATCGGTGGCCCGAATCATTGCTATTAATCACCATATTATCATTTAATTGATACTCACGCGATATCGTATACGGCAAGTAAAATATGCGAATCCTGCCGGTGGAAGCGTATTCTTCGGAAGGGCCAAGTAAATTTTTAACTCCTAAATCATGTCAGATAATAAGTCTTCGCGAATGTCCTAACGTACGGCGTGATAATTCACGATGATAGATACTGTAGCCGAATGTTCGCATAATCCTTTCTTTATATTGGTCGATCAAAGGAAAAAGATTTGTGGAGAAGCATCGGCGCCCCGTGGCTAGTCGCATGGTTGCTTCGTGGCTCCCTAAATCTTCCATTTTGGTCCATATTTATAAACAAAGGTGTGCCGTATTTTTAATACACTTTACAGATTAACCCTTGACCCCGGGTCAAGTTACGAAATTTTTGTTGGTACTCTTGAAAATCATGTTTATTTCGCACAGTTTAGTTATGTTACTTGCATAATATGTATGGAGATTAAATAGCTTCAAGAAATTCTGAAAAAAACACATACTACTGTTACTTTTATTTCGATGCAGCTTTTTCTTATCTATGAAAAAGGATTTACCTATCTCTTCAATATTTCCGAACAATTACATTAACCTTGATTATACCACAAGGTCAAAATCCAGTCTCTGTAAAATGGAAATGTTTGCTATCTTTTATTAATCGAATTTCGAATTTTACTCTACATTACCATGACAACGTGGTATACAGACAGTTAAATGTGATTAGGATTTGATTTTTCAAGGTTTGAAATAACCATCGAATATCGATTGGTCTACTGTTTGTCTCAAAATTGAAACGTCGAAATTAATATCGAAGTTATTTCAATAAGCAAGTAAGTTGGCATATTCAACTTTGTTTAAACATACGATAAAAAAAAAGAAAAGTTATTAACCTATCTAAGTGAAAAAAAATTAATTTAGGAGTTATTTAATTTAAATATTGCTAAGAAGAATACATTCCTCCATATCGAGCATTAAATCTTCTGCATGAACTTTATTCTTTATCGAAGGCTTTCTTTGCGATTTTTAAATTGAAGTAAATCCCAAACTAATAATTTTTCGACATACATATAGGTGAATACTTTTTATAGAGCATCAAGAATATGTGGTTCTATTTAAAAAATTTAAGTTTTCTAATTCGGGTTTTCCTCTGATCCTTGAATAAATGGCATTGCCACAGTACAAGGTCTAAGAGTCCTGCCTTTCATAGCCACATGGACACTTGGGACCACTTATTATTCCTATTCTTGCTACAGAGAAGGCCAAGTGCGCTGTAATGGTTTGATCTACATTGATCCTAGTTAAAATTGCCCGATTTGGATTTTTCCCTGTATACCGTGATTTGAACTTTTCGTGATAATTTGTTTCTTTGATCATCCCTTCAGTCGTGACCATGTAGGGGATGACTGATTCTATGGATAGTGCTTTGAAATCTGTGTGTTTAACCTTTAAATGGTACACTGTTTACTCAGATAAGGACCTTCCAAAATCCTATATCAGTTTTCTTAGATGTATTTCGACTTAGATATCTCAGAAACTTGAAGACTAAATAATTCAATTATTATAAAGAAATTAAAAACAAGACAATTCGATTATTCTAAAGAAGTTACATAAACTTGAATACCAAAAACAATTCAATTATTCTAAAGAAATTCAAGAAACTTAAAATTAGAAACTTAAAGAAACTTTGTTGGAATGCCAGATCCTAGTGTATCAGTCAAAGGTTAAATTAACTTTCAATCTTAATAATAATATCCATGATAGTAATCTCTTTTACCAAGTCAGATGTAGGTAGTTTTGTCAAATAGATTTGTTAAAATGGCTGTAGCTGTGACTTGATTTGAAAATGCTCTACAAGGTACAGGCGTCATAATTTCTATTCTAAATAATTGTAGTAAACTGAAACTAGCTCAACAATATTTCTAGAGATGTTTTCACAACCCATAAAATGTTTAGCGATAACCATATTCCTCTTCCTCGCGGCTACAACCGATCGCCGCTAAAGGAACACAGGAACTAAACGGTCGCTCGACTGGAAAAAAGCGAAAACCTCGAAGAAAAAAGCAGTCACCTGAAGCAACCAGAAGGAAAGGAGGAACACGACGCGAGGCAACGGAGGACAGTGCACGGGCACACGAGGAGGTATACTTAAAGAGAAAAGAATGCGTGGTATAGATCGTCGGGTTGGAGCGTAACGCGGGATTGGTTACGGTAGGCGAGAGCGTAGAAACGGGCATTGTCGAGGTTTCATAAGACGGGAGGAAATCGCGCGACAATAGAGAGGCCGCTCTCTCGGAACAGGGTGGACTCCGGAGGTGTCTCGGCATAAGAAAAGTCTCCTCCGGAGAGTCGGAGCTGGAAGTCAGACGAGCGGCGCGGCGACGAGTTGAACGGGGCCGCGGGGAAAAATCTTGCTCGTCATTGTTTCGCTCGTTTCTCTTCCTTTCAGCGTTATTTATCGGCCGGTTGAATATTCAGCCGGCACCGGGACAAAACCGTCCGGACAATCAGTGGACATAGGTACCCGCCTTCAACAGGCAGAAGAGTTGCCACTTTACTGGAACGCGCCCGCTCGCGGCACCGTGCACACGCTCTCTGGCTGGACGTCGCGGGGATATTGTTGAACGTCGTCGTCGGACGTCGTTGCCGGGATGCGGCCGCGACGTCGACGCGAGTACAATGCCGCAAGAACGGCGGAATGCATTAATATTAATAGTGGCACCGAACGGAGCCCCCCGTAACGGTTGCGAGTCAGGTGAGCCGGTCACCAAAGAGACTACTCCCTTCTTCCACCGACGAAATCCGAACCAGCTGGTTTCGCGCGACCAGCAAAAATTCATTGCGCCGGAGATTTCAATGTAAACGGCGTGGGAAGATTCTTCCAGTACACTGAACCCCCGTTTATATCAACTAAATTTTAGCTGAGCTTGGTTAACGCAACTCTTTTTATCAACGCGAACAACTATTAAATGAATCAACAATCATAGTGGTGCGAGATTATCAACTTCTTTTAAGCTCACATGTGTTCGTTTCGTTTTCAACAAGAACGTTTACTACGATGAGTCGAATGGTATCAATTTGTATAGACAATCAAGATGGAACAAGTTTAAAAGTTGTAAATGTAATTGGTGTAATACCTCAATGTTTAGTAATTGATTAGATACCGATATATTTAACAAGGTGAATAATATTTTGAATAATGGTACAGCAATATTTAGGGGTGCCTCAGAGTGCAAAAATGGGTTAATCATCTTTCCACTTTTATTTTCGACTGAACCTTTGTTTGTATGTCCTGAGACGAACAACAAAGAAACTACCACCAGAATTTTAATTGTGCAAATACGAATAAGGTTTGCCAGGCTACTCATCTCTCCTACATCTGATTCTACCGATTCGTCTAAATATTACTGCAGTAGCCTAAGTAGCTTATCATCGACGCGTCAATGGAGATTACCGTTGGCTCTGTAATACGTTCCTGTTCCAAATGGCGATATTTTAACGGTGGCAAAGACTTCAGCCGGCAGCTTGTTAGGTTGGCAGCACGAGCAGAGGCATACTTGCCATTCGATAAGGTTGTCGCCTGGAGCATTGGTTACGCCTCTGAGGTCGCCACCCGTTAACGCCCACGTAGGTACCTTTCCTTTATCATCGCACCTTCACGGTTACTTGTCGTTCCGCCGCGTTACACGAACCTCCGCAGTTTAACTGTTGAGCCGTACCTGCTACGGACACCTCCGCCATTAGTACGTGCGAACGTTCAATCACTTTACCGGGATATTTTAATCTCGGTCTAGATAAAGCACAGGACTACGGCCGGGATGATCAGCGGTCTCGATAAATTGTGATTCCAGTCACTACTGTTTGATAATATAAACTATACTGCTCGTAACTATTCCACTGAAAGAGACCTTATCAACTTGCTGGTACGTACAGTAATGTCTCAATACGTATGAAAACGATCTGCACGATAATTGTGAGAAACTGATCCTCATTATCGCTAATATTGATTACGTCAGACTTCTGATAAACAACAACACCCATTACTTGCTTTATTAGATATGCAAATAAATTCTAGGAAAATAAGTAGGGTAAACTGTGTACTATTGCTGACACTGCAGTAGTTATTGGCACTTTTGAGTTTTTACTGGTCCTTATTTATATTTCAATAACTAGTACTTTTACGACTCTACTATTAGTCTCACTCGTAAGACCGTTTGATTTTTCTGAAAAATTTGGGTTACCCTATAATAATAGAAAGTTAAGCTCGTTTAAACATTTCAAAGAAAGATAAAAAGATTTTTACTCCGATTTTGGCTTGGGATGCCAATAACTATATAGTTTAGCCTAGTACTAATAGTGAGACTTTGCTATTACGTTCTATGAGATCTATCTAGTTTTGAGCCACGTGTAGAATACAATGCAGTCACAAAAAAATTGACTGTGATGTTCAAGGTGTGGATGTGGTTTTATGAGAATGAGAGTGCGGTGAGAATGAAGCTTGAGAATGAATGCGATGTGCCATCTATGTTGTGTGATTGTCGAAGATGAGAGATTGACGAGCGAATGGCTAGCGAGAGTCGGTATAGAACCATTGTAGAGAAAAGACGTGTTTACAAGCGAGAGTCAAAGTGAGAGATAGAGAGAGAGTGATAAAAGAGTACAGGCGTGAACACGCGTAGAGAGATATATTTGTGAAAAAAGTTATCATAGCGTTTCTGTGTTAAATCTAGTACATGTTATACTTAAATATATATCTTCCTTTCAAATCCACGTTAAAATTATTGTGTTAAATCCACACAAGGTGACCAAACATTTCTGTACACCCTGTACAGCAATGTCTCAATACATATGAAAGAGATCTACACGATAATTGTGAACAATTGATCCCCACCGTCGCGCCGTGTGTACCTCTTAGAGCTCAATCATTCAGGAGCGCAACGTGATACGGAATTAGATATGCCGAAGAAACAATATTAATACAGTACTAATTAAAAAAGTTCTTTGCGTTTGATCACTCGTCCCCGAAACTGTTACTTACATATTTCTGAGATTTTTTAATTAAAATAACACCAAACACGGTATGATTTGGATCATGTAATATTAGAACTCGATTATCCGAGCTAATGATATTATTTGAATCTTATCGTTTTCAAATAAAATTTAATAGCAAAGGTATCACTCCCTCAGAATGTTCAATAATCTTTTAATCGCACTGTAATTCGAAGTGCACTTAGACATTGTTCATTGTTAAAAATACAATACGTTAATAACTATAAACGCCTACCACGATAATCATCTATAGGCGACACTATTCTTTAACCCCTTGCTTTACAATATCGTGTCTGACTCGTGATGAAGATTCTGAACATATTCTAATAAAAATGCATGTCAATCATTTCCTATAACCGAAATAATATTCTATTTTGGTTTTGTTAATGTACAACTATTGGAGAACATATAATATTGTTGTGCTACTAGGGTATAGGCATAAAATAGATATGTTTTTTCCTTTTTTAAAAAAATACAATCTACAAAAAAGTTTTATTATTGAAACTATCAAATAAATCGTATGGCAAGGGGTTAACTGGTTTTCATAAGCAGTTTTCATAAGTCTTATAAACTTAGGAAAACATAAGTAATGTTTATTGTGACATATACGAGTAAATTAAATTTGATTAACATTTGTAAGAAAGGAATTATTGTAAGATATGCATGGTTGAAAGAACAATTAGTATGATTTTCGTGTTTTCCAGTTTCGATTTCGCTAATTAGATTATGTTTATTTTATTGAAATTTTATTGAAAAAAACGCGGCAGTCAGCGGGCTAATTATCGTGATTATTAGAAAGATCCATAATTCAGAAGTTTTGACAAAATGACCGTAATCTCGGCAATATGTTTCGCCGGAGAAGAGACCTTGGATTTTGACGGAATCTCAGGGAAAGATAAGAGGGGACCGCGTTGTCCTTCTGCCTCGGACCATACAACAATACAGGCTGATGAATTATTGTCAACATCAGAATGGGTTAGGACTTTCCGCAGAAATTTTATATATATATCTACAAGGCGGCATCTTCATAACGCGAGCAAAGGTTTTGATAGTCTTGTAGGTTCAGTCCTGAAGAACGCGGCGAGATGGAGAATAAGATACAGTGTGTGGCAGATGCTTTGTTGCGCACCGTGACATAGGCGCATGAGTCACCGGTGTATTAATTAAACAAAACCGAGCAGTGCATAAGCCCTCGTTAAGAACTGTCAGACATGAAAAATTGTTACAAATAATTGATGTGTCCACACATGTTCTTATTCTCCGTACTTTCTAAACAGTTCTCATGATTGCGGTTACTTGATTTTCAAGTTTGTTTCGTTGCAAAGGCAAGTTCCTCGTTAATTATCTCTATCATTTGTGATCTTCAAAAACAATAAGAGAATTATATATTATATTATTATGTATTATTATTATACAGGGTGTGCCACGAATCGCGATCTGTAGAACAGCAGTGCGATCGAAAATGTTTTTACCAGGTATAGCATAGTTTCGAGAAAGTTAACACTTGATTTGACCAAATTTTTTATGAAGTCTTTTTTTCATGATTTTTTAAGATCACTTTCAATTGTTTGCAAATATACCCACAATTTTTTTACGCCTATTCGTTAGAGGATATCAATCCTCTTTTAACATTATAAAATAAAAAATTTTGTTTAATTTTTTTACAAAGCTATAATCACGTGAAAGTTTTTTTGTACCCATGCTATACGTGATAAAAACATTTTCTCTACAGGTCAGGATTCGTGGTTCACCCTGTATATTAATTTCAATGTGATTATTGCAAATGACACGATTATAAACATTCACTGTGTTTGTTTTGAATGTTTATGTAATTGTGCAACAGCTTAAAAGAAATTGGAGGAAAGTAAATTTTTATGTAAAACCAAAATTGTTCGTTAAAGTTAAACAATATTTTAGTTCCAACTGATTATCCCAATTAATATTATAAACCTCGTAAAATCATTTGATACAGCTTTTGATATAATAAACCGAAATAGTTGCGTGTGTGGAAATGCAAATATCGAAAATTTTCATAATTACAAGATTCCTTCATGTCCAATGGGACACATTTCAACTGAACATAATGAGATCTTCGGGTTTCAGTCTCTCATTAATTTAAATTACACGATAACCCCTACAAATATTACCGTAGCCCTAATCTACCCCACACGACACAGACAGAATTAGCATACCCTCATGATCTCACGTACCCTTTCGCATTCAAACACCTTCAAGCAAGATCCATCCTTCGGTATCTATTCTTCCAATCGAACAGTACTTTTTTCGATTTGCACGACCATCTCGCGTTCTTATTTTTTTTTTTACAAACAATCACATATATTCTATTGCTTGTCCAAGAATATAAAATGGTAGAATTTTGTTTACACTGATTCGGAGACGAGCAGTTAATGCACATACAACGTGATGTTATATTGTTAATAATAATATTTTAATACATAAAAATTTGGCAATGGTATTGTACTTTAATATTGGTACGTTAATACGACAAATATATAAAGAATCTCAAAATAAAATAATTTTAAATGAAACGAGAAATTGTGATTAATAAATGTATAAGAGAAAATAACTTATTTCAATGAATTTATTTAGTATGATAAAAAGATGTATGCCCTCTAGCTATTAAAAATTAAATTAGTTTGAACAGTTTGATTAGTTTCACAGAAAACTTTTTGGATAATTGTCATGTATGGTTCTTGTACGAATTAAGGACATAAGCCATGCTCAGGATTGAGCAGGACCTTAAGGGGTTAGCGCAGGTGAAGTGTTAATTCTCTTGAAAAGGAACAAGCTCTCGACAGAAGAGAAGATACCGCAGAACTAAACAAAGAGTGGGTGCGTGGCTTTGTGTGCGCGTGTGTGCGTAGAGCCAAGGGGGAAATAAGGCAGCTCGTGGAATGGCTTAGGAAAGCTGATCTGAAGTCGGATCGGTCCACGGCGAAGGTTGGACGTTCGCTGGTCGGTTGACCTCGTCGGGTAATAAGAATAAATGTGATTCTATTACGGGTTCAATTGTTACGGCGGCGGATAGGCTCTTCTCCTCGATGCCGAATGAGGGGTAGATGATCACAACCGATAAGTCTGAGAGAGGGTGGAGGAGGACGATTTTACCTGGGACCTGCCACCTTTTCCGACGCCGATAGCCGCCCGATATCGATATTCTACCGGACTCTCCGATTGTTTGCCAGATTATTACCGGTCATTGCCGGAATCGTACTCGATCGATGGGTTAATCGAATTTGCATTGCCGACGAACGCCACGATTGCCCGAGTGACACGACGTTTAACCTGTTTGTCGTCGAATAGCCTGCATGGACTAATCGCCGCAGATTTTCAACTAATTGAGACGATTAAGTTGTTTAATTCGGGCTTGAAACGGTTAATCTGGGTTTCGAACGGCTCCGCAAAATAACTGGTTTGTTACTGGCATTTCCAACTATTATTATCTGGTTCGATTGTGGTTTCTGTTTAGGTTTGGGGTAGGTCGTCAGACTTCAATGGACCTCCATTTTGCAAGTGATATAAAGGAAGATCCAAATTGTCATATTTAACCTTCCGGTACTCGCGGTTTCTGCCCGATAAGTATAGTCGCACTGTATCTCTCGGATACACATATGTTTAATCATATTTTGTGTCGAATCATATTTTTACATTATAAATTTAAATAAATAAGCAATTATGTATTATTTTTTATTGATAAATACATTACACTTTGCGTTTTTTATTTAATGTTTCACATGAGCAACGCATCTGTGAGATACGCGCGAGTACCGGAAGGTTAAGTACTCAATTTGTGGCAATTAAACTAACTGAATAGCTGTTTCATTGAGCATATCGGAAAGATTAATGTGTCTACAAGAGATATCACTAAAAATAAATTTTTAAAAATTTATTAATTAAAGCTGTGATCAATTTTTCGACATTCTGAAATGTTCTGAACATTCCTCCCATTTCCTCCCCTCTACACCAAAATTTGGATAAATAGATAAATGGACCTTTAAAACTATCATGCCGGTGCCGGTCTATACCGTTATCGGCACGTGACGGTCCGTGCCGCATAGTGTAGATGGACCTTAATCCGAACTGTCACCGATCACGGAGAACACGACACACTAGAAGCTTCGCCGAGTTACTCAACATCGTAAACGTACTCACCGTGCGTTGACAGAGGTGGGATTTCCGACATCGTCCATGGACGGTTTCCTAGAATGAAACCACGAATGAAATTCGTTATTGTTCGTCTGGAGCTGCATAATTGCGGGGTATTTATAGGTGTTGTACAGACTCGGCGTTTGCCACATTCTACTGCACATTTGCGTGTCCATCAGTGAAATCTTTCTAGCGAGCTCTTTGTCAACAAACAGTTCCCGCCCAAAATCACCAGGCTAATAACTTCCAATCGTCACAAGGTCCAAGATAATCGTAAACAATCACAAAGTGAAACAATAAAATTGTTCAAAATCACCATTAAATTACAACCTCACTTCGACGCGTCTCACTTTACCGATAATCACTGACGATCCCTTCAAATTTTGAACGAAAATTATTTCAGCAGTATGATTGCAGGTGAGGAACACGTGGTTGTGGTGCAGTTCAGTATGCAGCGGCGAGGTACAACCCCCGGAAGAGGAAGAGGGAAAGAAAGGGAGGACGCGAGTGAGATCAGAACTTTTGACAGGCGCAACACGCACGCGGTCTGAGGGCGTGTGCATAAGTGTCATCGAGTGTAGGCGCGTGGCGGCCTCATGCTCGGCCTTGCCACAGCCACCCCCGTCAAATATCATCCCCACCAAACCAACAGGATCGCTGCGCGCGCCCCACGGCATGCTTTCCTACCCCTGGAGGAGCGGGGCTCTGTTCAACCCCTAGCTTCCGCGCCCGAAGCTTTCGCGGACTCTGCAAAGGAAACTGATCTGCTTTCATTAGGTCGTTGCATATGAAATGTCCCATTTTTTACCACGCTTAGATTAACTCACCGTGTTGTTGTTGTTGTTGTATGAGTCGAGTCTTGTAATCGAATTTTAAACCACTTCCCATAGTCCTATCTTGGTGAAATTTTGTATACACAGTTGCTTTCGATGACAATATTTGCTGCCATAATCGTGGGATCAAAAATGAAAGTAAACAAAAGACAAACAAACTTACTGACCGACGAAAGACAAAGACTGAAACTGCTACGTAACTGAAAAGACGACTGGAAAAGGCAAGATAAAAAATGGGATAATAAATTATCTAATTATGGTAATGATTTTCAGACATTTTCATAAGCCATAAATGAATTGAGATCCGCTGTTTAATTATTATAAGTTTAGTATTCCCCCACTATTTACACATTCTTATATAATATAAATATACAGCTGTACATACATACATATTTATGCACTTTACTGGAAACATTTCTCACCTCAACTTTGTTTTCATCACGATAACATGAATGAGCAACAAATTTACGAATGATAAACCATAAAAGAATATATATCAGATATGTTTTTGTAACAACAATTCTTCACAGTTGTAGAAAAATTGTTCCCTTGTAAGAGTATAATCCAATTGGAGTTTAATCGATGTGATCTCCCTTCGAGGTTCACTAGAACTTAGAAGGGTAGCGTCGTGGTTTCGTCACAGACACACACTTTACCATCGCGATAGGTCGATTTATTGGCATTGGGGCTATTCTGATCTCACGCAAATGAAGATGGAGCACCGACTTTTTCCATAGCACGTTAAAAAAGCTTGATCACCAACGTTTGGGATTACTCCTGCTCCAGCCTGTACTTCTGGTAAAATTTTTATTATGTGGAATATCGAACATATGACGCAGTCCGATAAGTATTTAATTTTAAATGTAAAATAAGTAAAAAATTTAGAATACTTTTCATGACATTTTGAACATTGATTTATTAAAAAATAACTATAGTAGAATTAAAGAACGCAGGAAACTGCAGCTAAAATTTACATGTGTACATGTTGAAGGTCTAAGATTCAGACAAATTATAATAAATATGAATGCTAGCAATTTTAAGCATTTTTTTTTAACTCTACTTAAAGTTTACCATTAACTTGCTGACGCATATGAAAATATAACACGAATTTGCATTTCAACCTTGTGTAAGGAATAATTAGGCTATTTAATTGTAACTTCAATTTCGTAGTTATGCACTTCAAACATCTGCTTGGAAAGTTATCTGAAAGATCTAACATTTTGACTTTCGAGGTTTCAAAGGGTTCTTCTTTGACAGTGAAAAAATTAAGTTGTAATTTGGAAGTAGAAAAATTTAATTTTGGTGAAAAATTGAATAGTCAAATAATTAACCCATTTAAAAATTTCTTTACCATTCTTCAAAATATAGTTTACATTATTAAATATATCGGTATCTAATTAATTACTAAACATTTAGATACTGTCTAAGGTATTTCACCAATTTCATATTCATAAAATTTCAAAAATTGTAAGGTATGAAAATATTCTAGATCGAAAGAAATGTTTAATTTTCCAGTTAGAATAGCTCCGAGTGCAAAGGGTTAAATTTATGTAAAAGTAGGTGCTACGAATTTTAGTGTGAATAATTTATCGTTTCAAATTTTCAGTGAATCGTCAATTAATTTAATTTATGTGGTGATAGAATAGAAAAAAAATATTCTAGACATCCACCGTCACTCATATCGAGATCTAATAACTGTTACATGACGTGCGACGGAAAAACAAAACAAGGCACTTTCACTTGTTTAATAATGAAGCATGTATCTGCGTCCCATTAGCAAACGAGCGATACTTTTCCAACGAAAGAAAAAGTGAAGCGTAGCCTGGTTACACTAGCTCTTATAAATCCTTAACCGGCAACTAGTCCGGCTGGTATACATCTACGAGAATAGTTAGGAGCTAACCACTTTGACTGCCTTTTACGAGGACGTTTCCTATGCTATGTACTATTACAACACGATGATGCTCATCGCCACCGACTTACTCGTGGCATAAGTACTAATGAGTGAATTCGTTTATTCGTTTTATTTCTTTTTTTAATTACTGCAAAATGATTCTTTAGACATCTTTGAAATTGATAAATTACTCGCAGACTCTCGTACAACAGAACATATAAAACAAATTGTAGTAAACCAATTTGAAGATTCTACTTTAAGATTAGAAAACTCTTTAAGAAAGGAACTAACAGGAAAACATAAATAATAATTACTAGACTCCGAATGTTTATGCAAAATAAAAAGCTTGTGCATCAATTGCATGACGCAGGTGCTAAATATAAATATTCTTCATTATTTAATTTAATGTAGTGAAAAAGATAATATATTCATACTCTTGAAGTCTTTTAATATTTCCACTGTTTTAAATTGATCTTACTCATTTTATGCTAAATGCATAAAATCCGAAGTCTAATAATTATAAATAAACATTATCATTAAAATTTGCTAATACTACTATGAAATTTCTAGAATTTTGTATACGGCAAGAAACTCCGTGTTTCGTTATAAAATGTACTATAATTTATAAATAAAATAATTTGTATAAAGTAATAAAGCAATCTGGTGAAACTGCGTGGATCTAATGCATTTACGACAAAAAGAATAGGTAAAATACACAGTTATGAGTGCATTATTAATTGAACACCTGAGATTGAATTAAAAGTATCATTATGTTTACGATAATAAATAAATAAATAATCATTTTTGACTTATTAAAATAATGTAAAGAAGGGATACATGTCGAAAATCTCAAGATTGTGCATCTCGATGAAAAATAAAAATTTGCCAAGTCGGTCGTAAGGAACGGAAATTAAATGAAAATCTAAAAACAAAATAACTTCTCATTTAATTTCTATTTCTCATAATAGACTTGGCAAATTTTTATTTCGCATCAAGATCCACAGTCTAGTAATAAATCCCAAGATGTGCGACACCGAAGGTTCGTCGGTCTGGCAGTTCATAAATTCCCGAGAGACACGCTTTAAGCTTCAGCAGAATCGGGAACTAGTGTAAACTGTTTGGTAAAAATGGATTTGGAGCAGATCGGGTCGTCCGGTAAGAAACGGCTCGCGAAATCCGCGAGGAAGGCATTCGTCCGTCGGCGGAGTAGACAAGAAAGAAAATCCTCGACGAAGGGTTTCAACGGAGGGCGCACGTAAGTATCCCGATACCAAATTAAATGATAGGACTCGGTGCGCGCCGCTACCGGAGACCTGTCCTCATTCCAGCGCCATTTTCGGAAAACAGCATTTCATTGCCGCTCCGGCCGACGAAAAAAAAAAACAGGGAAGAAAAGAAAGAACAACGACAGCCAGGAGAAAAGAAAAGCCATCGCGCAGGGACGTACATAATCGCAGACAATGCGGTCCGTATACGGTGCAGCCGGGGCAAAAAGTTATTTGTCAATTAATACACGCGTACCGGTTCACCATGAATACTCATGGCAACGGAAACTACCTAAGCTAATGGTGGGGCTCGCATTAAGCTGATGAGAAGAATCCAATACGGAACAGTGTTTCCCAAAGTTTCAACATCCGTGTACCCCTTCCATCATTTTCGTAACACAGAGTATCCCCCTCCCCCTCGTTAAAGAAAAGTCGGTAAAAGTCGGTTCTTCTTTCTCATGCATTCTTCAAAATATAGTTTACATTATTAAATATAGCGGTATCTAATCATTTCTTCAAAATATAGTTTACATTATTAAATATATCGTGCACGAGTGCAAAGGGTTAAGTATCAGAAGTGTGCGTAAAGGGTGGCCCAACAGGAGCATCGGATTTAAATTGCGCGCCAGTTTTTTAATATAAAGTTAGCAGAGTTCTAAAAATGTCATGTGTTTCATTCGCATGTGTTTCCTCGCAATTAGTAAATATGGAACGCTACACAAAAGAACGACACGTTGTTATTGTTAAAACTCATTATAACATTGAGCTTTTGCAAGAAAAATGGTCGTGTAATTTCAAGACATGCGGATCAGAATTGACCAGCATGATCATGTGATTTGACACCGTGCGACTTCTTTTTATGGGGTTTGGTGGAGTTACGTGTGCATGTAATTTCAAATAAATAATGTATTTAAATCAGAAACTAATAATTTTCGTTCTACCAACTGGACCACGTAAACAAAAGCAGTGTAAAAGGATGTGTGTACAAGAAATACAAGAAAATCTCATTGATATTATCTACTAAATACATATGAACAAATTAATAGGATGTCACGATTTTTTACCATGATTTCTAAAACCTTGAACAGCTTTTACAGGGGTGTACCATATACGAGGTTTTACTGTAATACTTTAATCATGTGGCGGGAGAGCGAGGAAAGATTTTTACGTGGCCGGTGAAAAACCGGCGATCGGTGAATTGTTTCTAGAAGCACGGCTACTACAATGGAATGCTTTGAGAGGATCCGATGCCCGTTCGAGATCGTACCGGACGGATCTCTCGAAGCTGCCTCGTCAGGTTGATCTTCGCTGTCGATTCGACACGCATTTTTAGCAGCGCGCGGCACAAAGCGCTCGAAAATTGGCTTCACTGCGATACGCGTGTCCACCGTGAACGACCTTACGTCACCATCGTCTGATCGCGTTTCATTCGCGAGTTTTGCATTTAGCCGTTTCAATGCGACGGATATTTGCCGAATAGAATTGTCGCGTGGAAGAAAGATCACTGTGCTAAGTGATTCAGAAAGCATCCTGAAAGGTCCCGCTGATTGGAAGGCCGTTTCAACTTTAGGGGATCTTGCGTTTTGGACTTTGCTCTCAATCCTCTTTATAATTATTTCGAGTTTCAACAAAATATATACATCGCGTGGTTTGATAAATATTTATCGTTGAAGAAATTCTTTGTTTACAAGCAGGTAGAGAAACAATAAAATCTTGCTAAAATTCCAGCAATGCAAAATAAAACATTGTCTATAGTACTGTCTAATGAAATCAAAATTACATTTTTTCTACACATATGGTTGTTGTGTACCGTTAACAAACAATCCCGAAACTGACTTGTGTTTCTAAACGGAATTAAATGGTGTCATTTTAAATTTCACGGTATTTTTTCATTCGTGAAGATTAGAGTTGTCACGCTTCGACACGTGGTTAGTAAAATTGTAAAAAGAACAGCGTGTTTTACAACTTAAAATAACAAATCTTAATGGAAGCTTGTAAATTCAACGTACTAGATTGAAATATGATTAAATTAAAATCCTCTTGTTTAAAACAATAAAAGTTTTAATAACAAAACAGTCTCCTAGCATTTGAACAATTATGTACATGAATCGCTGTTTACTTGTTCGCATAGTGAAGAATTTAGGTTCGGATAGTCGAGGTTCAACTGAGTCGTCAACTGAACAAATACATATGCTCTGAATTATGTCACGTTTAGTCTCATTTTAATCAGAAACATGTCAAAAATGATTTAATATAATTTAAAAAATAATTAAAACCAAGAAGGTAAATTGGCTACGTATTGTCCTAGCTATACATACAGTGTTACACGTCTACGAGTTTCTAAGCCCTTCAATGGATTTTTAGTATTTTTGGTGAAGGGATCGTACCCTTTACCTCGGCTTTTATTTTTGATTAGGTCTTTATACTTAGTTTTTAAAAGTTTATATTTTAGACTAGACAGAGCAGATTTAAATATCAAACCGCTGTGATTTTTTTTAATAGCTTTACTAGTTAATAAGTATTATTTATTTATTTGTGACTCGATTGGATTCAATTATTTGACGATGTAAGCGTTGACAGGGAAAAAAAAGAAAGAGCCCTTAAATGGGTACACGGTACCGGGTAAGTTTTTCAGAAATATCGTGCACATTGTTCTCACACATATCGAGGCATTACCATAATATATTAGACACGTCCACAGAAGTTAGTTGAATAAACGTTGTAACAAAAGTGGCATCGCCGAACCCCCGCCTTATTCTTCAAAACTAGTGTCTTCTGGCCGAAGCACGCGCATTTTCCATTAAAGGACGAGGGGACAAGAAGAACAACGAGTCGCGCGCGCGATTATATTAATTAGCGGATACCGTGAACCGGCCAAAAAGAAAATCCGCCGCGTAGCAAATATATCGACGACGCTGGCCAGGAAAAAAGCCGGAATGCAAAAGTCGCCGAGGTAAGGGAAGCGGTTTGGCACATTTTTTGAATCGCTGGAATGCCGATACAAGCTATTAGAGGGAGAGCAGGGCTTCTTACGTGGAATCGTTAACCTCGACGGTAGCCACCGATAAAAGACGTCTCGCGGACGAGCTCTGAATTAATGAACGCTCGGATGTAAAACTATCGCGCGGCTAACTGTCAGAAGAAACGAAAACTGAACCAAATAATGGCTGTAAGGGGATATTTTCACGGCTTCCGAGGCGAGGTTCTTCCTTCGACTGCCTCGTTGCATCGCTGCGACCGAGATTGTTCGACGAATTGTTCTTTAGTCGTCGAATCACCGAGCAAGTCCAGCATTCGAATGTGTCGGACTTTTGTTTTCTCTCATTTTATTTTCATTGTATCGTTTCTGGAAACCAATTGTTCGATATACTAACACGAAAGTGGAAGGTAAAAAGGTGCGATTCAAATGTTACACTTGTTGCAGACAGAAGTTTATAGAACTGAAATCAAACTTGCGCAAATACCTCGGTGAATTCGTTTTAACGAACTACTATTATAAGTTGTTCTAAATTTTTACATTTCAAGTTGTTCTAAACTTTTACAATGCACATTTAATGCAAGAACACTATACGTAAGTTTTTAAATCCCGTTGGAGTTAACTATTTAACACAAAAATGAGCGTTGATCGTTTTGACTAGCACCAGCATTGCATTAAACAGCACATATTTAATATAATAATAATAAATCAATAATTGATACGTTTTGAAAAATACATGTAACTTTTCAAGCCCTGTTGAAATTGAATATGTAACACACAAAAATTATAGTTGATCGTTTTGACTAGTACCAATTTTGCATTAAACAGCACATATGTAATATAATTATAATAAATCATAATTGATACGTTCTGAAAAACACATGTAACTTTTCAAATTCTGTTAAAATTGAATATGTACCAGAAAAAAATGATCGTTGATCGCAATTAAACATATTTATAATATCTGAATAATTGATACATTTTGAAAAATACACGTAACTCTTCAAACCGTGTTGAAATTGAATATGTAACACAAAAAAGCTTAATTGACACCCAATGAGTTGGTCGACCCACCGGAAGAAGCTACCCTGCTCGGAACATATTCGGAACAGATGGATCGAAACAGATATGGCGGTGAAGTCTGAAGCCGGATAGTGTTAGGTACGATTTCATCGGTTCTTCGCCACAAGGGTCAAGTGTACGAGACTACTGTCGGACAAAGAAAAAAGGTGTGCCAGCGCGGAGAGTGCGAGAGAGAGAGAAAAAGAAAGGGAGCGTGTAAAAGAACGAAAGAAAGAGGAGTTTGTACGCGCGCGTGTGCCTTGTGGTCACCCGTGGGGCTTCCATTCAACCGGTGGCTCGGCTCGCCCACTCATTCCTTCATTCATACACGCTGCACGCGATTTGAATCGATAAGCAAACCACGGAAGCGAATCTTTCCTATTGGTCTGCCCGGTGACGCGTTAACCGCGCCTGTCGTCCAGTTTCTCTCGTCCTCTTGTTTCTCGCTTCGCGCCAACAAACCAAACGCCGCTCCCTTTCAAACGCTGCGCGAATATGAAAAGACACTAACGCTTTTTCCTACAATTCTTGGGAATTCTTATTCAGCTATTCAGAGTTTACGGTCAGATAAGTGGATTCAGTCACGCGGTCTCATTCATTCCGCGGATTATATCAAACCTTCATTGTTTATGAATTTAGAAATTAATTATCACACTCTTAATATTTTAATTTAACACATTTTCAATTTGATAAATATTCTTGATTGCTCACGAAACTTGAAATATTAGAAAGTGTGCTTTGTTGATTACGAGTGTAATGATCAAACAGAAACATCTGTTTCTAGCTGTACTACAAAAATGAAGGATGTAAACTAATAATTCATCATCGTTATCCATTATCGTTTCATCATTTAATTGTGTTACGTTCGCCATTATTTCGTCATTATAGTTGTTGTTTGTAGCAGACGTTCATTTTAATTAGATGAACTCCGAAAACAGGATGGTTCTACATTAAAAAAGTCGAAAATGTTGAATAAAATTTTTCATACGAGGCATCGAAAAAATTAACGTTGGAAATCCGTGACGAGTGCTTACTACTTGTAAGAAGTAGAAACGGTACGTCGTGAACAGACGCGTCACACTATTCCTATTCAATTGCACGCGTGTTCGCAGAATTTCAAGACTCGATATTCTTGGAAATAAAAGCAGACATGAAAATACTTTATTCTACATTTTTATGTAAATTTTACTTTCTATATAAACCTTTCGGACAACAATTCATTTAATCATTTCTATTCATATGTTCCTATTTCCTTTCTAATTAGAATCCAATGTTATATTCGGAAAGTTAATGTCTTGAAATCATTACTAACAATTAGATCAATTTTACTTCTTGCCAGTGTAGTAGTCAAGGATTAATGATTTCACGAAACTAAAGTTTACATAAACAATATACATATATTGTACGCTCACATTTACGTTAATACTCAAACGCGTTAACCAACGCGTTACAAAAGAACAGAATTATCCCTTGACCATGTGAGTCTCTCGTGATTCCAACAAAATAGAGCCTATTGCGCAACATTATTGACCGTGAATGGGCATCTTAACTTTCGCTATTGTACGATAGTTGCTAATGTAAAGCTTCTTCAACCTCTTCAGAACATTTGGATGCCTGAGAAAATTTATAAAATATTCTGTCACCTGAATTAACCCTGCAGCACTTAAGGGTTAATTCGTTCTAATACAAAGGATTAGCATTCCCAATTAGTAGATATCGTTCTAAATGTTCATCACGAGCCTGTCTCGACGTTACAGTGCAAGAGGTTAATCGGGAATTCGTGAAACGTTCATAACCAGAAAACGCCGGATTTTCCAAAAATTCTCAAAGTCCAGGCGGTTCAGGTGAGTACTCTGCTTTTCGTGAAGCGGTCTTCTCCCCTTCCGAAGAATCAGAAGCGACTTCTGCGGGAGCCCGAACCGAAGTAGAGGAAGAAGAAGAGGAGGAGGAAAAGGAGGAGGAGGCGAAGGAGAAGAAGGACGATCCGTCGAAGTAGGAGCAGAAGTTGACGTGGAAAGACGAGGACACGGAGGATGGGATGGGGATGAGGAGGACGACGACGGTGGAGGCGGCGAAGGAGCGAGCACCGGCAGAAGGTGGAGGTGGAGGAGGCCAAGGTGGTAGGGTGAAAGGGTGAGCAAGGGGGGCTACGACCGGTCGGCTGGACAGACGCATGGACGGACGGGATGGAAAGACAGACAGGACTGGAGACCGCTCATTACGGGCGGCGCATGCGCGAGGAATGCGGCGGCTCTGGTCTCCTCGATACAATAAATATAGGATCGGATCGGATCGGATCGGCAGGCCGAAGCGAGAGGGAGACAGAGGCACCGGCCCGGCCGGGAGAGGGATGAAGATAGCCCGAGAAAGAGGGAGCACGAGGAGAGGAGCACACACCGCACCGGTGGAGGACGAGGAGAAGACGCGGGGCAACGTTCAGCCGGAAAGTAAGGATGAATCGATGAACGAATCGGCGGACAACAATGCCGAGCGTAGTAACGACATCCAGTTAAATCGAACGCCAGCAAAAAAATACGCTGTGGTTGTTTAAGAGACGGCTAACCCGGCCGGTATGCGTATATTCCTGTTTGCGACTCGATCCATCCGATCCGGCTTCCGGCAAAGAATCGATCGCGCCGCGCGCACGCAAGCCCCTGTTATTACGTCCGATCTCTCCGGCCACCGGTTTCGGTACGCGACTGATTTCTGATCGACGTTTTTAACGAGTGTAAATCATGGGGCCGATTGGCACTGCTCCGCGGACCACAGAAGTGGAGAGATCCTCGCTCAGATGCTCGATATGTCCGAGATGCCCGAGATTGTAGGTTTTAGGAATCAGATCGGCTACGATGTGTGGCAAACTGTCTTTCGCGGTAACATGCGCGCAAAGTAGTGTGTACGAAATTTAATTAGCATATACAGTGGGACTCCATTTGTTCGAGCCAGCAAATTAACACAACCTACCGAATACGAAAAGCGATGAAAATGTTTTAGCTTATAAAAATGACATCACTCTATTTATTTAGATTTTTCGTTATTTTTGTGACAATATGTGCTTGGATAAAGAAATCGATCGATACAATTTCTATGTGATCAACTTAATAATTTCAATAATTGTGAAATTAAAAATATAATACCGGTTATTTCACCGGCAGTGGTAGGTTCGTGTTGAAAAACTTGTAGCTTCTATTGGGCGAACTGACTCGCGACATAAACCGCTTATCTGAACTAATGACATTCGTATATCAAATAGGTGAGTATAGATCAGGTTCTGCATATTTTTGCTTATTTTGTACTTTCCACTTGCTAATAAAATTTGATTACAGCGAATTAAATTTGCTGGAAATAAATGAAATGAAACAGCAATGAATTAATGTAATGCAATAGGAAAAACTCAAGGAAAATACGTACTCCACGATTATGCTATACGCAGACACTACAAATTTTATGCATTTTTAATAGATATAAAATCAAGCTTCTTTTCGCTTATTAACAAAGTAGAAGATTGCTATCAATTATTTATGAAATGTTGTAATTATAAATTCATTTCTTGTATATTGTATATTGTAACTATAAATTATACATTTATAAATTGTTAAAATTAGAACGTATTTATATACTTGCATAAATGTTCATAAGAAAAACGTTAATTATTAAATTAATCATTCGCATATTTTTCTCCAATAAAACATGAGGCACTTTTACTTAATTCAATAATTTACATGCACCCAGCACAAGAGAATTTGTCACTGTATCTTTTGATTCGGTAAAAATGAAGTCTCCGTCACATTTTATTTATGATTGAATCAATTAATATTGTCAAATCCGTGAGGAATGCCGACGGCAGGATCGCAACACCTGATTAGCTCAGTTTCGGCTGAAAAATTGTAGTATCACAATCAACGGAGTTCGGTCGATATGGCGGTAACATCAATTAAAATCATTAGCCGATAAACTGATACCGTTCGAGATCCAACGAGAAGCCGAGGAAGGAACGATAATCTGAACACGTTTTTTATTCATTATCGATAATTTCCCTGAACAACGCCATTAGGCCAGTAGTGAAGCGCCCGTTGGTGAGCTAAAAGATCGCGATGCACTTGAAAGATGGGCGCCCGGTTGAAAATTGTAGGGAGCGGACGCGGCCGATGTATGCGCGATATAAACGCTGATCAATCAGCTTGGCCGAACATTTAATCGATAGTTCAATAATTATTAACCTGCTACGGAACGGGGCCCCGCAGATTGCCCGCTTTACGAATTCCCATCCTAATAGTTTTGTTTCACCACTTATAAATCACCCGTCTCTAACGATCTCTTTGAAAACAACTGTTCATTAACCGGCCGCGTACGTATTATTTTAACTTTTTAGCGACATTCTCTATTTTCTCAAAATGTACCTATCGTCGATTAACATTCTTCTTTTCTTTGAAGGTGTCTGGTCAATTTGAAAAAATCACCGAGAAAATTCCTGTTCACTTTTTGCACAAATTGTGGAGAAGACGGAGCAAAGACAGTAGAAATTAAACAGTATAATCTCTTATTGGTAACAAAAACACAAAAGTGAATTTAGAGCACTTTGCATAACATTTATCTAATCTCTCAATGACTTCAATTATAACATTACTAAAAATTTAGCTACTCAGAAAAGCAATTGTAAAAGAGCAGTTTGCGTAACATTTACCTAATCACTCAATCATTTCGATTATAACATTACGAAAAGTTGAGCTTCTCAGGAAAACAATTGTAATCTCTCAATGACTTTAATTATAACATTACTTTTAATTTAATTATCTCTTCTAAAAAAATTTCAATTAAGACAATTCGTTTTATCTTAAACAGCCTACACCGGATAATGTTATTTGTACAAAGTGTTATTATAAATCAATTTATCATGTTGTATTATATTTATAACGAAAGTAGGGATTATATAATGTTTTACACGTAAGAAGTTAATTAAAGAAACTGGCTTCGACTTGTCGTTAGACGATTACGTCAAGTAGAAATTATAGGCATTAAAGTTTTCACATTTTATTTTTACGATGCCTATATTATTAAATCGCTTTAATCGATTAGTTATGAAATCGTCTGAGTAGTTAAGATATACTCATGAAAAACGTGTTACACACTATATACAGGGTGTATAAACAGTAATGGTCATCCTCGTAGGGGCGAATTTACATCTCTAGATCATGACATCTGTAAAATAAACTTGCCGTAAAATTGTTTATACCAAAGAAAATTCTCGTTAAAGTTTGTTTTTACATCAACACCATTCCTTTAGAATAGAATAAATTTGAAAGAAACCATATGCCACAAATAAATAGTTATCGAGATGTAAGCTGCTAAAGTTTTTGCAAACTGTTGATTGTGTGAATTTATACGTATAGAAAAAAGCCTATTACAGTATTTTATCCATATAAGTCCACAACACGGGTCTGCCGAGAGACATTTGTGCGCCAGGGACAGTATTCTTTGACTGTTGCCGAGAAATGTAAACATAGCTAATTAAAATTTCCAACTTCTCTATTTTTCATTATGTTTGATGGGACTCCGATGACCATATTTGTGGCATTTTTCTAATTAAAATGATACCAAATATGATATAATTCCGATGATATTTACTTGTGTAATAGACAATTAAAGTTTCGGGCGTGAGGAAGGATATCGTATGGGAAAGAAAGAGACGCAAAGAATTGCAGTCGCCTGCACATAATTGTCTATTACACAAGTAAATGTCATCAGAATTGTATCATAATTGGTATCATTTTGCATTAGAAAAATTCCACGAATATGTTGGTGAACGTTCTATAAAAAAAAATAATGAAAAATAAAGAAGTTATTGATCCTCAAGGGGGTATACCTCAAAATAGTGGGGATAGATCTGGGACATTTACAGGTCAGACTTTTGGGACATTTATGGATAAAATATTGTATGTGTACCACAGTCCACCTAACCGTGTCGATGAGACTGAATATAATCGTGTGTGTGCTTCGAGACAAACAAAATTTAAAGGGATATTCGTTGCTAGGTCCGTATCAAGTGATCCTCTCGTGTTCATTCAGATAATCAATTTGAAGTTGCAAAATACGAGA
>CM052333.1:14277098-14340411 GCA_028455615.1 Lasioglossum zephyrum
TTGAATTTTGTCCAAAAAACAGGCTTTTCGTGACACTGTGCGCCGGTTCAATGCCCGGTTTTATATTTTTCATTTCACAATTATTGAAATTATGAAGTTGCTTACATCGAAATTGATTCGATAGACTTTTTTTATCCAAGCATATATTGTTATAAAAATTGCACAGAATCTAAATAAATAGTCTTGTCGTTTTTATGAGCAAAAACATTTTAATCGCTTTTAGCGCTCGGTAGGTTTAGTGTTTTTCTCATTTGTCTCATCGATACGGTTAAATGGACTGTAGCAATACGCTTTTGTATGATAACTATTTATTATTTACGACATATGGTTTCTTCCAAACTTATTCTATTCTAAATGAGTAGAAGATGTTCATGTAAAAACAAACTTTAACGAGTAGAAACAAGTTTCAGTTTTAAAAATTGGCAGCTATTAGTCACGTTTTTACCGTATACTGAAACGATTTGACAATTTATTTTTCAATTAATAATTTAGTATACGAAAGAGCGAAATTTTATTGATTTACTTTACTGCATGTGATACACATTTGCCTTACTGTGGTCAATTCTAATGTGAAATAAAAATACAAGACCACTTTATAACATAGATTAAAGGAACAGAAGTCAAGTAATTTTTATCGCGCGTATTATAATAAGATTATAGTAAGCCAAAAATGTAATGAAGTTGTACTGATTTAAATTTTTTGAACGACATTGAAACCTGCAGAAGATTAAAGAGTGAAAAACAGAATTGATTGCAACATTTGCTTCGTGTATTTAAACATTTATGCATATTCGTGAATCATCGAGGAGCGTAGTTCGGAACGTGTAATCAAACGGTTACGATAGAGACATTAGCGAGGAACGATTTATACCCTGGGAACGATCGAGCCGCGATTTACTCGAATGATCGAATTATAAAAAGGCGATTCGATGAATTACGAATGGCCGAATAAAATATGCTTGACCGGATATGGCGTGTAATATGCGTGGCCGTTCTTTTTCGCGATCGAATCGCACGGACCAATTACGCTCTGTACCTACGTTTTGCGCGCGAAGATCCGTCGGCGTTTCATGAGCAAGCAAAAAGATCGAAAGATACGACACAGGCCCCGAGAGTTGATAACGTCGCGCCAGTTATTAATTATCGCGGCGGGTTCGGCTGTTCGCAATTAACGTCGCTTCGGTTTTAGTTGATTACGCCGACCCAGGTGTCATCATTAATTTATTTCCCTTCCTCCGTGCGAGCAATTTACAATGGATTTTCCTTTAAACGCTGCTGGAATTTTAAATTCTATATAGCATTTATTGTATGTAATGCTGTAATGTTTCTTTTATCTACCAAATTTATTCACAAATTAAATAATGTTTCTTTTATCTACCATTATTCACAAATTAAGTAATGTTTCTTTTGTCTACCAAAATTCACAAATTAAGTAATCTTTCTTTTATCTACCAAATTTATTTACAAATTAAATGTACAAGATCTTCGATTATGTCTGAATTGACTAATCTCTCAACATAAGCAACATTATTCACTGTACAGACATTTAATCTAGTATTATAATTATGTAACTTTCTATTATACGAACTCTCACGTTTCCCTGTTCAGATAACCGAAGTTCCACTATATTTTGAAATAGCCTAGCACGTTAGAACTATATCGTGAATAGACAGCGTATTTTATGGATTTCTAATAAAAATGAGAAGGTGTAATTTAAATATATTTAAATATCCTGTTATATTATTTTCAACCTATATTGAACATATTAAAGGAAAAAATAAATTTCTATTTCACTCGAGGTTGTTGCAATTGGGGTAGCAAATTTTTATTTTACATAAAAATCCGCTGTCTAGCCGTGAAAGAACGAAATTCCCACGTTGCCATAGCTAAGAGTTGGGTAAAAATTGTATTTAAATAAAAATTTTGAATACAGTTGGTTTTTCCCAAGTGGGTTTTAAACCCACCTTATTCGAAATTTTCGCTCAACTCTAGCTATAACATTCATCTGCTAAAAGTACAAAATAAAAATCTGGCGCTTATGGATAAACAAGCAGGCAGACATTCTTCATTTGATCTGTCTGGATTGTCAGGAACAGAATTCCTCGCGGACAGAGCCAATAATTTACACGGATCCGTAGAAGAACGGTATAGGACCACCAAACACAGTCTCGATTGAAAAAAAAAGTGGATCCGACGCCGCGGATAGTCAGAGCAGAGAGAAAGTATTCCGCGGAAAGCAAAAACTCGGCATCGACATGTCGATCGAAAGAAGTGTCGCTAATTTGATGTAGCCGGTGTATACGGTGGATCGTATGGCGGAGTGGTTTGGTCACTCGCGAGTTGATTTATACTGGTGGGCAAGAACCTCGTGGCAAAAGCTCGTTGCCTTGCTCATTGCTTTAGCGAGCGCTCCTCCGGCTCTGTACTCACTTTGAACAATGGAATTGCGTTCGCAACGTCAATCTCTCTGTATTATTCACCTCGCTCCTGCGCTCTCTCCTTTATATCCCTAGCCGTTCCCCTTTTCTGCCACGTTTTCTGTCTCTCCTTTTTGACACACCAGCTCGCGTCCTAACGTTCATCTCTCTTTCTCCCGATGTTTCCCTCTCTTTCCCGATTCCTTCCACCGTACCTTTGCCGTTCCCGGCGAAACAGAAATAAATCGAAAGAACCGCGATCGTTTAAAACGGTGTTAAAATCATTCCCGCGGCTCCTTTTTCATAGAGGCTGACGCCTCTTGCGCGTGTGTCTTCCATGTTACATTTAACGGTCCCTCTAATTTCACGGATATCAGTTCAAGGTTCGCGGAGAATTCCGACCATCGAAGTGTCGGTCGTGTGATCCGACTTTTCTCGTCGTAATGATTTTATTGGCCTCGCGATCGGTGTGAGTCGGTCTTCCTGTGTATGTTTGCTTCACATTGTGAAGTTCACAAAAGGGATTGAGAGGATCGATAGGTTCTGCAGTGTTTGTTAGCTCGCCCCCCCCCCCTTCATCCTTTTCGAATAGTTTAACACTAGGTTTACGGAAACCGGAAATAGCTTCAGGGATACATAATTATAGAACGCAAAAGAGAAAGCTAGGAAAGAGATACATGAGAAATATTAAACTTTTAGTCTAGAATAAGCTAAGTATAAGAAAATAATGTTAAGACATTAGAATATAAAGTAGATAGTAAGATAGAATTAAGTAGAAATTAGAATAAGAGGGAATAGAATAACGAAATCAAAAGTATAAGGTAGAAAGAAGTTTCTATTACGAGTAATAATGTGCATACGATACTTTTTCATAATATTGATTAGACTGGTTTATACATATGTCATTTAGGCTATTTTTGTTGTAACATCGTACTTTTGATTTTCTTTTTTTTGATAAAAGATTTACGGGACCCATAAAAAATGACAGGACCCAATATTCTGAATTTACGATTATTAAGATTGTAAAGTTTCTTCTCTGAGGAATTATTTACCAAATTTAGTTCTTTGGGTATATATTATTGGAAAAATGGCTAAAAATTTGAGTAGACATATTCTTGTTATGTTTATAAAATAATGTGAAATTTATAGAACTCCTTAAACCTAGTGTTTAATTTGTAATTTGTATCTCTTCTCTATTAATGCTTTAATTCATTACTTAGAAATGTCTAATATTTTGAATATCAATATTGTACGTTGCAGTAAAGAATACAGTTAATAATTTCTTATTGTAAATGTTAACTTTGGATGCATTTAAGCTTAAATCGTTGAGTCTTACCTGTCTGTCCAACAGAGAGCGTCATCTCGGTACCTGAAACATTCAAGACACATCTATTAGCTTCTCGTATAACAATGATTTTAAATAAGAACATTGATTTGTAAATTATATACACATTTATATTAGGTTTGCGCGTAACAATAATTTTTAAATGTGCACAAAATTTTGTAAATTCCATAACCAAGACCGTAACTAAGTCAAGGAAAAAAGGTTGTAATAAAAAAAAATTTCTGAATCCATTGTAAGGAGTAAAACAAAAATATGTTTCTCTTTGAACAGTTATGATGAAATGAAAATAATATTTAGCAAAGTTTATTAAGATTTATATATTATTTCATACTGGTATTATTATACTACGGATCTGTATGCAAAATCGAAATTTTCTGAATCCATTGTAAGGAGTTAAAAAAAAATACGTTAAACAAGAATGAAAATAATATTTAGCAAAGTTTATTAAGATTTATGTATTATTTCGTACTGGATAAGGCAGTTAACAAGGAAAACTAATTTCCATTAGATTCTATACTTCAAAGATTAGGTAACTAAAATTAATTTTTACGTACACTTATCTACTCCCATTGAGTAAATATTTAAAATGATTGAACTATCAGTTTTTCCGTAACACATTCAATTCTTCGTATCTCACATATTTGCAGAAATCATAAATGGGGAGAATTCGTAACTTAGCATCGGTTATCAGCGAGTAGTGTTAATTTGTTATGGTGTAAGGTCTCCAAAGAACTTCGCCTTACGCGAGCCTCAATGTCCAAAGGATGTATCGCAGCTTACAGGAAAAAGCTTTTATATGGAAGCCGAGAGGTGAATAAGATCGCCGTCGTAAATTGTGCGCGAGGCTAATCTCACGGTTGAACGCGGCCATAGACTTCAGTTCGTTTGAGTTCGTCCCGTGTATATGCTGTGGAAAAGTCCCCCGTGAGTAAATTCGCACGATTTACACTTCGTGAGTGACAAAAATATTTTTATTCAATGGAACTATACTTAATCCACGGACAACGGACGACTTTTATAACAAATTGGCAATGCTTAAGACCGTTTACAGCTCTAGTTAATAACTATAAATAAAAAAAATTACTTTTGATGTGTAGACGGGGGTGTTTCAAAAATGGGGCTTTTCAGTAGTCAAAAACGCTAGTTAAAAGACAGATCTAAGGAGCTATCGCCTTCAAAACTCATACTTTCTGGTTTAAGAGGTGAATTTGCATTATTCGGCAGCTTATAACTGCGCTTGTTGGTATTTTCATAGCCGAATAATGCAAATTCGCCTCGTAAATGAGAAAATAGAACTTTTGAAGACAACAGAGTCCTAGATTAATCTTATCTAGCATTTTTGACTACTAAAAAACCTCATTTTTGTATTATTGAGAAATGATCACGCGAATTCCTCTCTCTTGCAATCCTGGAAACGAATCTACCGCCTTAACGATTTCAATGTAGGAGAAATCATATATTGGCATTATTTACTATCAAAAATTTTCCAACAATTTCAAATTTCATCTATGCAATTTTTCAATAAATGCATAAAGATCCGCAGTGTAGTCGTCATGATTAATATAAATACAATTCATACCAATACGAATGATACAATAAAGTGATAGAGTTATTTGTTAAATTAAAAAGAGAATGCAAACTTATTGAAAACTGATGAAGAAAAAATGAATACCGACCCAGCTACACCGCCTAGAAGAACCTCGAATTCAAAGAGTCGTGGAACCCGAGGGACAGGGAGGGTGGCGATAGAGAACGTGAGAATAAGATCGCAAGCGGTGTCGCGGATGAATCAGAAGGTGCGAAGAAAGTGGGGCCTGTCAGCGCGACATGATTTAAAGCCAAATATTACGACAGAAAGCACATTTCTCGGCAGCCTCGGTCTGTTCAACCCCTCTGCGAGTTCGTGGTGGTGGGGTGGTGTCGAGGCAGCGACACAAGGGATGAGCCGTAAGTCGTGCAGATATGTTGCCCACGGTTTATTACCGGGATGCCGGAATGGCCCAGCCTGGAGGAACATTGATTTAATGCGGGAGTAATTGGGCGGCCGGACGTCTCTATGAGCACGCCACCTTCTACCGCTAATGTGTTCCCGCCCTTCTAACCTTTCGGTTAACCACCATGCAAGCGAGGCACGCTTCCTTCACCAGCCCCGCTACGCTCCCGGTAGCCTCTCCACCCGCGGGACGTGAGAAAGGCGAACGCTTTATTGCTGGTTTTATTGCTCGGCGAGTTTTAGCCGCAGTTCGGATCGGCTTATGGCGCTTATTAAACTTTGATGTCACCAGATCGCTCAGACGCCCATCCGCGCCACCCCACGATACGCCTCGCGTAGCCGTGCATGTTTTACCGACACACAAAGTTGACTGCCGTCGTTGGAACAAGATTGTAAGATAATTATTTCGATGCTTCGTTACGAATTTCAATGATCTTGAACTCTGTTGGCAAGGTCATCGCTTTGGACAACTAAGCACTATAGGGTATTTGTTGGCGTTAGCTTGGAAGTACAAATAATTCATGAAAATTCCTGACGACATATAACAGGGACATAGCTGACCCATTCGAAACCGCGGGTCCCATGGAAATCACCGACACAAATTTCCCCGACACGGTTTTCACCGACATTTCACCGACTCCAGGTGAAATAAAACCAAATTTCTTTATTCACGCGATGAACTTTAATCAATAAAATAATGTCTTATTTATTCTTTTTGGCAAAAAATCGTCGAACAAAAGGGAGAACATTTTATTCATTAAAAATTTGGAATCCATTTCACCTTAAAATACCGAAATTACTTTCTTGTCAACCCAATACGTGCTTTTAAGAATAATTTATAAATCCGAGCAGTAAAGAGAGTGTTCAACAATAATCCAATGTAGCTTTTAAATTTTTTCTTCTGTTTAAGTTAACCAGTTCTCGAACAAAAAAAGTCTTTTCTGAAAGTTTTGAACTTGACGTGCGAAAATTATCCGAAACAAACATGTGTGTCTCTACCCACGTTTCACCTCCGAACTGCTGAAGTCATCTGCACGAGACGTCAGTGGAAGTAATTCATATATTAAAAGAACCTGTTCGTGCAATTACGTGACAACTAAATCTATTTGAAACGCCAGGAACATGAATTTCTAATTAGCAGCGTTCAATTTTCGAATGCTTTAGCGGGGACCATCGTTTTTCTTTGGCTCGAGAGCCGTTAAGTGAGCAACGGTATTATTTCAGAAAAGATTCGCATTGATGATGATCCGCATCGCGTGCAGCAAATTGAAGGTTACGCGTTGATTTGCGTGCAATATTGAAGATGAGGTCTTTCGAGCTACTCAAATTTTATTAGCCACGAACTCCGTAATCGTCGTGGAGGAAATGCAAATTATTTTACCCGAAATAAATGGTTGTATCTTGTTTTTCTACCACACGTAGCACTACGCGCACTTGCCACTTGGTCTAATGTTCAGAAATTATCGTGTTCTCAAGGAATGTGCGAAATCGTACGATTTTAGTCCGTAGAAGACTTCCTATGAAGCGAATTCTTCCTGAAAAGAATAACATTAAGAAGAATCAATTCCATTGATTGCTTTGAATAATGGTTCGAAAACAGTTTCATAGTTAATACTTACAAAACACTTATTTTTTTTAACTGTCTAAAGTTTCATCCGAAAATAACAGTCTACTAATGTTTAGAAAATGAAATGATTTAATAACAAATATAATTATAACTGCCGAAATCTTGTTGTGTTGTCAATAATCATTATTGATGAGGAATATTAATAATATATAATATCGTATACCTATCTATTTATTTTTATCATCACTTAAACTATGATACATTTATTCAAATGCATCTTATTAGAAAAAATCCTGTTTTGAATTGGAATAATAATTTTAACTTAATTCACCTGAAAATAATTAGTATTACCCTCCTTCTGCGATAAATCGTTATAACTATACATAATTTTGTGCGGGATGATATTATTATTGTTATATTTTTAAAAATGTTACATTTGTCGCCATATTCCCCCATTGCAAGATTGACGGACGCTGTAAAAGCGATACAGCACTAGCAGATACGGGAAATAGATTTTCGGTCGAAATGGCACAAAATTCTTTAATGCTGGTAAGGGTGCGGGGGTGTGCCGCAAACGTGCGCTACGGGAGCGGTGATAGTATGTGGACGGGAGGCAAGTTTGCATCCACACATGGCGCTATCACGTGTCCGGGGCGATTCGGCGACGAAACGGTGTAAAGTTTAACTTCGGCTACACCGGCTGCACGGAATGTCTGTCCCGAGGACGGGCTGCTTTCTGATCAGCCGCGAGGCCACGAGCGGAACGACAGTTTTCGGGGGTGAGGTCGCGAGTACGAGGGGGTGGCGACGCCTCAAACGCAGAAACGACCGTTTCGCCAAAGCTGAACTGCCGAACGAGGGGAGCGGATACGCGTGACGTAATAACTAAGCGATGTGTCGGCATAACAAGTGGCATTTTCTGGCCCGCTACGAACTGCGAAAGGAAAAGTCCTTCCCGCAGCCGTCGGTGTTCTTAACAAGCGTTTTACATAAAAAATTGTTGGAGTTCGTGATTTATGTAGAGTAATCGTTCCAGTAGTCAACCATTTAACCCAGTGTTCCCCAATGTGTGGGATCCACATCTCACAGGGGGACAATTTGATTGTTAACCACTTCGTTTCCTTCGGACAATTCGTATCCTTCTAATTCTGTTTGTATAAAGTTACAGATGAGTTATCTCGCGGGGTTCCATGGAAATTACCGACACGGTTTTCACCGACTCCAAATTTGACCGACAACACCTTTAACCGATAACGATTTTGTTGTTAAAGGAAACTTATAGTGGAATAGGACAACTGTATACACAGACACAATGTAATTTAGTGTATTACTTGAACAGAATTTATTTTAATCTGTAATGACTTTTACATCACAGTGCGACACAGCTGTGAGAGTGATATAGAGTGAAGTTGGCTGAATATACAGAACTACATATACTCGCTTCCAGTGTTCTCGATTACGTGATCCCATGTATGCTATAACAACAGATTTTGACCGACAACGATGTTTGTTTCGTAGTCGGTTAACACGTTGAGCGCCACGTCAACCATCGATGGCTGACACTAGACCTTCCGTTTAGGCCGCGTCGACCACCGCTGGCTGACAGCGTGTAACATGATATAGAACTATAAAATTTACACTGTTTTATGGAATTATAGAAAATTTATTTAAAACTTACTTAATTTTGATTCATTACAGGACTAATGGTCTAATGTCAGTGTCTAGTGTCAGCCATCGATGGCTGACGTGGCGCTCAACGTGTTAAAGGCGTTGTCGGCCTAAGTAGTTGTCGGTGAAATCTGGTATAGGTTACATGTTGCCGGTGAAAACAGTGTCGGGGAAATTTGTGTCGGTGATTTCCATGGGAGCAATCTCGCGACATGTTATCCCGCGTTGCAATACCGTTTGCACGAAAGATGACACGTGCATATTATCGCGCAAGCTGTACGAAAGATAACTCGTCTGTGACTTTATACAAACAAAATCGTCGTCGCGTAATAACACGTCTGTGACTTTATATTAGATGACCGAAACGTTGAAATTAATATATTGCAAAATTGCTTTCAATTAAATTGATCGAACCGGTGCGCCAAAAACATCAACTTTGTTTATATTAGATGATTGCATAATTTCGTATCCGATTTGAAAATAAAATTCAATAAAATTTAACCATTGAATTTTATTTTCAAATCGGGCACGAAGTTATGCAATCATCTAATACAAACAGAATCGTAACATAACACATTCAAGAGAACGAAGTGGTTAACCCTCGTACGTCTTAGATCAGTAAATATAATCAGTAAAGAAGTGATTTATATATTTCAATGTAGAACATTTTTTTTTAATAAGTAAAAGACGTAGAATCAAATTTTTTGCGTTAAAATGATTTGGACAATTTAGTCTGTAAAAGTCCAAACGTTGTCGCGCCAAAGTAATTCAAGCAGAAAAACACGTTAAGCACGGAATCTTAATGAGTTTGTCGTAAGTACGCCTGTAATGTAGATATAAATTATGAAGAAATGAACAAATTCCTTGTTTTACGTTTCAGAGACCAATAAAAATTCAGATTAGAAACATCATGACATGCAACAAGTTGAAAAAGATACATCGAAATAACCGGCAACTGGTTTGACCGACATTTCTTTAACTAACGAGTATCCGCCGAAACCAAGTTTGATTGACACGTGAATTGCCCGTTAGCAACACTAACCGATAGCAATGTCTTTTCAATGTATGTATACTTTCCGCGAAATTGTCAAGGTATTTATATACACTTCTTATCGTTGGTCGAGGATAGTGTCCATCAACGTTGTTGATGGTTAATACACGTGTCAGTCAAGCTTGCTTCTAGCAAGTTAGCAGTGAAACCTACGTTTAGTGACTTCAACGTAAAAAGGTGGTGAAACCTTATTTACATAATTCTCATCTGCTGATTTCTTATCGATGACAGCGTGATCTTTTGATTCAAGAAACAAATTGAATATTGCAACCCATACAATTTGTTTATTTACAGAATCTAGAAGTAAGTGACATATTATATGGAATTCATGACAACTAAGTTTTAACAAACTTAGTAATTCTTTGACGTTATAAAGTCTGTAAGACAATGATGTAGTTTGGTTCATTTGACATAATGATCTCCATGTTTCATTCCATTTATTCCTCGTGTTCCATTCATTCTCTATTTTATAGATCAGACCCGGGCAACTTCTTCCCCTCGCTTCACGAGTCCCACTACCAGTGTACAGGTTTCCCCACTATCAACTATTTCATATTGCCCCTACCGTGTCTCTTCTTAATCTTCCGAACCTCCTCCTACACTTCACAGAAGTTTAATTAAGTAGTAATTCTTTCTATAAGAGGTTAGCGATAAAATAGATTATGGCTTAAATATACTTTTCATCTAACTAGGTTGTTTAGGATGGGAGAAGTTCATCTGACGCAGCACCTAACGTTTGAAGTTAGCATTTCATTAAGTAATTGAATTTGACTAGAAAAAAATGACGCCATCCGGAACTTGGGCGTCCCATCAGACAAAGAAACTTCTTTGGAATCTCCTTAGAAGACAATGATGTACAAGAATGATATAAATGAGAATTACTTGTACTGAATGTACAAGTAATAATAGTTGTAACAGATGTAACATAGGCCTATTTGTTCTGTGAAAATGTTGAACCAAAGTTTAAGTTGCAAAAATGAGGGTTACTTAACCCCTTGCTCTACGATATCGTGTCAAAGTCGTGATGAAAAGTCAGAACAGAGTCTAATTAATTTCTTTTAAACTGATACGAATTTCTGTTTTAGTTTCGTTAATGTATATTTATTGAAGAACATGTAGCCGTACAATAGATGTAAATTTTCTCTATCGTTAGGAAATTACGAACTACAAAAAAAGTTCTAATCACTGAAACAATAAATTAAATCGCAGGGCAAGGAGTTAAACCACTTCACTAGGAGTTCTCAAACACAGCTGAACATGTTAATTCTCATACGCTCCTCAAAAATAGCTGCATGAAAGAGACTAGGATAACAATTCGCCCATTTTTATTTTTCGCGTTAAATCAACACATTATGTTTCATTTATAGCGCCACATTTTAAAGAAATTGATCTCACGACGTAGACATAAAAGGATGAATAATTTTACAATATGTAAAAATATTAAATCGATGAATTTTCACCCAGAGGAACGTATGAGGGTTAATATACGCGAGTATCTCCCATAACTTGATCTATCGCAAGTTACACAGAGATGCGACGGTTTCGTACCGCACGGCGATCTATTTTTTCGCGCGGGCGTATGATATTGTACCGCGTTAATTGTAAGTTCAGAGGACGCGCGGTGCACCGAGAGAGACCCCTAAGAAACGCATTCCGGTTTTCGTCCCGAAGACATTGGCGGAACTGGCCTCCCGATGGTATTGGGAGAGTTTTTCTGGGAGCAGCTCGTGTCTCTTCTCCCGACATCCGTGCGAATGTAGGAGCGCAGGGTGTGGTGTTGGTACCAGGCAGGCAGGCAGCCGGTGCAGTGGTCCGCTACTGGTTCCCGTGGCTGTATATGCGGCCGCAAGAATGTTCGCCGTGTTGGTTCGATTAATCAGTCGTTTTTCGTGGCCCGGCTCTGGGCCAATAGAGCCAGAAAAACTTAACGTATGTGATAATGCGCCAGCTATGCTTCCCCGCTTGATCCGCCACCGAACGGGTCGCGTCGAGAGAGAGAGTGCTTGTGGGCTGCCGTAGCGTCCGCAACTTGGAACGTGGATCCCGTGGATCATGGATCGTGCCCATGCCCTTGTTGAATATACCTACCTACGTCGAAACGGCCTGGCCACGGCCGAGCCGACGCGTCGCCAGGATCACTGACCGGCAGGATGCTGTCTTGCAAGGGACTCAAACTTTTTTCCCGGCGACAGCCCCGAGGACACGTAACCAGAAGTCTGGCTCAAATATACCCGAACACGGTCCGCGATATTTCAGCTGTGATCTTTAACGAGCAAACCCGCCTGCGACCGGACGGCTCTTCGCGGCCGTGCTTTTGCCGCGCGCGCCGGTAGCTTCGGCGATTATTTTTCGATGAGATAAATTGATATGGACTCCTTCTTCCTCCTTCTTCGCTTTCTTCTTGCCTTACTTTCTTTCGTCGTGTGCGTCTCTCCGCTTGATCACGTCCCCCGAAAATGTATGTGCAAGTCGACGCGGTGATCTAGAAGAATCGCTGATCCGCTCGATACATCACTAAGGCTTGACCTACTGATACAACGGTTTGTTATTTATTTTCGACCGAGACTTGCATAAACTTTTGCTACTGCGGAGATAGTTTATCGTTAACTATTATTTTTCTACTAGCTGACCCGACAAACGTTCTCCTGTTCAAATTTCAATAAAGAATCTCGCAGTAATTCTATGGAAAATCTATCCCGGTAAACTCAGTTGGATTTTTCATATTGTAGGTATTTATTTAGAAATTTAATTGTGTTGGTACCGATCGATCGTCGGCGACCAGACAATGATCGATTTACCCTTGATAACCGAGATTCGTTTGTAAAATAACATTGATAGCGAATGTTATAATATAAAGAATTGTCAAGTAATAAACTACATTTAAATAAATCGCCTATAATATGTTGTAGCTTATGATCTACTGAACAAAAGATGTAATTTTCTCCTTTTTTTAGGAAATTATGAACTACAAAGGAAATTCTAATAATTGAAATCGTAAAATAAATCGTAGGGCAAGGGGTTAAATGGACCTTTAAAATACACTTTGAAAATGCAATGATTCCATTAAATTATCAAGTGAGATAGTAAGATTTCATTCAAACAGGTTATTAGTAAAAAAATAATATTTATAGAGTGGATCCAAAAAGTTTTTCAACACTAAAGATAGTCTCGATAAATTGCAGATGTTTAAACAGTAACGATTTCGTTAAAACAAATAGTACGATAATAATCCGGGTCTCATACTGAAGTTTCAGATTCCTACTTCTACTAACCATTATTCATTTCAGCCTAACACAATTTCGCACATCGTAACAAGAGAAAAACTGAAGACATGTTTTCTCTCAACCATACTATCAATTGAAGCGTTTCTAAAAACATTGAAAATGTTTATCGCGAAGCAATCTTCTGTACATTTGAAGATTGAAGTCACCCCTTCGCAACGACACAAAAAAACATGATGTCCAATTTTTTGGTCATTTTATTAAGGTTTAAATGGAAGGTATACAGCTAACTTTACTTGATCCTCAATTTAGTGCAATAGAAGAGTGACAGAAAATCGTACATTATTTTCTAAGAAGTCGTTGTAAACGGAAAGTTTCAATCTTCAAGTCCGTGGAAGATTCATTCGCGAGAAATTTTTTTTAATGTTTTTACAGAGGTTTCAATATTCTTTATATTGCAAAGGTTATAACATTTTCAGGAAAAACGGGTCTTCAATTTCTTATCAACTACAGCAAGTAAAAACATATTTTTAAAAAATGAATAACAGTGTACGAAAGTAGAATCTTCAAACTTTAAAATCAGTCGAAGCTTATTGTTACACTTTGATGTACAAATGTTTTTTGTATCTACTTATATCCACCATAGAACCGACAGAGAGGCTTTCGATCTCAATCGACTCCCGCGAAATCGTCGAATTGCACGGTGAAATTTCCCTGCTGTACGCGTATTCGCAGCGTTTCCATCGAAAAACCGGCGTTCGTCGAATGATTAGGCTTTTTGCATTAACCTGGTTAAGATTACGCTTCGCTAGCCACGAAGAAACGTCGAACGCGACCGACTTTTCAGGTAAGAAACGCGTCCGAGAGTGACACGCGTTATGACATTCCCGGACTGTTGCGAAATACACATCGGCGGCTCCACGATCGAAATCACTTTGTGCCTATAAAAATGAATGGAATTGAAATCAGCTTTTCGAAAGGGACTAGCGCGCCGTGTGCGTTCGGCTCGATAACGTCGCTTTCCCCTCCATATTGCGCCATGACACCTTCACGCTTTAATCGAACACGCTTTTTTACTTTCTCGCCATTTCGCGTAAAAATATGTCTTCCATTCGCGCAGCACCCTACACACAATGGACCAAAATCGGCTGGATAAACCGGCTCTTTGCCGAGACAATCGAAATTAGTAATGGACCGTAGAACACGTTCTATTGTACCGATTACCGTGCGGAAACATTAACGGTCGATATTGTATAGAAATTAAGTTCTTCATCTTTCTTACGTACGGTGTCCACCCACAATCTTTTTACGGCTCAATGCATTTCACGTCCAAAGAAGTGTACTTCTTCAGAGGTTCGTTCCAGTGCCTTTAAAATTCAAGAAAATACAATAGACGTATCTATCTCTCGCGTAACACGGTAGTTAGGTTTCCAGATGTAACAAAGGTGTGCTGTTTTTATACCAGCAGGCTTCCTGAACAAAAAATAGAGAATTTCTTTTTTTCCTGGTAACGGGAACTATATATAGAAAGCAGACTGTATTTTACCATTTTATCCCTTTCTGTATATATGTATATCAAAATGGTTCGATTATGCAGGGTGTCCCAAAAATGGTGTACATCCTTAAAAGGGTTGATTCCTGAGGTAATTTAAAGTAACTTTCTCTCGCTTCCTTAGTTCAGTGTCGCTCCTCGCTAGCTTTATATTACCCTCACATTGACTGTGGCCACACTTCGACTACCTCGGTTCTACTTGTGTTTCTTCGAGATTCGTGCATTCCTTGCTACCTGAGAAGGGTGACATCAACTCGGTCGCACTGTCTGCTATTCTCCCCAATGATTGTACTACTTTGAGAGGAAGTTCATCTCCAACGAACCCAACTGTGCAAAGTTGGTAGCAGCGTGAGGTCAGGAGCGACCAAAGCTGTTGGCAACAGGGACCGATCATCGCTTGTCTAAAACGACAGAGCGACGACGGCGGAGGCGCGATGAGCACTTTATGTCGGGCGCTCGAAGGGAATACACGTTTTCATATTTATTCCAGAGAGTATTCTTTTATTTCCTTATTCCCGTAGACCCCTTATAACTGCTAGAGAACACCTAAGACGAGAAGAGAGGTTAAGTTAGCTCCGTAGCTCATGCAACGTGCTACCCAGCGATCGGCAGCAGCGTCGCGGCCATCATTACCATCGAATTCGCAAGAAGTTTGTCGCCTCTTAACTGAAACGGTCCGGTTGAGGCGCGTTTTGCTGAAAAACCTCGGCTGAACGTGACGAAGCGATTAGCAAGAGCGAGGAGACGAAACGGATCACGGAACGTATGCCGGGGGCCGAATGAGACGCATAAATCGTGGGGGCCGAGGGGCCCGTGGCCTGCGCGGGTACAAGAAGAAGAGAGAAAGCTGTGGCATCTGGACCGGGAGCGGCGAGGGAAAGATATCGCGAGGTGTCGCGCGGAGTTTAAATAAAAGCTGGAACTCGCGGGACCGGCAAAAAAAAGTCCGCTCGGAAAAACACGAGATTTCAATTAAAGAGACAAGCTTAGTAATGAGGCAGCGTGGATTTATTGGCTCGAAGGCCGTGGCGCCTAAACGTCTGCGTGTGTTGTTGACCGGGTATCCGCTCCACGGCTCCCTGGCTGCTCGCAGTCCGTCAGAAGCACGCGCGTGTTAATGTATTCGTGCGTGCACGTGCCCCCGAGCCATTCGGCCCTTGCTCCGACCCTTTACACGGGCCCCGATACCACACCAACTGTTCCCCGGGTTCGGGTCTACCCGCATGCATCCGCCCGTACCCGCCTGTGCCGACCCCGCGCCTCCTCCTCCTCCATATTCCCCCGAATTGGCTCATTTGCATCCGATCGGAGATTCATTACCGTATTGCCCGGTAATAGGACAGTTCCACTCGAAGACACCTCGACTTTCCTCGCCCCGTTATCTATTCCTGCCCCCGATATTTCGAATACGGAACGAGAACGACCTTCCAACAGGCCACCGCACTCACCATTTCTCTGCCTCGACCTCGTCAGCTGGCAATCGTCTGTTTGTTCCGTCGCGCGTGGGAGAACCTTTTGCGTGTGGGCGCGATAGATCCACCAGCAACCACGGTTTTACCTGTAATTGGGATGATGGACCGCTCGGGAAAGAGTCGCCGTGACGATTTACTTGCTCCGCGTGGTGACGTGCCAGAGTATTTATTTTGCAGGTGAGCAGGATAAATGGTTCACTTGGAACTCCGACGGTATTGCCTCTCTCGAGTAAAGGGTCCACAGGCCAACCGAGGATATTCCACGGCGATAGATTGTCGGCAATGCCGACCAAGTCTCGCCGGAGATTTTCCGCGTTATTGTGAACAAACGCGTAAGCCGACACGTGAATTATACAGCTGCTGGAACTGAATATTCCTGGTGGTCTTTAGAAAGCTTAACAGTAAACCTACCAGCACAGTGTGGTGTACTTGGCACGAAAAGCTGACTAATGTGTGACTTTGAAAAGTTTCTTAAGATGGTTAAATACCTGAAGAATAAGTAGTAATGTTTTCTTTTTTTTTACATGTACTCGCTCATTACTACACAGCATGTTTAATACATTTGCGACAGAAATGAAAATGTGAAAGTTGTAACAGTGAAAATATTAGGAAAAATTAGAAATATAATTTTTAATCTGTTAAATACATTAAGGAAAAAAATTAATTTACATTTTACTCCAGTTTGTTGCAATTCAGATAGAAAATTTCATTTTGCATAAAGGTTCGCAGTTGTAATTATAATCGTCTGGAAATAGTGAAATTACACTGAATACTTATTACTATTTTATGGAGAATCGATAGTAATCAATAACTATATTCGTATATATTTTAGTCCTTATAAATTGCAATTACAAAATTTGAAAAAGAATATCTTTAGAATAACTACATTTTAGAATAATTATAATTATGAATATAATTTAATTATTCTATATATAATTCTATTCTATAATTATAATTATGAATATAATTTAATTATTCTATGATGCTATTCTATAATAATAATTATAAATATAATTTAATTATTCTATATTTTAGAATAACAATAAATTATTTCTTCTAGCTATTGGTAGAAACTTTAAATTGGAGTAAATTTTTAGAAAAGAATAACGATAACCGTATAAATGTTGTTTACATATGTGAGGAATTTAAAAAATCCTGCCAAATAGAAATATTGGCGCTGTTATTGGTATGTAAATCGTGCCAAATGCATTCTATAAATATCTATCTTGCTCTCAACTTTCTCTTAATGAAAAGATTTCGTGGGCAGAGTGTAAAAAAGAAGAATCAATGAGAGATAAGAAGATACAGTGTTCAAAGTATCTTGTAACAGCGACAATCAATGGCTGAAACTTATCAGCGAGGACAGTGGTCGCAACACTTTGCATAATTGCCGCAGCCTAATTAACTTCCTTCAACTAAAAGAGGGCCTCGCTAAACAGATAACATTATTTTCGCGTTAATAAACTACTTCTGTGACTGACAGACACGATAAAGGTATACTCCTCGCACACTTATCCACTGAATATTTTCGCGCGAAACAATTTTTACGTGCCTTGCATTTCGAAGCATTTTTCACTTCCTTTCGAGTTTCAACTGAACATTCTTGCACGTTCGATTAGCACCGTCAAACGTTATCGTTGTTGTTGCTCACTTACGACGAAAATAATGTTACATAAACATTATGATGTTTTTAACAATTTTTTAAAAATTGAAAATTTCGTGTTGCATTACTGTTGCAATACATGAAGGTTATTATAGACTACGACTAAACATTTTTACATATTTACACTTTATATGAATGAAAAAAAAATTTAAACACAGAAAAATTCGAAAAATCGACGTTAAATAAGGGAAAAAAATTTGAAATGCAAGATTTAAATTTCCATAAATATTCACGATTTACCATTTTCATTGCACTTTATACTATAAATGCATTAAAGTAGTCTCATGGCTTCCGTAATCGCCAATATAAATGCATTAGATGTATAATAACTCAAGAACTGGTAACTCGTTCAATACTGTGAAAAAGTAGTCGATATCATTAGAGCATTTATTATAGCGTGAAAGGTTTTATGGTTTCTCGAACCATTCGTGCAAACATTCTTCTACAATATTTGCCCCATTAATTGAAAATTGCTTATAGAAAAAGCTTTTATTGCTTATGGCAGGATGTAGTACTTCGTACTTGTTTTACTGGTTACTAAAATCCTTTCGGTTGGATTAAAGTCATTGAAAATAGATGAAAACAGATACAGTACTTATTGCATACATCAAATTAAAAATATTTCTCACAGTAAGCAAAGCACTAAAAATATATTAACATGAGAATAAAGAAAATGAACACACTTAACACAAATAAATGTATCAATCGCAATTACCAATTTTTAGAATGTTGTTAATAACAATCTAACAATCGCAGGGTTCAATAATTGCATTAATAATATCCCGACAGTCATAAATGTGTATAAAAGCATTAACAAAAAACCTGATAGGCAAAAGCTATTATAAAAGTTGTAGTAATACCATAACAGCCATAAATCTTAATAAAAGTATCAATAATAACTAGACTACGAATTTTATACGCATTTTTAACGAAACTGAGTACATGCAGTTCGAACCTGTAGATAAAAAGAATTTAATAATATCAATGTGCTAGTTGCAGCTCATTCAAAGGAGTAAAGAAAAAAAGAAATTGTTACTCGACTTCTCTTTCTTGGCATTTTTGTTTTGCATAAAGATAGGCCCGTCTAATAATAACGTAACAGCCGCAGGACTTTGCATTCGCAGTAGGAAGATTGAACGCATTAATATCAATTATCAATCCAAGCGGCGGGGCGCGGCAACAGCATCCCCGCATGTACTACATCCCGCAATGCGTAAGAAAAGCCAAAAAAGGGGAAGAACAGTGCGATTACCGATCGGAGAGTCCTCGTCAACATCGCGGCAGATCGTTGGTTGGCCGCGACAAGAAACCGTCCCGCATATAATCACGGAAATTATCGGTCGCCATGGGTCCGGGTACGTTTATTCAGTCACAGTCAAACTATCGTTGCCATTTGTAGCGGGCAGTTATTCGTTCACGGTGGATCGATTAACAAGCTTCTTATCTCGTTTAAGGATTTTTATGGCGTACGTTATAGCTCGAGCATCGCTGTCCACGGGGGAGAGAAAACATCGTCGGCACCGCGGCTTAAAGACATGATCCACCGAGTAATCGTCTTTCGAGCCCGAGAGAGCCCGATAAAAAACGCCATACGATACGAATCGGCTGGTCCGAGCGCCGATCGGCCGCCGGCTACGAATCACCTGGTACCACATTATATCATATAATTTTTATCGGATCTCAAGTACAATCTCGCGGTGTACACCCGGGGAAATTATGCATAAGACTTATCATCATTCTGGCTCGAAAGTTTATCGGGCTTCGGGACCGGGTTGTGGCCCGTTCCCTTTGGAACTCGGGGAACGCTCCCGGACGCGGTGCCATGCCAGGGCGACCGGTAAAAATTGCTAATTCCTCGTCTTCGTCCGAGTTATACCACCTGGTAAGTTATAATACCGTCCTCGGGAATAAACCCTCCTACCTGGGTCGTCGCGTCGGCATCGTACCGATCGTAGCCGGTCGTTTCGTGCGGTGACGGAAACCTTTTAGCCTTTTAGCGTTTCACGGGGTGCGTACCGGGTCGTTTCGGCAAGTGGCTGTCGACGCAAACTGCCGCCGCCGTTCCCGTCTCTTCCAAAGGGGATACCCCTTCTCCGCAGACCTTCTCCTTCAGCAGCGTTTCCAGAAAGATTTCAATGTACCGAAGTGTGGAGGTATGCCGTGATACTTTTCGGGTGCCGCGCGATCCCCCGTTTCGAAGCCGGCGCTCCGTGTGTGTTATTAGGGGCGATTATCATTCAGCCGGCCGGTCGCCGACCGTGCAACCGTATTTCGGAATCGTTAGCTGCGATTTATGGTCTCGCTTGTTATTAATAACAATTCGACGACCACGCGTCCCCCGATGCTTTTCCACGTTTTCGCGGTCGTATCATTACGCTCCTCTTCGTTTTGCCGATCGCTGCCGGAACGACGACGTTCAACGTCTCAGCGCGTCAACTGCTGTGAGAAAGTTTCGGAAGTCTCGACAGAACACGATTATTACCAGTCGAATGATCGAATTTATATTTTCGTGCACAAGTTCTGCATTTTCTTAAACCTCGTACGTTCCTTGGAAGTATTGGTCTGGAACGAAAGTTCTACAGTTTTTAAATAAATACTGTTTGCAATTTTTTAGGTAACTTATCCTGTTACTGAATAAACCTAGCAATAAATGTATTCATTTTGGCTTCGAATGTGAACTTAAAAACAAATTCTCGTTCCAATCCCACAGTTGCATAAAAGAGCCGTATATAATATTTCAAATCAATCTTCAAATCAATAAATTATGTGTCATTTATAACGTCAAAGTTTAAAGAAATATATCTCGCAACAGACAGAAAGAGATTAATCGTTTTGCAAAAACATAAATTGAATGGAAACAGTAAAAGCATTAGAAGAATTTAATAATGGCCGATTTCTAATTTCCGATCAGATTTGAAAGACAAACTGTAATAAAGGCACAAAAATAATAATTGGATATTTTTCAATACACTGAATTGTCTTGTTCTGCTTTCAGAAAACAATTATTGCTTACTAAAAAAAAATTAAATATTTAAAGCCATATTAGAGAATGGTCTTTCTTACTCGGTCAGAAATCGTTTCTTGTAACTGCAGATACCTTGATAACAATAAAAACCACCACATTATGCCCCAATACGTCGCGCGTGTTGTAATTCAACAAATTTCTGAAAGCATTAAGGGGAACCACCGACGACGCGACAAAAACAAGTAACAATTACACCAAGTTGAACGCATGTACGCAGCAAGAACGCGGCAGTAGAAGGAAAGTCGAAGTTTTTCTCAAATAACCACCGTATTCGGTCGTGTACCGCACGAGTAAGAGGGCGAAACCGCGAGCTTTGGCTACTACCATACTACGTGCTCACGGAGGTGCTTAACAATCGCTGTCGATTTTTACTGGAAACGTGTTTGCTATTTCTGAAGTGTAATTGGAATGACTTGACTGCACATTTTACGACTTGGTAAGTGAAATTTAGAACAGTAACACGATTCAAAGAATTATAATATGCATATAACATGACGATACAGTATAGTGTTTTCAATTTACGGAACTATTAAGTTGGAGGGAAAGTTCTGTCGTATTTTAAATAAACAGATACCTTTGTTTTTAAATCTAAAACACATATTACTAGTCATTGGAAAACAGGAAGTTGGACAGGGAATCTGAAAGATGGCAACAAGTTATTACAGATAATGGAAATTTTATCATTGAGTATTATTAAACATATATTTTTATAAATTGAGTCAAATGTATTCTTTAAAAAATGGAAATATTAGGTTGCAGGGAAAGTTTTGTCGTATTTTAAATAAACAGGTACCTTTGTTTTTAAATCGAAAACACATATTCCAGTCATTGGGAAACAGGAAGTTGGACAGATCATATCATATCGAAATAAACATTATTCAAAGAAAAATTGCATATCCAAATAAAAATTGAAGGTGAGACCTTAAGTCCAACCATCTACCTTTAAATGATGTGCACTACTGTGTGAAAGAAAGAAGTATAATTATAACCCAGTATAATTATAAGATATAATGACAAACAATATCTTTACGTAGAAATAGTATTGTGCAATGATTGATTTATAGCATTTAAAGTATTAGATAATCGGCAATAAGACATAGGTATATGTATAGGTTACACATTATGTGTATATATTCTCAGAACTATTCAATTAAACAGCGAAATCCTTCCTCAAAACTTACTGTGTTCATCTTTGATTTTTTACGCTTTTCTATTAATTATGACCGGATGTTTCTTTCTCTTGCACAGTAATGTACAGGGTGTCCCAAATGTAAATGGCAAAACTTCAGGAGCTTGTAGGGGACCGAAAAAATAAGACAAAAAGTCTTTTAGAGATTTGCTCGTTTTTGCTTTATTTTGAAGAAAATTGCAAAAAAGAAACAAAACAAGTTTTCATTTTATACTTATTTATTTACATTTTATTTATGTTATCATCTATTTAATGTAGATATTGTTCAAAATGTTGCCCTCTTGCAGCAATGCAAGCATTACATCTAGCTCTGACTGAACAATTAAGAGACCGAATCATAGATACGGTGCACCAAATATCACCAGAACAATATTTAGCTGCAATTTATCAAGTTAGTGCTAGATATAATGCTTGCATTGCTGCAAGAGGGTAACATTCTGAACAATATGTACATTAAACAGTTGCTAACTTAAATAAAATGCATATGTATAAATAAGTACAAAAATGAAAACTTGTTTTGTTTCTTTTTTTGTAATTTCCTCCAAAACAACGCAGAAACGAGCAAATCAGTAAAAGTCATTTTGTCTTAATTTTTGTGTCCCCTACACGCTCCTGAAGTTTTGCCATTTAAATTCGAACCATCCTTTACAATAAACTCGTAAATTGTAATAATATGTCTTGATCGAAATACGTCAGAACATTCACGATCTAAAATCGAACATTTCATATGCAACAACCTAATAAGACAATGCTTGTGGGTATCGAAATTGACTCGAATTCGTACTACATACTCGTCTACTGTCTACATTGAACTTGATCCCATCCCTACCGGCTTGAGCCGCGCCGCTGGATCCAATGAATAATACAGGCGTAGCGCAATTAGCTTTGCTGTTTTCAATTTAATCGGCGTATTATCAACCCTTCAGGGAACGCGGACCAGTTCCCGCAAGAAAGGGCACCCATTCGACGACATGCACCACCACACCATGCGGCGAAAGTCGTGGCGCAGCAGGTAGCGAGACGCGCAAAGAACGACCGCGGACGCGGCGCAGCGCATCACCGCGCGTCATTGCGCTCTTATTGTGCCCGGCCGTTTGTCAACCCGATTTCATCGATTGGAAAAGTAAATTTATCGAGCCAGTACGTATCCAGCCGATATTTTGCGACGTTCTCTATGCACACCCGCCGCCATTTGTGATGCTGATGGTGGCGAGAAGCATTTGTACGATATTTATGTACCCAGGTTGATGGGCGAGACAGTTTTGACTTGCACGTTGGTTCAACGTTAGAATTTACCGATACGTGGAAAACTCGAATACTGGGACCATTCGTGGTGGACGATTCTACATATAAACCGGAATCATAAGTTCTCTTGGAACATCTACAAAAAGTATGTCCGTATGTCCAAACATTTTTGTATAATCTATTTTTTCTTAAGTTTTTAATTTAAATTGTTTTTATTTTTCGGACCGCGAAGGGGGCCTTAGGCTACAGATAAATTCCATGCATAGGTCACCGTAGGCAATTCTTTTTTATCCAAGTGGAAACAAATTTAAAAATGGGGCACTCGTTCGATAAAATCTGTCTTCGAGTTCTCTAAATCTTTTGGATCCTCGTAATTCTTTTGCATGTTCGCAGATCCCTTACGCAAATCTTCTATGACTCTTAAACTTGTGAATTATTTTGAATCTTTTTCTGTGCATGAAACTTAAAGTGTCGATAATATATTTGGCTGGCCCAAAAGTTCGTTTCATTCTCAGAAGTTTCGAAAGCTTAATGTAATAATGTAATAACAATATAGAACATGCAAATTATTTCCATGTAAAATTTGATATTTGGTTGTTTGGTATCTATTTGCAAGAATCTAGAACAATTTGACTGTTGTGACTGTAATTTTAACATAATTCTTTCTTTTCTTTTTTTTTATTAAAAAAAACTAACACTTGAGATTAATAGTTATACGAGTCTCCAGATGTAAATATTAAAATGTTTTAGAAAAGAAGAGATATAGAAATAGGCTACAACATTATTTTCATGCGATTAACATTTCCATATTTAACGGTAGTTGTAATTTGTAATCTTATCTTTTGTAAGTTTTTTAAATGATTTGTGCCCTTCAAGTTTCGTTAAATTTAGATATTCGTATTGGCACATTTTAGTGGTTAAAAGTAATTAGTGTTTTCCACTTTTCAGTGAAGCACAAATTTTTGAGATTTTGATAGAAAAAATTATTACTGAAATGACAATAATGAATAAGCGAAGACAGTATGTAGATGAATTCAGAGAATTTAGGTGAGATTGTCGATATATTATTTCAATCTCTCGCTAACTTTATTAAGAGAAAAAATAAACTATCATATGGCTGCCATTTCTTGCAATAGATGGTCAAAATTTTTATTTTACATAAAGGTACGTAGTCTGGTCATTAATGTGATTGATATTATGACCAATATAAAAAGTAATTACTGAATAAATTCATCGAAGAAATGCATTAGATTACTAATCTACAAGAACACATTTGGCCAAAAAAAGTTTCTACTATATTTACTCAATTGGTACTTACAGCACATGAAGTCTCTAAACAATCAGTATTCATCGGACAAGGTATTTGCCATACTGTCATTGTTAATCAGCCTAAGTACAATAGGTATTCTGATTGCTTAATGGCTTCATACATGACTGGCTACTGACCTACTCGTGAAGTAGTATCCCCGACGTTTAACATGACACGCGTAGTTTACGTTTCTATCAATGAATATCGAGTGGTGTCTAGATAAGTGGCATAAGAAAATTGCACCACCAATGACTAATAAACAGAGCACAGCAAATCACATTTTTGAATAGAGAATCGTCAAGTAGACACGCTGAGAACCCTTATTCAACTCTGACGTAGTTATCCTTCCAATTGGCACAGCTTGTTTGAAATTGTTCGGGGTTATGTCGCGTTCACACTAAAGTTTACGATGCATTCACGATGCAAGCATACTCTTCATTAGAATACACATATCATGAATTTCTGAAACATAAGAATTCCTAAACGTTTCTATACTTACGAATCTGATAGGTAAGCATTCAGTAAACTTTTTATTCCAGTAGAAAGAAAAATTTATTGTACAAATTTTGAAACACACATTGATTTGCTGAACTGTTATTGTGATTGAAGTTTAAATTTCGTTTGGTTTTACACATAGGTTAAATACAACGCGAAATAAAAATAACTTTATAAATTAGTTACTGTAGAAGTAATTTTATAGAAATAGTTAATCGATTTAGTTAAATTGAATAATAATATGAAAATATTTAAAGCCAAAATTTCCAAAAAAAGTTTATATTTAATTATTATTAGAAAGCGGATTTTATGCATCTATGACAACGATGAGTAGGTGCAATTTGAAACAGTGAACACATTAGAACAATTTCAAAATACTGTTATATTATTTTCAATCTATTAAATATGTTAGGAAAGAAAATACATTTCTGTTTCACTTCAGCTTGTTACAATAAAGATGGAAAATTTTTTATTTAGCACAAACATCCGCTGTCTAATTATTATAGTCATATATAATTTAAACAAGTCATGATGCAAATAGCACTCAAGACTGGTTAGGATTTCTACTAGTCTAATTATGCTGTAGATGATCACAGTCTATGCATTTCTGACCTCATGTTTAGCGTTATTAACCCTCGTTAATAGTATTAGATCCAAATACTATTACTAGTATTAATCCAATACTAATAGTCCAATTCGGTAGTAAATTACTTTCTCATTTTATTGTTACAGCTTCTAAACATAAAAGTATAATAAAATAGTAAACCTTGGTTACAACTTATACACAAATGATATTAGAATTATGGAAATCTAGTTGGTGTAAAAACTTGAAGAGTATATCTCACATTAATTAATAATATATTGTATAGTACATATGTATAAATGTATAAAACAAAGGATAATATTGAGGACTTTCGAGGAATATAACCAAAATGTGTTGCTCTAAAAGAAAGAGGTATAGAGGAATATATAAGAAAGAATAAATAAGAAAGAGGAATATTTGCAAATATACAAAATAGTTTATTGATTACCTAAAAGAAAGAGAAACGACAATTGAAATCTATTCTGCTCAATTACTCCTAGATCTATTATTTTATTTTATTTTATTTATCACTTTAATCCTTGCACATGTATTCTCTTACATCATCTCTCTATATTTTGATCTCCCTTGTTGAGCATCGATGTATATCGATTGGAGGGCGAGCTGGCAAATAAAGCGCGGCTGATTTGAATTAAAGAAAGTATCCTTTCTTTACACATGTAGTATATTGTGTACATAGAATATATACATACGTATAGTTTGGAAAACTTAATTGAATGCTGATATCGTTCAATATATTGTATAAGTGTACAGTAAGTATTAAAACATGTATTGAAACCTATTTATTAATAGATACGATACTGTCCGGAATTGTAAACTTCTTATTAAATAATTGTTAGACAAGAAGTCACAAATCAGAAATGTCAGCTCAACTGTTACCTCCCAAATTAATTGCGTAATCTGGTGCACTTCCGCCTAAGTGATACGTCCGAAAAATTGGATGGCTTGTGAGATGACCCCTATCAGATATGTAATATAGTATCTTGAATGCTCGAGCGTTGGTCACGAGTTTCGCAGTCTAGGTGAGAAAAGTCGGTGAACGAAGCGTTAAACGCGTTCTTAGGGCAGTCTAATCGGAAGTTTGGTCTAATCAGAGGTTCGCGCTTGGGCCGAAAGCCGCGTTTACACGGGCGTGTACAGAGACGTGCATACGTAGACTATATGTATACAGACACGGAGTTAATCGCGACGGTATGTGGCGACGACGAACAGTGCCGCCCACATGGTCACTTGACCTCCCTACGCCCCCGTAGCTCTCAGTTAACCTTATCAACTCGATTCAACTCGACCTAACCGGTGTCGGGCCCGATGAGTCGCGCTTACCTACATTCACGTTTCTCTGCTCTGCTCTGCTCAGCTCTACTCTGCTCTGTGCTGAGCAGTCGCGTAGCTCGCGACGCTCGCGGCCTAAAGAAATCGGATGTGTATTCACCGAGGCCCTGATGATGGTCCTCCGTTCGTAAACAGCTACCTGAAGCACCCGAACAAATCATTCTCGCTTAAAGCGTTGCAAATTGCTCCGTACAGTAGTCATTTAGACTTCGATGTCCGTTGCACTCTCATTCGGCCTTCCTCTGCACTTACTACACAACATTTGAATATTAACTCTACGACGACATACGATTTCAGAATCTCATGTGGATACGATTTGAGAATCACATGTGGGTACGACTTAGGATACAGCAAAAGTTATATCTCCAATGAACACGAGGAGACATTGATTGAAGCTAATTTTGTTTCCATGAAGCAACTATTGACACACTTTGTTTTTTAATGAAATATCTAACAATGGTCTTTCAACTGTTACAGAAATTATAACAGAATCATTTTGCTCGCACTGTACCAGGGAATCCATTTCAGCGAGATCGATAGAAGCTTCAACGGCCGACAGAAGGTATGTAGGTACAATCTAAAAAAGCTTTACATTAAAATCAGATTTAACTGAGATATCCACACCATCGTGTTTGTACTTCCGATGAAATATCGCGAGGACTTCTGCAGAGAACCCCTTGGATTTGTATGCGTTCTGAGTAACGAGAAACGGCGCGGACCGTCTCATTATTATCTCGTTTCGCGCGAGTCATTCATTTTTATGTATGTTGAAGATTGCGTTCGATGATTCACAAGCGTCCAACGCCATGGATCCGAATACTTTTGTAATTTACACATGATACGATCGTTCGCGTTACATATCTGTTACATCGGAATTAATTGACTATTTATTAGGTGCAACATTTCGATTTTTATAAAAAAATGTTCAGGCGTATGACGCTTTGATAGATTTTTCTAATTCAGACGATGTTTACGATAGGATTCCAATTAAAATGAAGCTCTGATTAAATTATAGTTCACATTATCGATCGAAAGTTTAGAAACACACCAAATATCAAAATGATACACCAAAAGTAAAGTAACTGTCCATGGTAAAAGCGTATTACATATTTGAATAGTTTAACAAATCAATTCTAAATATAAATATTTTTTTTATTTCATTTAATGTTTAATAATATTTTATTTTATTTGATGTCAAATAATGTTTTATTTTATTTTATGTTAAAACCATTAGAAGAGAGAGAGAGAAGTTAAAATTACCGTTACATTATTTTCAATTTGTTGAACATATTAAAAAAGGAAAAACAGTTCTATTTCACTCCAATGTTTCGATAAACAACATGTGTTTAACAGATGCTTCACACTATTAAAGAATTATCAATTATGTAAATTTCATCACAAAGCAAGTGGGTAATATTTCTGAGTAACATACATATATTATAATTACTTTCATCAAGTTTTTTGAAAATTGTATATTTTACATCGAATTTCTAATTAATCTTGAAAATGGTCAAAACAAAGATCGAAACGTCGAGGATTTAACTTGTTAATTTGCAAAATTGCTTTATAGAATAAAGTAACAAACGATCGATCCTTGCGCCGAAAACATTAACCATTCTATATTAACAACAAATACGAACGAAAGAAGAATATGTTCATTCACTCCAGCTTGTTGCAATTTAGATGGAACATTTTTATTTTGTAGGAAGATCCGCTGTCTACACATAAGTGGATGTAACTATGATGGAGATATTCCGTAAATAATAAATATATTTTTCAACCGGCCTGTTTACTAACGGGAATTTTCATTTCTGGCGAAACATTATCGCCCGTCCATAATTACCAATTAATCTCAATCGAGTGCCCGCGATCACATATTCATTGATCCGTCCTGGTTATCTATATTATTCATCTTAAGTGCGTTATATCATGGATTGAATTGGATGGGGTGATGTATTACTGTCTTTTAATCGCGTCAGTCAACGTTTTCAACGTCCACGGATATTATCGCTCGGAGCAATTAACCAATAAATTACCATCGACTTAACGGACTGAACAGAAAAATGAAAGTGTGAATTTTGTCGCCTCTCAATGAAATAAGGCGCCAACGTTATTATTACTAACAAAAAGACTTAATATAAATATTCATGGCTACCCCTAAGATTAACTTTCAGAGTAATCATTAAAATCGTCCACATAGCGAGTGTCGTATGGATTAAATAAATCACGCGACCACATTGGACTTGAAAATTACCGGTTTTTCCACGGAGCTGATCTATCCTAACGATTTAGTATGACCCGTGCGCGTCGGATCACGCGAATCTGGAAAAAAATGATAGGATGTACGATATATTTGTCCCGCGGCGTGCAATCTTTAAAACATATGTTTTTCGTAATCGTTCGCGCGGTTCTATTATCGAAGAGGTATATATAAGAGAGCAGCCGAATTGGGGGAACACGCTCGGGGCGCGAATCTATACATATTTAATGAGAGCACGCAGTTGTAAAAAGCAGCTGGCGAATTGCTCCCCGGCAGAGTGACTCGGCAGATACTTTTATTCAAATCTGATCCCGCGGCACGGAGAGATGCTCCTCGCGGGAGGCGCGAAACGCATATCAAAAGAAAAATGCTCTCACCGCCTTTTTCGCATGCATAAACATAATCCCCGCATAATGTATATTTCAAAGTCTTCCGCCCGGCATCACTGCTCATTACTATTAGATTGATGCCCACCGTATCGGTGGCCCCTGTTCTGACCCCTCGAGGACGATATTCGACGAGAGCACGACAAGGCAGTCTTCTTCTTTAAAGCTCCCTTCGTTTATTTCGGGGAGAACCACGAGACTTAAACTGCTAACTTATAATAGACCGTCATACTTTGTAAAATTGCGTCATCGAATTTGTTTAAAATTAACTATTAATCTATTATTAACACTTTTGTTTATGGAAACATTTTATAGGGTTTTATAGACCATGTAAAAATATTTATTACTTATTCCAGTATCCTTTTATGTTTATTCATTTTCAAGATAGCTGACATTATATACGAATATTCTTATACACGAAAAACTTTATATATGTAGATTAAAGCTATTCGATATACTTATTTTATATTTGAGATACATATTAAAATGTATTTATGTTTATTTGATCATTTATGTTAATTTACTTAATATGTTTGGAGAACTGCAAAACTATAATAAACTAAAACATATTCTTGACAAAAACAAATAAATAAACTGCAGTCACTAAGATCTATACAAAGTATATAGGTAATTATTGCGAGAGGGTGGCCATACTTCGATTTTGATGACATTTAAATATGTTATAGATTTCAACATTTTAAACAACGTGTTTACAAAAAAAGTAAACAGATGCCACATGATAAACATTCAATACAGTATTACCAATAGTTTTTTGCAAATATCTCGAAAACTAAAAGCAACCCCCTTATATTGGAAAAGGAAAAAGTTGTTCAAAATGTGTTGCTGCATAACATATTTAAATTTCATCAAAATCTGGTCACCCTTTCTCAATAATTACCAATAGAAATTATAACTGTTTATTTTATCTACTAGTTTACTTCAAGAAACACATAATATGTCCACGAAATTGGCATCGATGAGTGTTGCCAGTGTAACAGAAATGCATTTGTGAACTTGCACGTCAAATTTCGTTAATGAAGATAAATTTAAATATAACATCACATATTCACATATTAAGTCCAGCATTTAAAACCGATTTTTTTTAATTCCTAAAATTTAAAAGCCGATTTCCGAATTTGACAACTTCTAGCAGAATAAACTTGTTCTTACACCAACAAATCACAAGGTTACACTATTTTCATATATCTTGTTAATGCAACTTGTGCATCGTGAGTTTACATTTTGTAATTTCTTGAACAACTATACGCACATTTTACGTGCACCATTTACAACAATCTTAACGAAGGGGAACTCGGACTCCGACGATTTCCTGTTGCAACCACTGTTCGCATAAGTGTTTCGCTATTACTCCTGAAAGCTAACAACAGCGAGGAATTTACAGGAGAATTTTTTCACGTGTTCTCGATGTCTCCGGGCCGATTAATTCCGACTTACTACCGTCAGTCAATCATTAGGTAATGAGGTCATGTTTGATCCGTAAGTGGACGTCGATCGTCCGTTTAAACGTATCGGCGTTCGCATAGAATAGTCCGTGATCTTATCGTCGCGGTTTCATGTAATGCTAATGGGCGCACGTTGCAGCCTAATATGTACTTAAACGAAAAGGTTAATATGATAGCGGGTAAATGCGCAGACATTAAGGAGAAAAACAAGGTACACCGGACAAATTATGAAGGGAACCTACTCGGCGAAACGAGATCTCGTTTGTTGGTTAAAGTAAAGCGTATCAGGGACCGTGATTCGCCTGATTTTGCGAATAGAATGGACGTTTATACGTTAATGGGCACTTTCTTCTGTTCTAATAACTGAGTTTACAAGCTCTCGACATGTTCGGACTGAATGTTTCATTTATTCTTTTCCAAAATTGATGACAAGCAAAGATAATCATTAGACTCCGGAGTTTATGCATTTATGACAAGAATGAGTAGATGTAATTTACAAGTATTAATATATTATTTTCACTGTATTCAAATTATTCATCAAAAATATAAATTTATACCTAGCTCCAGTGTCTTGCAATTGATACACAAACTTTTTATTTCATAATCGTTGATTATGTCAAATTTCAATCTTTAAAGCAGATCTTTATTTCTAGAAGGACTGTAATTGTACCAATGGAAATACATAATCTCCATTAAAAAAGTTAATGAATTAAAGCAACAGATCTAACGTTATATAAAGAATTTAGATTTTTTATACAGTTTACACACAAGTGCAGGCGTGTTATGAATTTAAAAAAATCCAAAACACAGCCATGCTGGCATTATATATACAGTAATGAATTTTTGCCAATTGCAGACTCGTGCAGCTTGTCAAACCAGTTGCACTGCTGCATATATATCTTAATGAATACAAAATTCTTCTGCGCCACTCCATTAAATCAGCTGTATATATTGTTCGTATTACGTTATCTTATTGTTGTAGCGTGTATCAGTTTAAACCATTGATCAAATAAGAATATACAATATGTATAGTGTCTCAACTTATACATGGTGTCATTGATATATTGCAAAGCAATTTTGCAATATATCAATTTCGACGTTTCAGTCTTTGTTTAGACCCTTTTCAAGAAAATAATGATTGGTCTAAAAAAAGGTCTAAACAAAGACCGAAACGTCGAAATTAATATATTGTAAAATTGCTTTCAATAAAATTGATCGAATCGGTGCACCAAAAACATTAACTTTGATATGCATAGTGTGACGAATCAGTTCCAGAAACAACGACGCACTGATGTAGCAAACACGCAAAATAATCAATAAGGAAACCCGATCTTTCTGTATCGCATTCGCGGCAATAACAGAAACACAGGCACTCGAAGCACGTGATTTAAAATGTTAAATGCCATCGATTCTTTATTAAGACGCGATGTCGCCGGCGGTTTCATTTCTTCGAGGAACAAATGGCCCGCAAGTTATCACCCCGGGAGCACGACCCTTCCATTTAAAAAATGTAAATTTGTTAATGCAAGTAGTGCGGGGGCGTGAAAATTCGCTGGTCCTCCCTCCTCTCGCACACTGCTCCCGTTTTCTCGGGTTGAACTTCGCGCCGACTCGCAGGCACCCTATTACCTGAGACTATTATCCAATACAAAAAATCAAATAAAGTATGCTAAGTTACGCTTCGAAGACTTTAGGGAGTCAGAACTGTCGAGGGGTTGCAGAAACATTTTTTTTACTCGCTTCCCCTAGGAACGCGCCGCGACGCCGACATCCACCGGCCACTTACACACTTTCTTCGTTGCTTCCTATTAACTTCCAACAGGGTGTAAAAATTAGAGGAGCCGTTAAAGCCTTCGCAGGATTTGGCGGCAGTCATCGCCCTGCTGTACTGGTATTTTCTCATTTACTTCAGTGCCGTGTACATTCAATTGTATCGCTCGTAATGGTCACTTCTTGCGTGCCGATGCTTATTGTTGAGAGGGGCTTCTCGTGTAACGATTGTGAAAACAAATGATTTTTAAAAATTGTTTTTAAAGTAATTTATAGATATATGACACTGGCCTCTTGGGATTGTAAACAAATAGTCTTGAAGTATGAGCGTATTTTTTCTTGGCTAAATTGTTATTATTATTTATTGTATAATGCGCACGATTCTTGAACATCAACATCGATACAACAAAAAATTTTATACCACAATATTACATACCTGTGTGAGATTATTAAGTTATGGTTGTTTCGTTTATGACAATATTCAAGGTACTGGTAACGAACGACAGCTAAAACCTATTAATTAAACTGAGCTATCTACCCTAAACGTAATTTTTGCCCACATTACTTCTTTTTAACGTTGCGTTTGCGTTTGTAAATTATTATACATTATATTATATTGCATGTTATTTAGTATACGCAATTATTTCTTGAAAATATCTATAGTAAGATCGAAATGTTGAAGTTAATGTGGTAATTTGGAAAAGTGCTTTTAATTAATATATTTATTATATTGTATAATATTTTGAAATGGTTTTTAGAGCGAGTACAGTGCACGACGTCACCTCCGAATCAAAATATTTGTGAAACTAAATTGTAACAGTAAATAAGAACATGAAAAATATTACGTTCGTACGAAAAACTTGCCCCCACGATTGCGACACAAATCATGTTGATTAGAGCATTCTTCGTGCACCCAATCGTTATAGTTTATGCACGCACTTCTGTTTTATAGCTTGTTCGAATTATATGGATCGAGGCATACGAGGGAATACTACTCATCTTCTTCGTCATTACATTCTTCCTTCCAATTTTTGCTCTTATTGTTTCAATTTATTTTTTATCCTTTCTGGTCACTTTTCTTTCTTCTGTTTTTCATCGTATTCTAATTTGATCTTTCGCATAAGCGACAGTATAGTTGATCGACTTTCGAAAAGGTTTTACTAGTTCATTCTGTGTCGAAATGCCACGAGTTTCGTTACGAGTTGTTCATAAATCAAGAGTGAACTGATTTTATGCGTTCACGACAAAAGTTAATAGATGAAATACAGCATTATTACACTAATTTTCACTTATTGAAATAATCAAAAGAAATAATTCATTTTTTAAAATTTCTATTTTAATTCTCCTGTTGACTCGTACAATTGTTATTTTGTAAAAAAATCCGCGGTATAGTGATGTATTGGGGTGGTTTCAAGAAAGATTAACCCCTTGGGTACATTTGACGTCTGAGACACGTCATTCACTTTTTTCCCCTAAGAGCGGATGACGTGTCTAAGACGTCCTCCAAGTCCTCCAAGCTCCAAGCAACCAAAAATTATTTCCGTTCCACATGCAAATATTTTCTCAAATAAATCCGTACCCAAGGGGTTAATGTAAAATGCAGAATGTGTCAGAGTCGTTGCACAAATTTCTTGTCAACTGACAAGCGGCGTTATATTTAGATACTCTTTTAAAACGTTCGACAGCTTTTATTTGCATATAAAATAGACTCGCACAGCATGATTCTCAAAGCCATTCTCGTGTCACGTAAATGGGTATAGCTTTCTACTAACAACCATCTACGCACTGCAATATTGGAGTACGATTTTCTATCAGCAGTTGCATAAGCTGTAATAAGGTTGACGTAATAAATCCAGAAAAAGGGTATTGGCCCGAACACTAAGAAGCACAGCGGGAAAGTTTGATAAAAACTTACATTTCACGGTTCAATGGGCTTCATTACTCATAGTTGGCGCATATCACTCGGTGTCATTTCACGTGGGAAAAACGCATCTGCACTAAGGAAGCTGTTGCTGCACATATTTGCTAGATATTATTACATACTGATCAAAATTCACTAACCATTAACTGGAACGATAAACCAATTTTTAATGAGCTCCAAATTTCATTTTAGTTTCATAATTTGTGTATAAAGAAGATCAAAAGAGCAACGCGGCGTGAAGTACATTACACAATGTTATAAACAATGTTATAAAATCTCGTTTGTATAAAGATTTCTAACAAAAAATAGCGTGTGAAAGAGAATATGCCATCATATTAAACTAACACTCTGAATCGAAGTTTGTATCTTTTAGTAGAACATATGAATGAATGTGCATAAAATGTTGCTATAAATCATTTTGCACAGTTCTATAACAAATTTTAAATGACACACCCATAAATAAATGAAAAATTACATTCTGCATTCGTTTTTATAGTAATATTAGATTGATGTCAGAATGATTAAGGTTCTAAGCCATCAAATTTGAAGCAGTATGTTTTCGCCTCAAAAAATGTATGTTATATCAATTATGATAAAAATGAAATAAGTAAATCATACCTAGACTATAGATTTTATGAATGACAGAAAGATTAGAAGACTAAGAATATCGAAATATTATTTTCAGCTTATTGAAGTTATTAAAAAAAGAAAGAAATTTCAACTTGGTTTCTGTGGCTTACAAATGATGTAAAAGATTTTATTTTTTCCCTAGGAACCAATTACGTTGCACTTGGGGACGTTTATCAGGTGGATGCAGTTCAATTTGTTTAAATTCCATATTTTCTGTGACATCAAGGTGATCACTAGACTGCGGATCTTTATGTAAAATAAAAAATGTTTGTAACGATTGCAAGACACAGTAGCCAAATAAAAATTTAATTCTTCTTCTAATGATCTTATTAAGGTGAAACTGATACACTAGTGGCCGTAATACTTTTTAATATGTCCATTGTTTTAACTGGTACGTACCAATTTTTTTGATAAATGCATAAAATCCTCGATCTAGTGATCACAATCATGAGTTACGTTAGACAGTTCTCATTGAACGTGTATGATAAAAATGGTCCCACGCAGTCGGTTAAAAAATGCATACAAAAGGTGAAAGCGTCGCACCGTAAAGGGCTAATAAACTACAAATTGCTGTAATACGCAATGATCGTCAAGATAATAGAGACTATATCGCCGTAAAGATACAAAGCTACAGGCAGCGACTTTTACCAGCTTCCCAGCGAATGACGACTAATATGGTACTTTGTTCCTCAAAGTTAGCCGTTGGACGTTTGCGAAATACGCATTCCCGTAGCGGACCTTGACTCCGGCGATACAGTTCTCGATTTATGAGAAATATCGGGTACGGCCAATGATTGCCACTCAAGACCGCTGGAATTTCCTGAGAATTTAGTGGCCATTAAAAAAGTCTATTCAGTTACATGTCTGCTTTCTTGCGCGCGTTACGTATAACCAGCCACGGAATACCGGTAGCCCCGACGCGTGGAGACCGCGGCTCAAACGAGCCAGTTCTACGAGACCTTTGACAGATTTTTCAGAGATGGAAAACTCGAGGTAATTTTGGTTGAACAATACAATCTAGCATTCGAACAATAGATGCTCCAGTCACGGAATTTGAGATCAATGCAAAGTAATATCCACCCCCCATCATGTTAAAAATTGCGATACACCAAATGCACCAATACACATACAAACTTGAAGATTATCAGATTATTAGAAAGATTTTATATCAACAGAAATTATAAGCGACAAACAATTTCATGATTTGGTCAAAGAATGAGTCTAATTAATGTCAAACATTTTTAGTAAATGTAGATACGGGTACAAACCAAAAATTTCTCAATTGATTCTCAAAATTAAAGTTTCAGAAAAATTATTGAAGCAAAACAAACAATTCTTAAGAATATTTTTTTATTTATTTATTAGCGACATCATAAAATAAGTCAGGATATACTACATGGTTTGTTTAATAAGTTTGTGTTAAATAATAATATTCTGATTCTTTCTCGTGGGTTTGGAGTCACATCAACATTTTAATTCATTAGCAATTGGTTATTGAATTATTTACATGTGCGTGGGATAATTCTCCTTACTCGTGTATGATAAATTATTCATCAAGGCTAAAAAGATGTATTTTTCTTAAATTGAAATGAATTTGTCAAAATCACTGTACACAACTTGGACATATTCAATTAAACCATATTAAACAAGCATGTAGTTACAAAAACTGACGGTTAATATCCCTGAGTGATTTATGTTCTTTAATGACCTGGAGGAGACTCTGGACTGTTGAGACTCCGGAGTATGTGGATAATTATAACGAATTATTATTATTCAAATTACAAAGATGCTTCTTTAGAGAAATCTAAAAAAATTCAGTATTGTAATTTTTATAAAACAAATACCGGTCACATTTTGTAATCAGTACGATTAGTTGTTAAAACATCAACATTTCCAATAAAGTGTCTTCTATTAAGAGGTGCCATTTTAATTTTCACACAATTATTTATTTGTGAAGATTGTGTCACTCGCCAAAAATTGTTAATTATAACATAACTGTGTTTTTTATCATTCAAACTAACACTTCTCAATGGAAGAACCTTAGATTGAAAGTCACAAATAAATAAACATAACTCGTCGCAATGTTTAAAGTGCCCCGATCACATTTCATCAAATAATTCACGTTCACCTGACTTTGATGGGAAATTTAATATATAAAAAATACAGGGCAACACCGCACTTGTGTTCCCTTTTGGGCAGATTCGATTCGACGTCTGCGAGGTACAAAATTGTTCATCGGTGTTTCTGAAACACCTGGCTGAACGCTGGACTCTAAACCGCACACGGCCTTGATACGAAGTGCCGCGAAATAAAACGTAGCGAAGTAGCGTGCGAGACGTACCGTTCCCTTTTTCTGAATGGGCGTTTTTCAAACTAATTAAAGCGGATATTAAATCACTTCTGCGGCACACACCCTTCGGTTTTACCCTTGTACGACCCATTAATTAACGTTTCCGATGCTGCAGAATATTACTTGCCCCTGTACCGCGGGAAACATTCCCGGGATATTTCTCTGATTGGATAGCCTGTCCGGGAATTGAAGGAAACTATAATTTCGGTGACAATGTACGCGATTTTTAATGACTTTGTAGCACAGCGGTGTACGCGGCAGTCTTGATATAAAATCTTGATGTCCATAAATAATTGATGCAATTATGGCCATATAATACAAGATAACTACAAAGCATCCACTCGTAGGAAACATTCCCGGTAACAGCGGGATCTTGAATCCACAGAAATGGTTAAAGTAGCAATGTACCCCAGCATGTCATCCATCTTTGCAACACAGTTTCACAACATAAAAACAGACAAACAGACAGACAGACAAGAAAGCGAGCTAATAAAAACGTGGTAAGAATGTCTCTTCATTAGATAATGAAGATTTATGTATTAATGGTTGAACGTGACAAGACAAAGTTCAGCGAGCGCAATACTACCACAAATTAATTTTTTTAACCATAACGCACCCCAGCTAAAATTATTTAAAAAATTCGATATGGTGTTAATTAACAATACACAATTATTAAATTAATTTTCAAGGAGATCGGTCTTAAACTTGGAAAACTAGAGGTTTCTTTGCTCCCCGTAATGACATTGCACCCTTATAGACATAGGGCTGAAATTTGGTGTAAAAGGGTTGTTTCTTGGTAAACGATCGAACGGACCAGTCAAATCGGCTGAAAGGCATTTTTGACTACTTTAATCTGGCTAGACCCTTTGAGTGCTGGCGTTTAGGAACCATAAGGGATAGTATACCGATATCAGAGTTTGAGGATACCTTGAAACTGATATATCGATACGGTCTATACTCTTTCAATCTTTCCACTATTTCCAATTTGTTTTACTCATTAAGTAATAACTCTTAACGTCCCATGATTAAACTTGTAATGTCCTTAGAAAGGAAATTGAATAAATTGTAATGAAACTTCATGGACGAATAAGTCAAGAGCGAGATCACTGGTTTTTGGAAGATTTTGGGTTCGAATTGAATGGGAAAGCCGGGTATCTGATTTCGTACATTGACGACGTTGATATACAAGAAATTGTCCGGGATCGGACGTCCAGTGACATCGCTAGAATCTAGATTTTTTGGCAAAATGTCAGTAAATTCTTGAATCCAGCGTGCTGGCTGGACGGGCCGTTTTTCGGGTGGTGTAGGTCGCTGGGCTCGGGAAAAAGGAAGCTGAAGGAAAGCGGGCAACGTTCCGACAAAGGACGAGGATCCCTCGGGAGGCTCGGCACGAGTGGGTCAGTGACGTCGGGCACGGGACAGCCGTGCATATCGAGGGGGTCGGCCGGATGATCTTGACTCGAGGGGGAGCCGTCGTGCGAGCGAGCGAGCTGGCATCCCGTTGGCGCGAGCGAGAAACGCGGCAGAGCCGCAGGCGAGTTGTATAATATGAACGCGCCGGGCCGCGGCGCAGTTTCGGCAGGCTATAATCAATTCTGATTGCAGTCCAGCATCGCAGCGCGATCCACTGGCCGATAGCTGAGAAAAAAGTTCGCGCTTCCAACTACCGGGCTGCACACGGGTACCCCGCCATGCAGCTCGGCCCAGGGATTCGAGAGGGACACGGATGGTGGCGGGACGGAGATCGGCCGATCAACAGAAAAAGAGAGAACAATGGGGAGAATTCGACCAAGGGAAAGGGCAACGCGAGGGAGTAGGTACACCAACGTACGGGAAGTCCATGGATCGATGGGATTGCGAACAGGTAAGGGATCACGGGGAAATCTGCACGGAGGATTATGGAAAAGGGTACTCGCGGGGTCAAAAGTTAGCGGATAAAACGACCAAGAGCAAATAAAAGACCTGAAGCAAACACAAAGTGGATGTTGCGTAGTGTGAAGAAGCGATGCTGGAATGAACGGTGCACGGGTTATCGCAAGCGCGGAGGTTTGAACCCTCATAGCTAGTGTAGGTGCATGCTGCCAATTATCCTTTTCCAGTTTAAGGGGTCACGCTCGGTCATTCGCTTTAAACGCTTCTTTGCCGATTTTTGGACGTTATACACTGGCTGATCAGAGCCACAGTATGTTCAGTCAAATACGATTAGGTCGGAAGATAGAAAGTGTTCTTTTATGTAGACACGTGATACTAAGGTAACGTAAATGTTCAGTGTAGAACGTTAATTTTTTATTTGTTTCTTAAACTTATGAAACTGTAAATGTGGAACTCGAAAGCAGGTTTTTTTTTAAAGAATCATATCCTTGTTAGTTATTAAATATTAGATGTTATAAAGTAGAGAAAAAAGCAGTTTGTGAAGCATGTAATTAGGTAACATTTACAATATTTATTTTAGTAAACATCTTATAGAGAATCTAAAGAAGTAACTACTGAAGACAATAAAATGAAGAAGGAGAAAATGTTTCATGCAGCAACAAATCTCGTAGAACCGTGAACAGAATAAATGCGTCTGAGCGACACAAGTAGCTAAGTACTGACAGGAATCAGAAAAGCTAGAAATAATTTCCGACGCATCTGAACGATAGGATTAAATGGCCAATACAAATAGAATAATAACCCCCGGACACGAAGAAAATATAATTACAGTAAAAATATTGTCACGAGGTCAGAAACCGTATCCACGATTACAAACATAAGGACACTGCTTTACTTTCTGTAACCGGAAATTGCTAGACAAGCTAGTTGTGGCTGCTCCGCGAAGCCAACAAACACGAGCGTAACGAGGCAAAACAGCGCCCAATAAAATCCATTATCCATCCCTTTCATACTCTCATCAGGAAATAACAACTCTACTGATAAACGAATCCGAAGAAACTAGTTGCTCGCGGACAAGTACTCCAAGAAATCTGTATCGAAAGCATGAGAGAGCAAATAGTCGAGTCGGTAAGAAGAGGATCTTTCGAAGGACATAACCTATATACAACTTTTTGTGGAGAAAAAGCTGCATCGACTGGTGCGTAAAAATAATGTACGATTCCATTGAACAAGACAAAGTTGACCTTCGCGAATCTTTGACGCGTCAGCCAACAAAAAATCTACTAACACCAGCATGTGCATCTTTTGAAACCATTTAATTCCTATCCAAAATTTCACTTCCTTCAGTTTTGCTCACTCTTGAAAATATATGGTTCCAATGAAAGAGTCAAAGTTGACCTTCATAAGTCCTTGGCGCGTCCGCCTACAAAAATTCTAATAACATCAGCATGTGCATCTTTTGAAACCATTTACTTTCCAATGAAAATTTCACTTCGTTCAGTTTTGCTCACTCTTGAAAATATATGGTTCCAATGAAAGAGTCAAAGTTGACCTTCATAAGTCCTTGGCGCGTCCGCCGACAAAAAATCTAATAACACCAGCACGTGCATCTTTTGAAACAAGTCTTGCTCACTTTTACCTTGCAGACTGAATTTCGCCTCTTGGTGAGTCTGAGGATGGTAGGGGATGCCATCAGACCTGTACATCTATTGAAGCGGTATTCTAACATCTCCAGTCCACCGCGGAGCTAATTTCCTCGGAGTCAACACCAATTAAACGAACCGTTGAATCCGAAACGGAAATTTCATGAAACGTGTATCCACGTTCTTCAATTTCGTGTAATCTCATCCATTACATTACTCGAAGGTCGCGGAGAGATGTCCCACACGGAGAGACCCGCGTGTACATACATATACACCGAGATATAAAGAGTAAGAAAGAAACAGATAGAAAGAGAGAGAGAGAGAGGGAGTGGGGAAGGGTTATTTTATTTATCGGTTGGTCAGCAGCCAGCCTGGCTACGCCTGCAGACTCTCGCAACTATCTCTTGATACTCCGGAGAGAGAAAAAGAGAGAACAAGAGTGTGTGAGAGAGAGACAAGAGAGAGAGGGGGGAGACTCAGGTCCAGGCCAGACCGAGTCTCGGGTTCTTCGGTTCTGCTGGCATCGAATGGTTCGGGGAACGGCGGAAGAATGCATCCATCGGATGCATCGGTGCAACAGCAACAACGGCGAACAGCGCGTTTCTTACGAGGCCTTTTTTCCTGGGTCCTGTCTCTTTCTCTCTGGCCGTCTTTTTCTCTTTCTCTGGTCGGTCGCGCGAGCGTCCGGCCCCATTAGCAGTTGGACGAGCCATCATTCAATAATGCCTCTCAATGCCTGTGCGACCGTGTCCCTCAGCCGTCCGTGTGCGTCGGCCACGCGTGTCGTTGTACGACTGATAATCGTGCGCCAGTTTTAACTGGTCGACTCGCGATCAAATTTGACCCCCCGCGAACCCCCGATCGCCCTGCATTATCAGTGCATTGACACAAACTGCGTGATTGATGGTACGAACAATGTTTCCGGAACACGTTTCCCGACATTTTTACAAAGCCACCTTCATTTTCGAAGAATAGTTTGAAAATACTAGTTGCTCCCTAAAAGCTGTGTTCATATTTTCGTGCTATTCAGGTGGAATGTGAATCTACTCTTACATTTTGCGTCTGATTTAATTTTTTCCTACGTGGTACAAATCTGTAGTATCAGAAAAAGACAATTCACTTTCGTAGGATTTTTCACTAAAAATGTGTATTCAGTTTGTTCACCTGTAATGTCATCCACAATCCACATATCGCTACCTTGGAAGAAAAAAGGTGTAATTCGACAAATTGCTTATGTTACAAATAAATGAAAAAGTGGTATATTTTTACGTGAAAGAGTGTCAGAAATGTAATTCGCATTTCCGGTGGTTTTATGGAGATAAGGGATATTCGGTTGATCTTTGGTTAAATCTGTAAATGGGATTTTATCTAAACTAATGGTTTTTGAATTGTGCGGGTTTTCTTCGAAGGTAGCAATATATTCTAGAAAAGGTGGACGATATGTTCTAGAAAGAGGGGTCTGCGAAAGTTTTAGAGAATAGAAACATTGATTATAATACAGAAATAGGGTAAAAATAATTGTCAATCTTTTAATATATTCATAAAAAGTGGCTTTATAGAAATTTCGAGCAGTGTACTGATTGTTAGTAGCGGGGTTTCTGTCCAAGTCGCCGGCACCGCGCGTTACGAGTCATAACAGACGATTTGATCGATTGTTCAATCTGCATTTTTAACCCTTCAGCGACACGCTCCCATTTAGCGGCGTTAGTGACACCGTGGCGTGGGACTGCAGGCGACTAGTAATATGGTCTTCGCATTTTAAATGTTATTTAATATTTCTTAAAAATTTTGTTTTTCGTTGGAGCTCTCAAAATTACTACGATACTATACGATACTCCATAAAATAATAAGAATTCACTGTAGTTTCACTGTTTTTTCATGGCTAGAATTCAACTGCGGATTATTGCAATAAGTTTGAGTGAAATAGAAAATTATTTTCTTGTTGAATATGTTTACTAGGTTGAAAATTATAACACTGTTAAATTCTTCGAATGTTTTCAACGACATGAATTACACCTACTCGTTTCTATCATAAATGCATAAAATCCGCAGTCTTAATAGTATTATATATTTTAGAGATTTAATAATTTATTTACGAAATTTTAATTCATTAACCATTTCGAATTATCAGATGCAAATGAGCTAACGGCGGCCTACCATTTTTCGTGACGGAATATTATGATTTCATGACAAATCGCCTGTGGTTTGTCTGTCAATCGCCAGACAAACAGTCGGATGATATTATGTACACAACCAGGCTCTGTAATTTAATTCGTTATTCGCACTGTGAGCGACTGTCGACGAAGACACGCAATTGATAGTGTAATTACAAACAGCAGATTACGATTTATATTATGCATTGCCATTTGTAGTTAACAAGAGACCGTAGACTGTGATAGCGTAGTAAATTAATCAATTTTTATTTTATTAGCACTAATTGCAATAACGTTTCAGCATGTATTAATTTTCTTAAAAGTAATCTACAAAGTAAAGTACTATTAATACTAGATCTACGAAGAACTAAAATGAACTATTTTACGATTTAACATAATCTGACGATTTTTTATCATAATCTATGCCCAAAGAAACAAACTTATTCAATAGTTTAGTGTTATTATATTATCCCTGTAGTTTTAGTATTAACCAGAGTGGGGCAAAATTTTTTATTTAAATAACATTTCTACCCAACTCTGGTATTAACGAAATGAACCAGTTTCAGTGGCAGCAAACTTTTAATTAAGTGTGTAATATTCGACGATCATAACAGAGTTATAAATCGATTTATGTGCAAAAAGAAAAAGAAGCTTGTAGAGAGATACGCGCGAATAGTGAGCGTAATAGTTAATGAAGCTATAAAATTCAGGGGCGAATCTCATAAACATGATTCGTTCGAGCAAAGCGATGATTTTACAAATATTTTCTACTATAGCAGGATCCGATGTCGCGCGTCCGCTCGTGTGATTTATCATGCTGCTTAAGTCTTTCATATTTATCACTTCGCCACTTCGGCACGTGTGTAACCGGTTCTCACGTGTGCTGCTTTTAACAAATTTCATGAAAGCTTCTACGAAACTGTTCCGCTGAATTACGATGTGAGAATTTGAAACGGCTGGCAAACAGTGCTCGCATATTAAACGTCTTAGGATATTCGTGTGGGGCGTACGAATTTGCCATAACGATTTGGGGTCACTGACAAAAATTACAATCCCAACAATTACGATTTTCAACGCGTTATGGTTTAGGATTGAATTGATTTATAAGAACTTTCAATCTGAAACATTCGATGCCTGTTAGTAATTTATTAATCTTTCAAAAAAATATAATACATTTGAAAATTAGTTATCAAACACGAAGATATAGTAGAATGGTATAGTAGAAATGTTTTTGGTAAATAATCAAATTAAATGTGGATATCGTTTTATACTGGAAATTCTTATGAATCCTGAGAGAATAATTTTGCATCTCCGTGTAAGAAGGAGTACTGCCGCTACAGTCCATTCAGATCATTAATCATCGTCTTGCTTGTGGTGGTAAGATGTAAGTAGGTCAACATACGATGAGGTTCATTAGAGTTAATTGTAATATCCTAATGTGGAAGCTGAACCCTTTAAGGTAGCATGTCTAAGAAATTATTGTAATGGCCATGTATGAGAACTGACATCGTTCATTCGCACTGAAAGTGCACTGAAAGTGCATTATTATTATGCTTACTTGAACATTTGTTCTGACGATATTTAAAAAGATTATCTACTTAAACAATATTTTAATCAACAATTCCCTTTGTATATTTATACCAAATATTAAAGACTAGTTTAATTTCGATACAGATATTAACTAATTTATAAACTACTAACCTATTGCATATATGTTAAACAAATGTTGTAGACATTTCTTTTAGATACTGCGGATATGCAAATATAAATTAGTGTAATCAGTGGATGTTCTCTTTTTCTGTTTGTTGTAATCATTTGTTGTAATCAGATGGTTGATAAATTAAATTAATTTATGCGTATAATTTGAAGCATTTGAAATTGTTCACGGCTAAGAAATTTTTAATGGACCCTCGAACAGTAATAGCAAACCAACAAGTGAACCCCAATTTAGTTCGGAATCTAATAATTTAGTAAGTTTATTCAAATATTACTATTTAAAGTTTTGATTACTGATTCTTCACACCGGACATCGTTAAAATTGTATTTTTTTAGCCTTTTTCCTTACAACCAGAGATATAAAAGAAGATTTTTAAGCTTGGTATGGCACTACTGTCGAAAAGCTTATTGACAGGCTTCCAGTAGATAAAGTTAACCCTTAGCACTCTAAAAATTGCTGTATCATTATTCGAAGTATTGTTTACATTGTTAAATATGCTGGTATCTAATCAATTATTATTTTTAAAGTCAGGGAACACCCTTTTGATTATATGAGAAATTTGCGGAACACCAAAATTAATAAACGATGTGTGATGAAATAAGCAATCTTGCAATTAACAAAATTCTCAACATTTCGATCATGATATGGATCATTTCCAAGAGAAATTTTATATGCGTTTGCTTTAACAAAAGGTTATAAAGGAAATTTTAACAAGAGAGACTGACACATTGTCGATAGAAACTGTACCAAAATTAATGATCCAAAAACCAAACAAAACCATCTCGCGTAGAAATAAATATATTTTAGAAAATATATTATTAAATATATATCTGATATATTTCGCGGAACACTTGCAAAACCAGTAGTTAAGAACCAGTGGTATAGGGTATTATACCAATTTAGAATGGATTTATACTAGAGCGAAAGAAATATTTAATTTTCGATCTAAAACAGCTTCGAATAACCCATCCGTAATTGTTTTAACATTAACCCAATATTGTAGTTAATAATCATGCGTTAATATTAACAGATTTACAGTTAAGTAGTATAAGATTTGTTACACCGTACGCAAGAACACTTATCGAGCAGATGCAACGCGTGTTCGAGGAGGAGGGGCGGTATACGTTCGATTAACGAAGACGAACAGAGATTAACGAGCGACGATTATCAGAACTGTTTAGTCTGATGCAAATACAGGATGATTGCATCCGTCAATACGAGATAGAGGTTCGAGGCCATCTTGAGAGTAACCACACGAGCTCGGAGTCTACTGACAGAAGTACTTAAGGTACGACACGGCAACAAGTGATGCTCGACGCACCGCTAGGTCAACACTGTCTGCGTATTCCCGTTCCCGCAGATTAAGGATGGGCATACTTTTCGCGAAGCAACTACTGTGACATTATACTTCGAGCACCACTTAAATCTATCCGTTGGACACCATCGGTGACGGTGTGTCAAAAGCAAACGTCGTCGTCTGAACTCTTTCAAGACATTTTAACCTGGATGTAGTCTAACGGCGGAAGAGGAGGGGACGGCGAAGTTGAAGTAGAAGTAGGATGTTTGCGTAAGGGAGTATTCTACTTCGGTCAGTTAGAGTGAAGGGTTTAAGAGTTGGGTTGACGGTTAAGTAATTTTCTAATCCTTTGCAATTGTTTCAATCCAGCTAGATATGTATCGAATTCAAGTCATCATTAAGCTTTGAACATTCTATACTTGTTGTACAGAATTCTGAAGAAATTACCCTGTAAGATCGAGTCAGACTTGTGACGAAGATGCTGAACCGAGTATAATAAATATTTATGTTATTAATTTCGTTCTTAATAGTTTGAAACTGTTGAACATTAGACGTTTAGTATAGTCCGGTATGTTTTGGTATATTTGAATATATTCTGGAATACTTAAGTATTTCATAGTATATTCTAGTCTAGTATATTGCAGTGTGGACATTCTAGTATGTTCTGGTATATATTCTAGTATATTCTGGTATATTCTAGTCTAGTATATTGCAGTATAATCTACTAAATTCCTGTATATTCAAGTATATTCTATTATATTCTAGTGTCACGTCCGGAGGTCCAGTGCGTACATTCTAATATGTTCTGGTATATATGCTAGTATATTCTAGTCTAGTATATTGCAGTATAATCTACTAAATTCCTGTATATTCAACTATATTCAAGTGTCACGTCCGGAAATCCGTCCCCTAATAGTAATTAACCAAGCTAAAGATATTCTTTTCAATGATATTGTGCGAGAAGTAAGAAAACGAAATACTAATCAATTTTCACGACTATTATTTAAAAACAGTAAGCCAAAGTTTGTAGAAGACTTAAACTACATGTTCATAGAAGAAACTTCTTGATGTAATTGAATCCTACATAACTACATGTCAATCACAATGTTAATTAGAAGCAGCAAAGAGATTTTATCTTATGAAGAAACAGAATGAATGAAACTAAAGCTACACCGTTGTTCGTGAAAACCTGGGACACCCTGTACAACTAATCGATGAATATTTTCTGTATGTTTTCTGACAAGAAAAAGTCCAGAGTACAAGAAACAGGAAGAACTTAGTTTACAATCGAATATGTTTTAGGTCGGAATGATTTCAAGTGATTAAAGAACGTGTTTGCTCCGCCGATTGAAAGAAGAAAGATGCCGACGGAGTCGAGCATCGAGCGTCTCCGCAGTCGTTATTTTGAACGTTGGAGTTCCTGGATAATTGATAGCGGAATGCTAATAACCTGGACGAGCCACGGATTATAATAAGTTTCTTGTGTGCCGTTTCTTGCGACCGCCACTGTTCTCGCTAGCGCTGTCACAATCGATCCCTCCGTCAGGTTATCACGCCGATGCTAATTAATCGACGAGAATCTGGGTGAGTAAGGACAAATGACAGGGTTGTTTTTCATGGCTTCCCTTCGCTTTTTTTAATTCCGTATCCTTACACGCCGTTCAACAATCGAATCTTGTTAGATTTCTACCGTGGCGTAAATTTGGCATGAATTTCTGGCAAAATTAATATGCGAAATACGAGACAATGAATTATTTAATTAACAAAGTATTGCTATTTATAGTATTTTGAATTGTGTATGTATAATAGTAGAGTACATGCTTTTAGTTATTTTATTTAGTTATATCAGGAATATTGTTACACTCTATTTGCGACTTATATTAAAAGAAAAAGTACATTTTCATTCCGTTCTTGTTTCTGACAATTTACTGTTTTTATTTTGCATAAAAATCAGCAGCCTGCGCATGATCATATTACAAAATTTTTATTTAAGTATAATAGTTTCAAGGATCGCTTGTGCTTCATATATTTTTGTATAAAATTACTTAATAACAACAGCGTAGGTATTCTTAAGATGTTATTAAGTTGATACTCGCTATCATCAGCAAAGTTTATAACGAGCAACCAGTTAATATTTTGCAACGCCGTTATGGGGCCATCAATAGTACGGTAAAATCGTCGACGCAGAATCGTGATCGTTCCAAATGAAATTGAAACTCTCGCGAAACAATTTCCCGCACGGTGGGGCGGACCGCGCACAATTCCCCGTAATAAAAAAAATTCACCAACGACTTTCTTCCATTATCAATTTCCTAGATTGCCGGACGAGAAAACCACACGAATCGGTATCGAACGTGGACGGTAATCCAACCTCCGATTACATTTTTCTGATCGGCAACATTCTCGATACAATGTTATTATACTTAAGATGTCTATTCCATAATTTAGATACACGGAACAATATACAATTCCGAGTAACTGACACGCCGATCGATGGATCGCGAGATCTAATCGAGATAACTGCGATAGGACGCTCTTGTCTTCGAAGTTATCATCCGGGGATCGGAAAAAATGTCAAAATTGGACCGATACCGTAAAGGTGTTAGCAAAATTGATAGCTCAGCCTTGCTGAAAATTGTATGTCCTCAGTTAATGACAAATATCGGTCGATACTGGTTATGACGAGCCTATAATAAAATGGCGGTAATGGCGATATAGAGTTTCCATTTTTTTTAATGTTTCATGGTGTGAATTAAAAATTGAACCAGACGTACAATTTTATTTTGTTGTGTGTTTTCTATCTAAACGTTTAACGATTTATCTCGTTTGGAGAGATGAATTGTTTAATGCTTTCGGGACAAATATATTGACATATTGACGATACCATGCATGTAATTCCAAAAGCAGCAAAATGATTTAATTATATACATAATAAGAGTACATATTTTTTTATTTTTCTCAGTATTTAAGACTTTTATACATTTTATACTTCTCTGAGGAAAATATTATTTGTCTTTTAAATAACATTCGTTCGTAAAGGGTTAGATCACATTTGTTATTCTCTTAATGTTTATACTAATTCTCATCCTAAGATTGGGTTACTTCCTTTAATGTATTTTACTACTGTTACACGTACTGACAAAAATTAAATTTTTAGCAATTTATTAGATACAAACATAATAATGTAAATAATTGTATAGCAATTTTTACAGTGTAAAGGATTTAATTTATTTATTTAAGACATTTTCGACTACGGATTTTTATGCAAAATAAAAATTGCCAGCATTAATTTCAAAATACAAGAATTATATAGACATTCATCTTCTTGTTTAATCATTTTAATGAAGTTGAAAATAGTATAACGGTATTTCTAAATTCTTGAAACGTTTTTACCATTTTGCAGATCATTATGATCCAGATTTTGTTCCATTCTTCGTGTTTGGTATTTTAAATATGGTTAGCAAGGAGTAAGACAAACATACAACAATTTTTCTGCATTTACTCATATTTTTATAGAGATGCATAAAGTCTGCATATTTTTAAATGAATGGTACTTTAATGTATCTCAGTAGGTAATCAAAGGAACGAAATGATGGCATTTTATTTTCTATGTTGCAAGTAAGCATATTGATGGTGAACTAGTTTTACGTTCGGTAGTCCGACCGTCCGCATCGATATTCGTACGCGCGCATCGAACGGAAACGGCGAGAAAGAAAGAAAGGAAAAAAACAAATAAAAAAACGACAGAAAGGGGTGCGCAAATAATACAGGCGCGCGATTAATTCGGTACTATTGAAAACCGCCGAAGCTCAATTTGCTGTACACGCTTCCCACTCGACGGTGGATTGGATTTACGACACAACGCACGGGATTCCGTAAAAATCTTAATACAATTTCCTAGGAGATTAAGTCCGTGAAGTGTATAATTACACGAACTGCTCGTACACTTCCTTTCGAGCCGGGGATTACATATCGCCATGTACTGCATTATGGAGTGTGAATAATTATAGTAGACGGTGGAACCAATGAGCGCGTGTACGCGCGCGCGCGCGCGCGCGAGACGATTAACAAAGAGCAACGTTACCGCTTTTCGAAAGGCCTCCCTCGCAGGAGAGGGAGGCAGAGAAACCTCCTATCGAACCGACAATCTCGATTAGATCTACGGATCGACGCTATCGATCGTTGTGTCAATTACAAGGAATCGTGTATCGGCCCCTGTAAATTATGGAATCGACATCTATTATATATAGAAGACTGCTGCACGATCTATCTGACACGGTTAATTGAATTTGTCGGAATTCCGCCGAGGACGTGGCGCTATAAATTCAAACATCAAGTCGTGAGTTGGTTAATATATATCAAAACACTTGAAAAAACGTTGAGAAATCTTAACGAACATGATATTCATTACTAGACTGCGCATCTTTAGGCAAAATAACAATCGCCTGCATCGATTACAAGAAATCGAAACCAAATTTTATGTTATTTCTTGCCTTAAAGATTTTAACAGAGGAGGAATCATCTGTCGGCATCTTGAATTTGTAAAATTTTCTTCAAACCGAAGTTGATTTTGTGCTTTTCTTCTAATTTTCGTAGAACAAAATTGTGCATTGTTCATAGATTTTATTCAAATCATTTTCTATATCAGCAGGAAAAATAGTAGTGATTATTCAAATTATACTGATGCTTCTATTTAATTTTATTACACACGTTTTTTTAATTTCAGTATACATTATGATAAAAATTGCACAAACTCCACATTAAATTTGATTGTGTTATTTTCAAAAGGTAACAGTATCTTTATTTTATTTTATTTACTTATTTTAGGACTTTATTTTAGTCTTAAAGTCGAGAATTTTCGATATTTGAACTATTATGACTTCGTTCTAAAGAATTATACGACAATTATCCTAGGTAAGTTAACATTTTCAAAGATGTTTCTAAATTATGCGGAATTGTGGAAGAGTCCTTTCAAAAATTATTTGGTGGCAGGCTTTTCATACATACGTACATCAATTTTCAAGTGTGTGGTAATTTTAGTCGCGAAATAAATGTATTAATGTTACTACAGTGATTTAAATTTGAAAAATTTCTAAAGGAGAAAGTATTACCGTTCCCTTCGTATCCTACATGATTTTACACTTTAAAATGTGCCCGGAGTGATTATTGTATAATTTTTTGTCATAAAATTACAATTGTTAGACGAAGATTCAGCATTTCTTTAATTTAGCATACTAGTGCATTATCACTAACGGATTCTATGCATTTATGACAATAAAAAGTAGCTCCAATTTGACTCTACAGAGTGAACGAATTGAATAATATCAACATATTATTTTCGATCTCGCAAAGTCATGAAAGAAATGTTCTTAATGGAGAAAATGTTTATTTTGCATAAACATCCGGAGTCTAATTATCACAATAAAAACGACTTAATTTAAGAATAAAAATTGAAGCTGAAGTTCTGAATGTGTCTCTCGTACAAGTCTAACAAAGTCATTAAAGGAATGTTCTTAATGCAGAAAATGTTTATTTTGCATAGAAATCCGGAGTCAAATTAAGTCGTTTTTATTGTGATAATTAAACAATAAAAATTGAAGCTGAAGTTCTGAATGTGTCTCGTACAAGTACCCAGAAATAATTTTGACACTTCATTGAATCCTTCCTTTGCCACTGAACGCTTTCCGGTAGATGTTCGGGGCGATAGGAACGCTCGATTCTAGATAAACTTGTCCGACTGAAATTTATTAACATTGCGCACGCCCGTGTTACGGACGAGAAGAAATCGGGTTTTATAAATATTATACGGAATACGCTTGTCCACCGGCGAACAGGTTTCGCGGTACAAGCGCTGACAGCGTTGCGTTATCAGTGAACCAGTTACCGCGCAGTGGCTCGTGCTGATCCCGAAAATTTCAAAACTTCTGCCGCGTTGTACACGCGTCAGTTGCATAAACGCGGCCGACTTTTTCCTACGTCGATCATGTGTCGTCGGTATCCTATCTGGAACTAGCTACACGTATGTTATTAAAAGAAAGTTCATAATGTTTTCAAATTAAGAATCGAAGATAAAATTAAGGTATGTATTCATATTTTTATTCAATAACACGAGTAGTTACCTCGAAAATGGCAGAAAGTGATAGAACAGAAAGGACAATATTCAATAAATCTATGAATAAATATCTGAATTTTAGCTGTCAATTTTAATTTTCAAACGCTACGAACTTTCGTTCTAATCCAATATAATAAATGTCAGATTTTTATGCATAATCAAAGTTTTAACCAGGATTAGTTTTAAATTAACCAAGTTTGGATTATTTTTTTTTAAATATCCTTTCCTTAAATACAACACAAAAATTGACCTTTCAATTTTTTCATCCCAATTAAAAAAATCATGCAGTGAAGAGTTAAATTAGCTTACATTTTGTGTCGGGTAGATTTACATTGTTGTCCGGTGTTTTGTAGTGGAAAATATAAAATGCAAGATTTTTATAATGTTTTAAATAAATAAAATATACGAAATTTTACACTCACCATACCGAGTATCAAAAAGGTGGCAAGTGCATGTTGTCTTGTGAAAATTAGAATCTCATAGTTTCATGTTGTGCAAGTTTGAAATAGTAGGAATTGAATTCAATTGTTCTTTGAGATCGCTATCTGCGACTGTAAAGGAAGAAGTGATTGACACGTCTCCCAAAGCATTCTCTTACTTTGTACATCATGTCTTAATCTCAAAGTTTTTCTTCTAACACAAGTACAATTGCTATTCTCGGCTTGCATAAATTTACATTCGTGTGCGACATGCGCGCGGTTCTATTCTTACTTCAGAATGTAACACAATCGTGTTCGCTAATAGTTACACTGTTGGTTAGAAAATGTTGGTAGCACGTCTATTATTCGCATAAGGTTTGTAAACTATGCCATATTTTCAATTTAATTAGAATGAAATAACACATTCAGCTTCAATACATTTATACAAAACATACCTTATTTAGCATTAAAATGTTTTGCAATATAAAAATGACAAGACTCTACTCTTTTATATCTTGTGCAAATTTGTATTACAATATGTGTTTGGATAAAGGAATTTATCAAATCAAGTTCAACGTAAGCCCATTTCACAATTTCAATAATTGTAAAATGAAAAATATATAAAACCGGTCATATGACCGGCAGTGGGAGATTTAGTGTTAGTTTCATGTATACTGTTACTTGCTAAAAACATCACAGTTCTCTTTTCAATATAACATTCTTAATTTACATCTGTTCATACAGAATAAATTAACTTTTTTTAAGGTAATTAGTGATAACTTGACTGCGGATTTTTATGCGGAACAAAAATTGTCTGCATTGATTATGGGAAGCATGTGGTCACATTAAAATAAAACTTATTCTCAAACTTTCCTAATCTCTTACTGTTTTATATTCCGCCGAACCTATTTCGTGAAATAAGATAAGCCCAATCTCTATAATAAAATTGTTTTAATACATTCAGGAAACCCTTTAAACCATGTAACGAAAATGATACCTTAAACAGTAGCTTCTATAAGATGTACCATTTATGTTAACCCTCCACATACTATGCAGTCAAAATGTACAATTTTACTCGGATATAAGATGACGCTTTTCATTTCCAAATAAGTAAATGTACAGTCCCTGAACACCCCTTAGTATCAGAACGGAAAGGTATATCATAGTCTATCATTTTCCAACGAAAAACACCTTTGAAGAATTGTATCGGTGCTCGGCCGACTTTGTAGTTTGCTATATTCGCGATACGACGAAAGACGATCCCAAGCCACAGTCTTATATCGGAATGAAACTGTATTAGCGAAGTATCGGCGTGAGTCAGTTCAATGAACAACATCGGAGCAGTTCTAAGCAGAGAATACCAGTCTATCTGCGAAAGAAAATATCGAACAACCTTCCATGTTCTTTTGATCCGATGCATCGTGATGCTACGGGAGAACGACAAGCTGTCAACAAGCAAGATAGTTGTAGGGCTCGGACAAAGCTACACACCTGCGGCGATTTAATCATTTAGTGGGCTCCGTTGGAAGCCCATAATCGGGAAGATGAAGACGCACGGGGTGGTGTATCGTGTTCGCAAAACAAGACGAGTCGCTAGTTCCTCATCAAGAACGAGATTTTTCTGTCATTTTCGCTAGGCAAGTTGTTTATGCACGGTGCATTCTTACCACGTGCCAAATTACATTAAAGCCGGTACGTGTCGAGCATGCCCGCGCGCATCGATATCTCGCCGCGATGCGATTAGGTCGAGCAATTTCTCGAAATAAAATTCACGGATCTGCCGGCACAGCGTTTTCGCCGTAATTTACGCGATGCGAAACAAGGGACATATTATTTCGCGTAATCGCCTCTCAAAGTATATGAAAAGTAACTCGGGCCCGCGCGGTCTATGTTTCATTAAACCGCCACGGGGGAGAACACGCTCGGCCATCAAACTACATAACCAGCTATTGCTCATTTAATTATTGTGTCCTGTCTCATAAATTATTCATTTATGTACGTTTGCCGATCTTCCGGAATTATTTATTGCGCGTACGTGAAGGGGGTCGCGAACGCCGTCTAATTATTCGCGCAAAAGACCGATATTTCTGCGCAATTTATGGATATCTCGACCACCTACCCACCCCTCCGGATCACGATATTTCACTCGTTTTTCTTTTCGATAGTATGATGTTCGCGGATGATGCACTTCTTGCCACTTCGATGAACGGTACTTTACCATTTCATCGACAATTTATGGCCCACTCGAAAAGCACCTTCGAGTATTGGCTACCTGATCATTTCACACATTAGCTACCAGGATAAATATTCCGTTTTCTCGATGGTACGAATTAATAGAACTTAGTTTACGATATCGGCGCACAGCTTCGATAAAAAAATCAAGTTCATAAGTTAATTATATATTCTGTCTATATTTCTATTAGCTTCATCGTGAAGTGTTTTCATAAGTTCAGCTAGACAGCGGATCCTTATGAAAAATAAACATTTTCCACCTAATTTGCAACGAACTGGAGTGAAATAGAAATTTAATTTACCTTTTTTTACTTTTTAATTCTCACAATGTTTTTACCGTTTTAAATTACTCATTCTTGTCATAAATGCATGACATACGCTATGCAATTATGACTGTAGAATACAAAGTGTATCAAATTAATTTGATTCTTTCTAATAAAACCTGCGGGATTGTGATGGTCATATATCTGCAATAACTTTTTCCAGTTTGTTCCAGTGCATTTAAATTATTAAATTGTGTCAGAGTATAGTTACTAATGGAATTGCATCAATTTTCGTGAAAAATTGTCTTCTAATAACTTTCTCCAGTTTGTTCCAGTACATTTAAATTATTAAATTGTGTTAGAGTATAATTACTAATGGAATTGTATAATTTTCGTGAAAAATAATGATGTAAAAATACTATTGTATCACAGCTTGGTCCTTCATAGAAATATTATGTCTTCCAGATTATGTTATGTAGACTATGTAGCTAAAATAGATTCCCTTGATATAATAACAAAAATTGCTAGTAAATGTACTAGTAAAATAAATGTTGATATCAGTTTACAGTCCCCAGTAAAAAACAAATGAGTATTCGCTGCTATGTTTTTTATACAATATGTCTGCATGCTAAAGTAATATGTTTAACAGATGAATGTATTTTGCTTAACAAAAACATAGGAAATGTTGAAAGACGAAGAACATTCTGAGTTGAAATAAAATTCTATTTCGTTGTAGTCAGCCTTTAAAGGAAACATATAATAGATATGAACATTCTATTTCTTCTATGAAATTCTGAACGATGAAGAATCTCAAATCACTTTAACCACAAAATAAATAATAGTGCAAGGGATTGAGTGCACAAAACTTAAACAAGTAATGCGAAAGAAGAAATAGGAGAGTCAAAGTAGAAGATGCAAGCGGATCGTAAAGTATCAGTGAAACGTCAATGAACTCGATCGTTCGTCTAATAGAAACGAGCGGACAGTACGGTATTTAAGTAAGGTGTTTGCTCGAAATGGGTAAACATGGGAGTATTCGTTTAGCAGAGAAATATTTACAGGGTACATTTCCAAACCCAATACTACCTACCTATGCTCTTATCCACACAATGAATCCGGTATGGGAACAACGAAACTAAATTGTAAGAGGACCAAAGCCGGTAATTCCTCCATTACAATAGATCAGATATTTCCATATGGTTTTCAGTTCAGTTATCACTAGACTCTAGATCTTTATGCAAAGTGAAAAAATTCTGCATTGATTTCATCCCTCAATTTTTAAGTTTCTATAATCTGTTTTATATTTCACCCAACCAATCTCTTAATAAAGATCTAGTCTAGTTATTACGTACCCTTGCAAACTCATTGAACTATATATCTGAAGTTGTGACTTTCAAATACCCACGTTCCTCAAGTTGATCATAAAATTTGTATCAGTTTCGCGACGCAAAAATGTCGATTCAATTTATAGTTGCATTAGATATAGAACGTTATCATGATTCAAGATTTCATTCAGCTACAGTGGCCAAACTACAATCAATGGTTACACATGTATCTAAATATGTACTATTTTAATATGCAATTTCTGATTGACTATCTTAATCGATACTATCAAAAAGAAACCGGATTCCATCAGTTTCGCTGCGTTAGTATCAGTTAATTAATAGCTTCGCGGGTCATTAATTTATGATCTTGTGTATTAGTCTGTCCAATTCCATGGAGCTGTGACTAACTTAATGTGCGTTACTAACAATGTACTCGCAATTTAATACTTCAAACGTTGAAATTAGTCCCAAACTACATAATAAAATGAATAAACCACGTGTTTCAAAATATTCGTCAGAGTTAGCACAGGCATAGACGTCATCCTAAAGGATTAACTCCGTCAGCTTCTCTGGTGCACAATTTTAATGGAACGTTCTTGTCGAGGGTAATATTTACATCTAATAGTGTAGACGTTAGTTCAAAGACCGACTACCCAAGGGGATTCACAATCTGAAAAACATCGTGTTTCACGATTCACTAGAATACTCTCTTCGTGGTACATGATATGCTTATCTTTTAACTCTCATACGTTCCTTTGACGTGAAAATTCACTTATTTACAAGAGACATAATTTGTCGATTTAAATCGTGAACCAAAAATGTGTATACACATAATATTATCTTGGACTCTTTTATGCGTCCATATCTGAGGAGCATGCTTATTCAGATTATAAACATAACTAGTAACTGGCAAGGGAGCAATAGAAATTAATCTATTCTCGACTAGCTCGTGTAACAATAATAGAAACAATCAGGTGTACTATCCTTGTGCATTTACAACGTGTGCCCGTCTACGAAACACAAGAAAGCACCTACATCACACAAAAATAATAACATTTCTAGTGTGATGATCCTACCATGAGTTTTCGATTCAACGAAGAAGAAAAGCATCCCTGAAAAATAGTAAATTGAACAAGTGATACTTGCGTACCCAAATAACTTTGCTTAACCAGCTGTGTCACGGATACACCGAGTAGCCGGGTACCTGGGTACTACGCAAGTATTACGACAAGTTCGGTAGGTGTCCATCAGTGACGACTTTGGACTAACCTGTAGTAAGGGAATCCTTGATGAACATGAAGATCCATGGGCATTGCGGGGTGCGTGGGCCCGTGATGTGCAGGCGCGGGGGCGTACTCACCCCCAGCGGACAGGGGAGGCTGCATCATGCCCGCCGCGGCGGCCGCGTGGTGTCCCGCGAGCATCGCCCCCCAGTGGAACCCCGGCGCACCCGGCATCGCCGACGGATGTTCCAGTTCGAGTCCGCGGTGGCTCGCGGCAGGTAACACGCCACTTCCGGCCGATCCACCGGCGATACCAGCGGCTCCACCAGCACCGCTTCCGGCGACACCGCCGCCGCGGTGCATCAGCCAGCCCTCCACCACGAACGTGGATGTTGCCCGTCCGTGTAAACACTATGGCCCTCTAACACCCGATTCCACCTGACAGTGCACGTCAAACAACAAAACACTTCTCTCCGTCTGTCGCGGAGCGTCCGGTCTACTCGACCTAACTTGCACCGTGAAACTCTCGTCACCCGATATACGTACGTATTATTACGAAGTTGTACCAAATACCTCGAACAAAACGTGTACTACACCCGCGTGGAATAATCCTTCCACCTCCCTCTGGCTCTCTCACCAAATACCTCGTTCCACAACGAAACAATATTTAGAGACGGCCAGGGATCACTAGACACACTCGCCGGCACATGTTCTCGGGCCCCTCTCCGAGAGCCTGCCACTGGCCCCGGAACACGGCCCTACCGGACACCCTCGCGGAACAATCGCGCGTTATCACACGTCGACGTCGTCGTCGCCGGCGCGGTCCTCGCCGGATGCTCACAGTTACGCGGGGGAGACAGGTGTTCCCGTTGGTTCCTCTCGCGAGCCGCTGCAGCTGGACGGACCCGGAGAGTGGCGCAGCCTTTAGCTCGGCCATGAATGACGCACCGTACTTACTTCGAGCTACTTCGCGGAGGCGGGGCCTACTCGCGCCCACGTGACACCTAACCGCCTCCACCCTCCCCCTCCGAGCGTTTTGCCACACAGGAGAGCCGACCGTCCTTCCTACCTAGCCGCGACCCGCGATCTCTCTCCCTCCTTTCGGCCCCGCTCTCCACGCCAGCTGCCACCACCACCGGAACCCACCACCAACGTCGTATCCAACGCCACCGCCGCCACCACCGCCACCCCCGCCGCCTTCGACGCCCTAGCCAAGCATCGTCGATACCTCCGCGACGCCGCGCCGCCCGATGCAACCGGAACTTGCACCCGGAGAGCTTCGATTCACAGCGTCCCGACGCTGCTCTCGATTCCTTATCTCTGCTGTTGAGGTCGGTCAATCTGGACCATTGGTAACGATCGTGTTACTACACCCCGCGACCACATATATTGTGTACGTCCAGAGACGAATGGATGAAACATTCAGTTTTATTTACTAGTTTATTCAATCTATGAACAATTCGAGTCGTTACGCACTGTCCACCAGTCGCCCATGAAATCGAACATTATTATTACTTGCAGCAACCAACAAGAACACGAGCGACGCGCGACAGACTCATTGTCTGCGGCGACAGTTCAAATTGTTAATATGCATTGAATTAAATTGACAGCTTCGTACGATAAACAAATTTCTACGAGACTAGGCCACTGCATGCACTAAATGAGTTTCGATACAGTGAAGTTTATTGGAAAAATCGAATCCCGAAGTGCGATTTGAGCCTGAATCCTTTTATTCGTAAATACGTCTGAAAAAATGTAATGGTTACGTATAATCTATGGTTGTTAGCATGCCATCCGTGATATGTTAACCATCATTCGTACGCGAGCACCTTGCATTATAAAACTGACAACATTGGTTGGAATGGTCATTTAATAAATTATATCTTGCAAAATCGTACATAAATATATGTTTCAAGCAAGTGCTCACAAAGACATCTTCAGACTCTCCATATTTTTGAACCATTGAATCTGAAATCCGTCATTTCATTAGGTTTCTATCAGTTTGAACTTCAGTGATTTTTACGAAACGACGTTTTATCTCATTGCATTTGCACAGTAAATCAATGAAAAGTGCGAGACTTCCTCTATCAATTTTTAGTCTGTCTTTTCTCGTAACTGTTTATTCTAAGGTGGCTGAAACGGTTTGCAATATTAACAATGCGTCAGGTTACCCAGTGACTTGTCTAATAAATGAAGACTTAACCAACTTCTTATTTGTTGAAATTAGTATTCGCAAATTGCTGTTCCTTGAGTACTATTTCCACATGGAGACTAAATCTACTAAGCATTACAAGTAACTGGCAGTGGCGCGTTATAACTAGTTGGGGCCTTGGGCAAAGTAGAATTTTCCTCCAAGGGGGCTCCAAAATAGCCCCCTAATTAATTTTCATGTTGGGAAATATAAAACAATTGTAAGTTAGAAGCTGGAATTGTTAGGAATATTGTTAAAATTATCTTAACATTTGGTCGGCGCGGTAGACGCAGTCATAAAAAAATAATGTCGGTAATCACTGTCCGTGCAGAACACAGACTGTTTGACAAGAATCGCGCCTTTACAGTATTATAAATTTTCCCAAATTAGAGTTTGATTTTGAAATTTTTTATGAGAAAAACGTGCAATTTGTATCTTGGTTTGTGTTCGGGGCCCCATTTTGCTTCCTTTATAAAAATGACAAGATTAATTTTGTTTAGGCTTTATGCAGCTTTCTATTGTAATATGTGCTCCATTGAAGATACTATACTATCATTTCTTATGAAATTATGTTTCAATCATAAAATAAAAAATCAGGAACCGGTCATTTTAACCAGTGATGGTAGGTTTAATTAGAATTATTGTTTGCGGCGCACGGTTCGGTCATTTTCTACACACTAGCAAGTGTGTAAGCATATTTGTAAGGTAGCTTTAGTGTTAAATAATTTAATGTAGTGGCGAATAGGTTATAAAAGAAATTAGATGTGAATTTACAATTATTGCATTAATTTCAACATGAAGAGGACATTATAAATTAATTATTTTCGTTGAATAAGAATTATGATGCTTGACTGGACAGGTCAATGTACGTCGTGTCCCGCGTAGCAGTGTTCCACCTGATTTGCAGGTAACTCTATCATCGACCTATGAGACTCGCGAGGCGCAGGAACCGCCTCCGATTACGAGACGCGGAATGAGAATGCATGTCGACACCCCCGCGAATCGACCGAACCGTAGACGCAAACTCGTTCCGACGTAACACTTGTTGAGTCGGTTCACCCCCGCAACCGACCGCCACCGTCCCTCGGTGGACATTTCGCAAATGACCAAGGGATGTGCGAAGGAATTTCTGTTATCAGCACGGACCGGTTTATACGCGGCAAGACTTTCTGACCGCGCGCGATTTTTTGGTTTTTATTTCGACCGTGTCCCACCTTGCTCCAAATCGTTCTCAGCATGAATAAATCGGAGGCAATTTATGTTCAGGACACTTGGAATGATGAGGAATATTGTAATTGAATCGGTTGAACGGCAAGTTTGAATCATTTGCATCGATCATACATTATATGTAGTAACTAGACTGCGCATTGGTATGCATTTGTAAAGAAATTAACTGGATGCGATAAAAATCAGCGAAAAATATAAGACATATTATAAAATAATATAAAATATAATAGAATATTATAAAATAATATTTTCATGCTGTTTTCAACACGGAAAGGCTATTAAGGGGTAAAATGATATTTTTGTTATACTACTGTTTCCCTCAACCGATGCAGAGTATTTTTATTTTGCAGAATAAAAAGTTTCTGCATCAATTGTAAGCCACCGAAGCTAAATAGAAATTGATATCTCTCACGAATAATTAAAAAAATATATATTAGCACAGGAAATACGAGAGCTGCATAGACATTGATATCATTTCTTAATAGTCTGATTGAACAAAATGTAAAACATACAAAGTACCTCTGTCTCTGTTTTCTCTGTACTTAAAATTATATTTATAATAATGATAACTGAAAGTGATGTGTATATTTAATTTCGAATTTAGTAATACAGGCTACGAAAACTACAGTGAATGGTTTTTTGTTAACTTATTTAGTATATACATAGAGTATTTTGAATAATTGATTTGCTTGAAACAACAATTTAAAGATTCTGAATAATCATTCAGAAAATATTTGATCTTCAAAATAAAATCATTCACGGATATGGACAGTGGATTTGCAAATGTAATTAGTACCGAAAAAGATATACAAATAACACAGTTATGTTTTCTCGTTAGTAGGAAACAGATTTTCTAGTATTCGGATATTCCTAACATTTTTCAACATACAAGACCTCCTTTGAGTTGAGGGGAGGTACTGATACTACGGTTGAGACTCCTGGGAAAAATATATAAAATATGAGAGGCGAGGCACGTTCACATAATTCTATCCCACTTCCCCTAATTCTCGGATATGTATCGCTTCTTCGACAGTTTTGACAATTCGTTCAATTCTTAACTGATGCTAACGGGATCAGACCGTTGATAAAAGATTATCAGACAAAATTTAATAATGTAATTTAAATTACAAACAATAGATGGTAAACATCAAATAATCTTAGTTTTCATGTCTAGATGTATAATCTATATTTATATAATATATCTTACTAATTACACTTTGAAATATGATTGCACTGTAATCCCAAATTTCGAAATTTCTCATTATTAGACTCAGGATTGTATGCATTAAATAAACAATGTGTGGTGGTATCAACTTATTATATTTCCAGGAAAATATTTTCATTCGAGGCTTTGTTGTCGTCAAAATTTACTGCGAAGATCCGTCAAGTTCGCGTGCCTAGCGTATTTGTAAGAAGTAGATTCGGTAGATCATGAACAGACACGTCAAACTATTGCTATTCGATGACACACGTATTCGCAAAATTTGTTTCATATTTTAGACATACTTCCTCGATACTGTGACACCTTGTATTATGATGTCATCTTTAGTAACATTACCTATGAATATGAACGAATCTATTTTAATTTAAAGATAATTAAAAACATTAGCCATTTGATCATAAAATTCAATACGACGTAATATTGTTTCTAATTTATCGAACTCATTACCAAGGAAATCTGTTTAGAACAATCAGGATTTACATAAAGAACATC